>CM051707.1:20187134-20319634 GCA_028022725.1 Lycodopsis pacificus
CAACCGTAGAAAGGTAGACAACGATCTAGTAATTGGTCTGCTGGACAAATATATTGTCTACTGTGCAGCAGACTGTGTGAAGGTGTAAAGCTGAAAAGACATACAGCAAACATATTCAATAACTTCAATGGCATGCAGTGCAGTGTAACTACACTAAAATCACTTCATACAGCAATTATCTACTCCTTGTTCTACAACACTTATAGAAAATATGCTCAGGCATAATTTTGTTAAAGTTTTATTGGGAAAGGCATATCTTAATTATTTTGTATTGTAGAGTGGCCAAAATCCTTCTCATAATTACGAAATCTTTTGTCACAATTATGAGATCTTTTCTTTTGAAATTATGAGATGGCAACTCATGAGATAAAGTGTATAATTTGTTTTCTTTTGTGAATGCAATACACTACTGTACACGAGAAGTAGAAAAACATTCATAATCTCACAATTACCACTTTTCAAAGGATGCTTGAGTTTTATCTTTTATTTGCTATCTAATTTGATTAGAGATTATTGAAATAATGATATTCAACCTGATCATTACAATGATTCATGTTATGGACCAAAAATGTAATACATAGAGTATACTCAGAAATTCTTTCAGAAAATGTGTGTACCTCGGCAGTAATTTAATGGATTTTGTACAAAAAAAACATTGCAATATGACAGTTACACTATTTATACCCCATAATGCTTAAATTCAAAGTAGCTCTATCTGAAATGTATCCTTCCAATTAATATATCACACTCTGCTATTTCTGCAAGTCTGATATAGAAACATCTTAGTTTATAGCAAGATATTTATCAAGAAAATGTGTTCAGATATTTACAATAGGATTCCTTATAAATAAACAAATGTGTAACATTTCACAATTTACTTGACAGTGTAAACGTACTTTAGTTATCAACATAGGCCTATGGTAACTAACTATGGTAATATTAACTGCGGTGCTGTTAATATTTCTTGATATTTATACATTGTTATGACATTATGTAGAGGTGTGTTGCTCTTTAGGCTAACTAATGTAGCACTAGCAAACATAACAGTGTGACTGGGCAAACTGGAATAAATACCAAAATATTTTTTCTGACAGCAAAAAAATGTCCACAGGTGACAATATAGATACCAGGTTGTGACTGTATGAAATCCGTCTGAAGGCTGTGTCAAAGCATCATGGGCTGTGTAGTTGTGAGAGCCAAAAATGTGTTGTTCCGATGTTATTGTCCTGAGGCTTCAGCACTTTGTTTATCATTCGGCTTTCACATATAAACATTAATGAGCAACATCTTACAGCTAGAGCAGGCCAATTCATGGGAAATATACTACGGAAGTTAAGATGTGATCACTTCCAACACAACATTTGTTGTTAAAAAAAACAAACTTTATTAATAAAAGAGGTGTTTTGAACAGGGCAGGTTGGTCGGACAAGCTTTATATAGCAACAAAAGACCAGAACAACTATGGCGTGTTTATCCTCACTATTCTGTAAAATCTAGTCCAGTGGTTGAGCGAAAAGCATTAAAGGCCATAAGGCAAACCAACTGCAGACTCAAATCTGGACATAAAAAATGTTCTTTACAACTCAGTTTCTTGCCAGCTGGCAGCTTATTTGCAGCTGTCAAAGCTTAGAAATTAGGCTGAAGTTATGATTAGGGAGGTCTTTTTTCCAATCTATATGACTGCACCTCAACACACCATTAAAGAAGAAGGAAGAAAAAAGGAAGGGAGTACAACAAGGAATGAAGGGAATATTTAAAAACTTCTGAAATGGGATATTATTTGTCTAATTTATACATTATCCCTGGAACGGACTTAAGAGAGAAATGAATGAACAGTAAAATACAACATTAGGGGCTGCCAAAATGAATTATATATAAAGGAAACACTGTATTTCTTCTCCTGTTCTACTTATATGTTAGCATCGACTGAAATGAAATGATTTCAGCAAGTGCAATCCTTGCAAAGTGCAATCCTTTTTCTCCATTTAGGAGAAATGTCTAGAATCTCTTACGACCGTATACAAAAAAAATAGTTTTTGTTTCTTGTAGTTTTCATTATATTTTCATACTTCTGTCCATCGTTCCTCTCAGCCATGATTACATTTTGCTGGAACATATTCAATTTTAGTGACGTTGGTAAAAGCTTTGGGGGATATGAGGTTGGTCAGAAGTAACTCCAAACCCTTGTTTTATCTTTCAGCTTATTCATGTTTTGTTGTTGTTGTCAGCCACGTCTCACAATCGTCATGGAACTGACTCAGGTGTCACCATAAGCCATAATGAACTTTTGGTCAACTGGCTCTCTGTGAACACGACCAAAACAAATCACAGCCTCAACTAGTCAAGTCAAAGGTCACATCCAACGCCAGACCTTCTTTCAACAATGACCAAACTTCAATACCCACAGTAGGTCATGTAATGACAAGTAAAACTGCTCCATTCGTTCAAGAATGTGAGATGCAGTTGAAAGCTCTGGATAAAGCCACAAATTGGACCATTACGCTTGAAATTGTCTTTACTACTGTTCCCAAAGAAGAATGAACATCTCTTCTCACTGTCTAGGTTCATCAGAGCTGAATTAGAACAAACACTCATTTTTGAACAGTTTGGGTAATAACCTTGGCCAGCAACAAAGGATTATTCTCATCAATTCCTCTGTAAATCACTCTTATTTAATCATTATTGCTATAAAAAAAAGGTGATGCGTCTTTTTTCCATCAAACAGTCTAAAACAAAATGAAAGTCAGTTCACAATAACACAGTCAAATTACTTATAACTCACAAAGAGAGAAAACTACCAAAAAATTACAGATATTTCTGCAAACATCCCCTTTAAACTGTAGTTGTTTTAAGTTTGTGGCTCTAATGATTTAGTCTTGATCCTCTTCAGACATCAGCAAGGGGCCTGTCAGACAGTGGTTTCATCATATATAGATTTTTTTTTTAAATTTTATTTTTTTTAAAAGGAACAGAGTGAGCTGATCTTGTTTTAACTACAACTTAAATAAAGGAGAAGGAAAAACAAACAAAGAAGAATCTGAGAGCTGCCAGTTGGGTATGATCAATATCTTTGATTACTGCAGTACCCAGAAACCTCAGCAGCCATTGTCATTCCAGACCAGTAAAATTAGAGTTTCCTTTTCTTTTTTACAATGAACCAAACAAAGGTGCCATAATGCTGGCCGGCTGGCCCTGTGTGCTTCTCATATGTCAGCCTGAGCGGAAGTTGTCGCTCACTTTCACTTTAATCATTCGGTGGCAAGCAAGCCCCGGGGACTTGGCTTAGGACTTTAGGAGTTGTAGCATTTATTCACCAACAAACAACCCAAACTCTAGACACACCTTCACTGCTATATTCACAGCTCACTTTCTCGCTTTCGACCACACACTCAGTAACGTTGCGAATACAGTGGGTATCGGCACATGAGTGGGCTGAACAGAGATGACATACGGGTGGTAGCAGACTGGCAGTAGAATAAAATGACCTAGCTATATACTGTTTTTGTAGTTGGAAGAGGTCTAGACTCAAAATACCGCCCAAACGTTATCCCCACCACTCCTAGTCGCCATCTTTTTCAGCTCAGCTTCCTTTTTAAGCAGTGGAGACTGACCCCTGGTGACGTGTGCTGTGCACGACCTTACACCACATCAATTCAGCATCATAGAAAGCAGCGTGTCTGTATTCATGATGGTGTTGAAAATCATATAGTTTATCCTAAATGCTCTGGCATGCCATGTTACAGCCAAAGCTTATGCCCTGGTGTGTGATTTAAGGAGCAAAAGAGGCGTGACGAGATACACAACAGCGCCGGTGTCTAGTGTGTAGTACCGCCATGCCGGCTGTCACCTTCATACAGACGTCAATTTGGCTCAGTGACTATCTCTGCTGCCGGCTTAGTGGTGGAAAAACTCTATACCACCATTCCGTCTTTATACCATTAATACAGAACAGCAAGGCAGAGTAAAGGCGCATTAGTCCCGCTTTTAATACATTAAAGGGGATAGGAACTAAACAAGAACTTAAAGCTTTCTCATTGGATGTTTCTTATGCTTTTGTCTTTGTAACAATTAAGGAACCTTTCTTCAGCTCAGTGTCCTCTGCATATGTACGGATATTACAGCCAGGCGAGAGTCTCGTCCCAGAGGCAGCCAGCAGCCCAAGTAACATGCTTTTTTGTTTAAGAAAGCCAATTATTTGCCTGAGGAATAGTAGTGTGACAAAATAATAGGTCTACTTACTAGCTGTTTGAGGAGCTTTCAGCCACAACAAAACTACTTATTTTGTTGTTCCCTTGGTCTTGAAAAAAGGCCAGGAAGTGGCGAGTTGATGACTTCGTCACACGTCATGTGACAGATGTCCCCTGAGAGCTAAAACCTCTTAACAGAATTTAAAAAAAATGTAACTTCAGAACAAATTAAGAACTATGAATATTTGCTAGCATAGCTAACATAAATGGTCAAATCGCTGACAACACTGCTGCTTCTTATCATCAAAAACACCAAAACATGTAAATAATCAGGTTAAGACTTTCATGGTTTTGCATTCAAACTAGGAATGGAAGGTAGAAAAGGTATAGAAGGTACACTGGTATAACTTTTGTCTATACCGGGCTGACCAGAAGAGCTCAGGGCTCATTTTCAGCTGATCGGTCATGATGGGTGGTCAGTTCACTCATCAGCTTCTTATTTCAGATTTTTTGCCGTTCACATTTACACGAGTGGCTCCGCCGCAGTTTTACATCGACATCAAATAAAAAATTTGTTACAACTGCAAGTCCAACATAAGTCGTGTCGAAACAACCTTAAAACATTTGGAACAACTAACTTAATCGGATCTGATTCGTACTCAGTAAAACTTGCATTTGGCGAAGGTATATCATAACGCTAATATGTGTTCAATGTTATCTTGTAAAATTTTGGTTTTGGGATGAAACTTGAATTAATACAGTTTGAAGGAAATATTTTCACAGCCATATAAAATAGAAATGAAAGAGGGAATTATGACCTGTTTAACTTCCTAACACTAGCTCTAAGCAGCATATAATACATGATTATAACTTCTAATGCCAAGAGTTTTTATTAATCAAAGCAAGCATTTCAATAAAAATATAATTTATTTTCTATTCATTTGAATTATGCGTTTTCTGCAAATAGCCACTATGGATGACAATAGCAAAGTAAAAAGATAACATTTAGAATCGTTTTAGGTTTACATTGACTTTGGGATGGCTGAAATGATGCCATGCAGTTGCTATACCAGTGCTCTACCCATTCAACTAAAATACCGTCATATGTACCGTTACTGTCCATGCTCACCTGCCGGTGTGAAGTTGCACCTAACGGTGTAACATGGTGTCATGACATCGATCAATAACAGGGATATTTATCTTTGAGATGTATAAATAAAACTTACTTGACACGATATAGGTCAGTAGTTCAGCAAGGGTACTAAGAATGATCATATGACAGTGAACCAGGAGTCGCACATCCATGAGCCACTTTTCTCAGAATCACTCTAAAGCTGTGTCCCATTTCAGGGTCTGCCTCCTACACAAAACACACGTGATAAAAGATCAACGAGCCGGTCTAAATCATCTGCACATCTTTTGGTTGCATGTCACCAATGTTTTGTTTCTACGGCAACACAATATGACCTTTTAACTCCAGTTCTTAGTGTCTTTGTTTTCCATTGTAAATGCTGCAGGACAATACAATCTAACAGTTATGAGTCATTTTCACATGGTTTATGTATTAAGCTCTTCACATTCAAACTCCCTGTTCTCCATCATGGAGTGAATCTACTTCTTCCCCTCCTGCTGCTCTTCTTCTATCACCGCCTCCATGCCCTTGTCCTCCACTCCGCCTGCTTCATCAGCCTGTTTATTGTTGCCGGTTTGTCCGCCGCCTACATCTTCATCACCACCAGCCTCATCCTCACCTTCTTTGAACTCATCGCCCCCACCCTGAAAATACAAACACATTTCAGTTTTGATTTGATAGTTGGCTGCTGAAAAGTGCTGCAGAGATGAGTTGTTTTCAGACAATCAAACAGAATAATAACTACAGAACTTAAATTAACAGTTGAGGTGGTTAGAAGAAACTTTCAGGAAGGACACAGTCCTGTCCAGATTTAGGATATGCCTCTGTCGTTTTACCATTGCTTTCAATCGTTAAATCAATGCAGTGTACATTTAGGCCTAAAGTATAGTTGTGTGTGAGATAGGGGTGTAAGAGTGTACCTGCTTCAGGCGGCTCCTCCTTCGGCTCGGGACCCGGGCCTTCATCCTCCGTGACAGCGCCAGCAGCTTGCTATGTCTCTGCCTCCTCTTCTCCTTCTCTGCCTCTTCTCCACGCTTCTCCTCCGCTTGGTCCGAGTCCGACTCGTCCTGCCGCTGCAGCCTGCTCCGCTTTTTTGGCTGCACCATCCTCTTTGTCTGGCTCCTGTCCCCCTCCTCCTCATTAGTTGTGTCCTCCTTCCCGGGACTGGAGGACGAGGAGCTGTTGTCGCTTCCCAAGAACGAGCGCTTTCTGCGGGTCACGGAACAGCTGTCGTCGCTAGAAGTCGACCTGGAATCGCTCCGGCCCCGATCCTCCTGCTCGGTGTCCTCCCCCGGGGAGCTCTGGTAGTCGGATTCGGATCCGGAGGAGGAGGAGGAGGTGAAGGAGCCTTCGTCACTGTCGTCCAGGATGGAGGCGGGCAGGCCAATCTGCCGCTTCTTCGATGCGTCCACTTTGGTTTTCCGCATGGACGCGAACATTTTCCGCTTGTACAAGCTCTCCATGTCTGCGCGCGGAACCAGAGACCAGTGACATTAAACACAAAACCGAAAAGAGAACCGAGCTGGGTGTAAACAAGCTAACGATGCAGCTACTTAGCTTATATTGCCTGCGCGTCACAACAACGACATCATGTTATTTCTGTTAACAACACAACATGGTGCCTGAATTTAAATACGTATTTTGGACTATTCACGGAAACGTCCTGACTAAATGTTTTAAAATATGATTTACGAGCTAAAAACGGGATATTTCATAGGTCTTCGTCTCAGTGTAGCTAGCTGTATGTTATTGTTGTGGCCCTCACTTCTTCGCTGTAAGGAATTACGGCACATACTGTTAGGGATCCCCTTGCGGTGAAAAACACTATCTCCGCAAACTGTCATAAAATGTATTGAAAAAATGTTGAAATTGAAAAAAATAAAACCAAACTAAAATGTTAACAGCTTAAATCAAACATACAATACGAAATACTTGGAACAATCGTTGCTGTTAAGACAGAATGACAATGTCACTATAAGACCTAACTACACCCAAGTCAAAGCAATCAACTGCCCCATAGGCCCCCAGACCTGAAAGCTCCAGGCTCACTATGTGGCAGACAGTTTGTGTTTAACCAATTGCAAATTTGTTAATAATGAATGCACTGATGAAGACATTCTGACGTTTAGGAAAAGCACAGGTGTAAATACTAAAATGAATGATGGCTGACCAGTGCTCTAGTATAGTATATATGCTGTCTCATTGTCATGGCTTACTGGGACACTTGCTGCATGAGCAGCAGTATGTTTTTGTTTTGTTTTTCCCACTCTGTTAAAGGTTCTATATATGATATTCAGTACATTAATATAGCAGCAAATAACAATTTGCAATGCAAAGATAGAGTGGCTCAGGTAATAGCTACCTGAGCAGATAATGAAGTTGCTCTCCCTGTATATGTTGTAATCAGAGCTTCTCTTTGCTCCGTTTACATAACCGTTTACATAACCGGGCCGGCCGCACGTGCCTTCTAGTGTGTTAGTGCACATGAGCATGCCCCACTGGCTAGCTCATGGCCACCGCTCTGCAAAGTGTTGATAAGGTGGTGACAGTGATAAAGCCATCCCGACCTTCAGCATTGTTGCGGAAGTGTACAGCCCACCCTCCGGTTCCTCCTAGGGTTAACACTGTCAGCACTGTAACCGTTGTTTGCACTGTAGCACCATTAGCTGCAACATATACGTTCAGCCGTCACCACATTGAGAGCCATAGGGGGCAATCCTACTTTTCAGAATATCTCATTTATAACCTATAACTTGTTTCTAATCAAATCAGTATATGATGCTATGCTCTTAAGCCTATTTTAGCTTATCGTTTTTGCTTCATTACACACTTACTGTATGGTTCAGTCTCAATGCTCTTTTCAACCTTGTTTCCAGCAAACAAGCAAGATTGACCAACTGTACACTGCCTGCCCGCTGCCCAGCACCAAACAGCAGACAGACACAGTTAGTAGCTAGCTGGTGAAGAAATTGGAACATTTAGCAGCCAAAGAGCCACATTTCTTTCCATAGAAGTTGGTGGAAACCAAACCGGAGATAAAAGGAGAGTGAATATTGGACTTACATTGATCAGGTGGCCAGAAACACAACTCTAAGTGTATAACATTGCTTTGCTTTATGTGGAATTAGACAGCTGCTTGCTAACATTTCGGTCACGACTCCAAAAGGTGAGGATATGTCAGAGCTGTGAATCTTTCAGACTGTTGTGGAGTTCCTCTAGAGGCCTGGAAAATACAAAATCATGCAGCTTAAATTAAAAACCTTCTTTCAAATTGAACTTTCAGTGGGATTTTAATGTTAATATGATTTGTTAACATGTTGGTGAGTTTTTACTGTTTTGTATCACATCATTAACAAATTACATACTGTATTAACAGATTCTGGAATGATCTCGATCAGCGAATGGGCAAACTGAATCAGTTTATCATTTATTCTGATGACCTCTGACCCTTCAGGTGTGTTAGGACTTCTGTGCCAGGAGCGTGCTCATCTTGATCTTCCCATCCATGGAGGCAGTCAGACAGGTGCCGCAGTCCACCGCGGAGCACCAATCAACTGTCACCACTGGCGCTTTGTGCCCCCCCAGTGACAGCATGCTTTCCAGAGCGGGCTCCCCATTGGTCAACTCGAAGAGGGGGAGGTGAAAGGAAAACATGTTAAAAAATTTGAATCTATAAAACAACATTTAAACCAAAATATAAAAGTATTCATGTTGGTTTAACCAGTAAAAACTTCACAATTACTGTCATTCATTTAACTTTTTATTTAAAAAAAGCAAAAAGAAAATCAAGATGCAGAAAAGAGCATTTCAAGAAGCTGAGATAAATAAAGCATGAAAGACAGTTTCTGAAGAAATTTCTATGTTAATGCTGGATGCTGACAAGTTTAAAAAAACACTTAAAAAATGTAAAAAGATGTGGAATGTTTGAAGCTGTTTGGAAAAACTGTCGCTGTGCGGCACATTTTGGCTTTTATTTTGAAAAACTAGTTTTCCTAGTTACCTGTACATACAAGGAGGTGGGCT
Organism: Lycodopsis pacificus; assembly: GCA_028022725.1. Classification (NCBI taxonomy): domain Eukaryota; kingdom Metazoa; phylum Chordata; class Actinopteri; order Perciformes; family Zoarcidae; genus Lycodopsis; species Lycodopsis pacificus. The sequence continues at coordinate 20,196,477 of CM051707.1, forward strand.
TTTATTTAATCAAACAAGCCTCATCCTGAGCTTCCTGTTTAGGCACAGTGACTTTTATTTTGAAGGGCTGGCAGGTGGGGGAGCGAGGAGGAGAGACACAGAATCAGACGGTCTGGTGTCCAGAGGGAGATTATTCTATAGGGAAGTTATTGCATGACAGTCCTCATCGTGAGCCTACTGTTAAGATATAATTACTCTATGTGACTTCTATTTTGAAGGGGTGGAGAGAAAGGGGGGATGGGAGGGGGCAGACTGTCTCATGTCCATAGAGAGGTTATCCAATTAGATGTTAGTATGTTAGGCCTCAACTTTAGCCCACTTTTAACATACAGTAAAACTATGGGTCTTTTTTTTTTTTTGAAGGATTAGGGGTTGATTGGGGCAGAGAGACACTGTCTAATGTCCATTGGGAGGTCTTTCCATAGTAAGGTCATTCCATGGTAGGCCTCAACCTCAGCCTTCTGTTTACATATAGTTACTCTATGGGGCTGATCACACCAAGACGCATTGCTATAGGTGCAGCTGCTTCAAAAAAGCCTTGGCAAAGCAGGTCAGGCAAAGCAGGTCAGGGGCAGGGTCGTCCTTCAATCAGAGGATCGGTGGTTCGATCCCCGGCTCCGCTAGTCGCATGTCGATGTGTCCTTGAGCAAGACACTTAACCCAAAAGTTGCTCCCGTAGCTGTGCCTACGGTGTACGAGTTAGTCTGATAGGCAGGTGGCACTTAGCCCCTGCCATAAGTTTGTGAATGTTGACAAGTAGTGTGAGAGTGGTTGGAAAGCAAGAAAGAAGAAAAGTGATATACAAGTACAGTCCATTACAGCACTACAAGTCTCGTGTGATTGGGGCCTATGGGGCTTGTATTTTTGAAGGGGTGGAATGTGGGTGAGGGAGAGAGACAGAGTCAGATTATCTGACGTCCATTTGGAGGTAAGAACAGGGATATGAGATGAAAGTATTTTGCCTGAAAATCTACAAATCCTATTTGTGTGCGTACGTGTCTGAGAATGGGAGCAGGTTAGAGGACTGATAAAGTTTGCTGTCATCCAGAAATGTTTAGCGCTGGTTGACATAAGTGCCTATGCGGCTGTTGGTGGGAGATCCTCTCCCTTTCAGGCTCCTATGGTCAAATGTCTGTCCGTTTCCTTCCTCAGCTCCATTTTTGAAAGAGCACAGATTTATCTACATTTGTATGTACGTGACATTATGTATGAAGAGTGAAACTTGTGGGAAGAAAATGTTTAAGCAGCCTTTTCGGGTGCTGGCCACTTTAACTGTTGAGTTAGCAATCAAAGGTTGCCATGGTGATGGTAATTGCTAAATGACCCCTCAGTTAGACAGCAAGGCAAAGCAATTTCCCTCTAGATAATTGAAAGTTTTATCTTGTGAATGTTTATTTACTCGGTATATAAGTCCTCCGTTGCTGGAACAGGTCAGGATGTGCTGGCCTTCAGAGTCAAAGGCAAAGAGTCGACCTCGAGGAACCTGAACCTAAGCAAGAGTTCATTCACACATTTACAGATCAATAGGTTATTAAATTCATTTTATTTGATCCATTTAATTATTTTTACCTAATATTCCATCAGCAGGATATATTTTCCTGTTACCTATCTATTATAACTGTGATGTCATCCCAGTTTCCTAATGATTTAGTAAAAGAGAAGTAAATTATCCAAATAAATAAAAGCTACTACAGTCTGTGAGGTATTGTTCTATGTTAACACTACCTACCTGTTTGTATCCACTGTACCCTGACAGGATGAAGGGCCCGGTGGCATCCTGGGGTAAAACCTGCTCCGACTGCTTCACCCCACACCGATGGATGTTCCACTGGATGAACTGAAAATAAACAAATACATTTCTTAAATTATTGTAATAAAATATGATATGATATAATAAATAAAAATACAATACAATACAATATAATAATATTGTTCATTTTGGTTGGTGTTTACATTCCAACTAAGGTGTTACAACATTTGGCTGACCAGATTACTGACGGGAAACAAAAACACCCAGACTCCTTGCTCATTGTTCTTGGGGACTCAAGCAAACCTCAGCAAATAAACTACCAAAATACAGACAACACAGTAAGTACACTGTGACATCTTAAATCAGTTTTTGTGTGCCAACCAGTGTTGTAGTACTTACGATTGGTCTTGTAATCCACTGGTTCTCAACTGGTCTCGCTGCGGGACCCACCATCACCCCTTAATGATGAAGTTGAACCCGAATGTTCAACTTCTTAAATGTATTTAATGTAAAGATGGTGCAGTGGGAACCCGAGCTGAACATGTCCTCTGCAGTCGTAGTGTAGGGAGCTCTCTTGTGCAGAGAAATTGTTCCCGTCAGTCCCCGTCCCACACATGTTTCATGTAAAGGAGTAAACTGCTTTGTTTGTGATGTCTGTAGATTCGGCCATTTGTAATGCAAAATCACCTCTTGCCCTAATTCAAGCTGTGGTCTGTAGTTTGATGTCATCCAACATGGATTCAATTTGCCTACTTACTGTGTCATTTGATGGAGGTAGAGTTTTCAGTTAATCCGCTGCGGATTGATCCAACAAATGCCGCTTCAGTTTTGACGGCTTCATGCTTTCTTGTGCCAGAACCTCGCTGCACAAAACACACTGAGGTTTTTGCCCTCTTTTGTCCTCAATGTAAGAAAATTCATATCTCATGTAGTCGGTGTCGTACTTGCGTTTCTCTCAATTAGCACATGAAAAAAACTTTGTGGGTGTTCTTCTATACTGTGAAATGGCGGGTGTCTATTAGCATTACAAGGCATTAACGCCAAATACTGTTAAGGAGTGTGAATAACTCCGCTGCATAAAAAATCCCCTTCAAAATAAAAGCAAAGTATTTTTTTTTATCCAGGCAAAGACCCACTGAAAACGGGTCCCACCAGTTGAGAATCACTGTTGTAATCTACCGCATTTTTACTTATTTTAACTACAAGTTTGACAGGGCGATCCCTGGCTCCTACTGTTCACATATAGAGGTGTCCTCGAGCGACACACTGAGGTTGCTCGCTGAGTGTTTCACAGCAGCTCACTGCACTTAAATGCTTAGGATGGGTTAAATGCAGAGGTACAATTTCATGTATGTATGTACATGACAATTTTGTTACTATTATCATCTGTCACCCCTTCCTGCAGCCAGTAGCTCCCATTCATTTCAATACATGTTTGTCTTCATTTGTTTGTCTTCATTACTGCAACACTTATGGCATGTCAATGCACTCATCAACATTGGAGAAGGAATTGCGGCGATAAGATTCATTTGTGGACGTTGAGATGATCACCGCCCACTGATGACCACCAAGTCAGACCTGTCAGACCAAACTCCACCAAAAGCAGAGTCGACTGCCCCCACAGTCAAGATTTGGGCCATATTATCTGCCCAGGGAATTGTTTTGTTGCTGCTGTTTACAGTCATCCTGATGCAAATTCCAAAAATGCACTACAGGATTGCGCCACTGTTTTTGTTTTTTCAGTTTGACCTGAGTAGCAAACGGGCTATAGCCGCATTTGGTTGCGCAACCCTGTGCTGCAGAATGACAATAAATTATCCTTGAATCTTTGAAAACCCAAATTTATTCCAGCACCCTTTGCAAAAATGTAACTATTGTCTTACACAGTAGTCAAATGTTTATGTTTACCTTAGTTCAGCTTTGTTGTACCTGTTTTTAGCTGTATTTCGATTTCTGTGCATACGCATTAAGAGCAAGAAAATACAGGAGTCAAATTTCTTTCATGTGTTCACACTTACTTGGCCATCAAAACTGATTCTAAATAATACAAAACTGCTATAGTTTCTTTCCAAAACATCCAACGTGCTTCCACAAAATAAACACATACCTTGCCATCTTCTCCGATGCTGAAGACTGTGTTCTCATCATAGCTGAACTCCACACTGTAAACTTCTCCATCGTGAGCTCTCCAGCTCATAGCGCTCTCATACCGCTGCATATCTAAAGCAGAAATTTCAGAGGACTGTGTGATCCATATGTAAATGTTACAGGAAGTTTACACAAAGCAAATTATTGCAATTACACATCAATATACTGTACAGTGTGCTGTTTAATGTACTTAAGATGGTTCAGTAAGATATAAAAATGGGCAGGACTGATTTAATATCTTTGCTAAGAAGAAGAGTCTGGTTTTGACTGCTAATCAGAAAAATACAAAGATAGAAAGATGTCACTTTGAGCTCCTGATGCAATTTAGGTCATCTGTCATTATTTCTAAGATTTTACAGTGAAAGTGATCCGAAATAGACAACAGAGGAATCTACAATAAAAATAATCATTAGATGTGTCCCTAATAAACACTGACCAAACAGTCTGATGACTCCATCAGCAGCTCCAGTCACCAGCAGGTTTCCATTGTGGTTGAAGGCAGTGCAGTTAATGGCTACTGGTTCAGGTTCTAAAGAGAACTGGAGCTGAGAGTCAGACAGAACACTGATTATATTACAGCCACAGGAATTGAATACACTAAATCTAATGCTAAACATGCTAATGCTAATTATCATAGGTCCTAATAACATTTGTCTACACATAAAGCTGTTAGTCTTACAATGTAATGTTTATCACGTTGGTGTGAATAAACATTACATGCTAAACATTAGCATAGTTCCGCTGTACATAGAGGCTTTTTACATACTCAATGTTAGCATATAAATATAATGGTAAGGAAATATAAATTTTAACATGGCAGCTACGAGCTTTCATGTTAACATCCACTTGTAAATATTACGAAATATCCTCTGAAAACTATATTTCTTTCTTGGCGCATAATGATATAGAAATGTCTGAAAACACAAATAAACATGGATGCAACACATCAGCCAATGTTTGTTATTCAAAGAAAATTAGTTAGTCAAGTTTAGTTAGTTTTAACCCCCACATGACCAATTTGACAATCATCCTGACTTGAATGTTTCCCATCGCTATTGTAGGTGCCACAGGTGAATTTTTAATGTTGTATTGTGTGTTCAAACTGAACTTCTTTTGTGAAACGTAAACAGTATTAACTCTCCTCTAATCACCTCCAGTAACTGTAACCTGATATCCCCTGAACTCAACATTTACAGTAACCATAGGTTACTGTGGCCTATGACCAATGAGGTCATCTCATCAACAAAACTCCAGCTCTTGACGTCTGGTTGGCATGCTGTAAAGCAGGGATTCCCAAAGTGTGGTGCACCCCTGGGGGTGCGCGAGAGGAAAAGTGTAATGGCGGTCTGATGGTGTAATAATATTAAATATAAAAAAAAATGTAATTTTAATTAAAAAAGTGGGATTTTTCACAAAATAAAAACATGAATTATAAAAATTCCCTTTGTAAGATTTAAAATTAAAAACGTACAATTTAATAAATGCACTTGAGCTCCTTCCGGCAGTCTTGCGCCTGCCGCCAGTCATACACACTAGCCAGCCTAGCTTGTGCAGCTAACAGCAAACTTCATGCATTCAGCAACATTCATTTAAATATGCTAAACTGGCTGAAATCGGGGAAACTGTCAGGTGGGACATCTGAAGCTATCAGTCGTAAAAGAGGAGAGGGACAGAGAGAGAGAGAGAGCGAGCGAGAGAGAGAGAGAGGACAGAGAGAGAGGGACAGAGAGAGAGGAATCGGAGGCGAGAGGAACGGAGAGGAACGGAGAGGTGCGTTGGGGAGAGACCGGGAGAAGAAATCGAACGGGAGTCAGAGGAAGATGAGACGGAGGAGACCGAAAGGAGGAAGAGATTGCACAGACAAATCGGGAGCACATCGGCCCATCGCGGAGTCAAGGTAAAAAAGAGGAAACGAGAGAGCATCAGACTGGGGAAAAAAAAGAGGAAATATGATCTGTGTCTGGGCTTCACTTGGATTGGCAACGCAGATTCCCCAAAGCCACAGTGCGTGGTGTGCAGGGAGGTTCTGGCTAACAGCTGTCTGAAGCCCTCTTATTTACGTCGCCACCTGAACACCAAGCATGCCAGTGCAAGTCAAAAGCCCCTTACATATTTTAAATCGAAATTGGAGGAGTTACAAAACAGCCAAAAACAACTGCAGTCTCATTCATGTGTTGGGTCTATAAATGACTCACTACGGGCTTCATATCTGGTCAGTTACCGCACACAATCGCCGAAGACGTGTGCTTGCCAGCTGCCAGAGAGATGGTGGAATGTATGATTGGAGAGAGAGAAGCAAAAAAGTTGGACGTGATCCCGGTGTCCAACAACACCGTGTCGCGCCGCATCGATGCTTTGTCCGAAGACATCCTGGCTACATTAGTCGGTCATTAATTGTAAATGAAATGTGATAATCTGCCTCTGAGCCTGTGCGCATGTCCTCGCATCCGTATTGCTCTTTAAAAGTGACGCCTTGTGTAACTGAAAGTTATTGAAACTTTGTTGCAGTGTTTCAGGGCGTTTTCACACCCGTAGTTCGTTTGCTTTGTTCCAATTCAGGGATTAATATGATACAATGTTGCAGTTGCCCCTTTGTTCGGTTTGTGTTCACACTGCAACATTTGACAGCGGACTAAATCTTGTAAACTAACGCGCGAGCAAACTGTTCTCTCATTGGTCCGATTTTTATGCGGCTCTGTTGCTTTTCTTTTTTTTTTATTAAGGGGGGGGTGTGCGAACCCGGTCGGGATGTAGAAGGGGGTGCGCGGCCTAAAAAGTTTGGGAACCGCTGCTGTAAAGAAATGGCAGGCTGACAAAACACTCTTCCACCCAATTAATAATAATATTAAATAATATTTCCCACTGCTTTAATATGAAAAGACTGTATTCAAAATAAAACTCAGAAGAGCCAAGATCATGTCTACAAGATTAGATAAAAACGAGAGACCAGAAACGGCATGTAACAACGACACTAATGTTTAATTGGCGAACACAGATGGGCCTGAGCAGACCAAAGCTAGCTTGCTATCTGATATACACACTGAGATTAAAGTGATATGCTCAGATGTAAAGAGTAAGCAGAGTTATTTTTGTTATACACTGAGACAAGACGAGATGAACCAGGCCATGGGGGATATCAGGGAAGACTTGAAAACCACAACAACACGAGTCGAGGAAGAAGAGCAGGGTGTTGCCGAAATAGGCGAGTGCAACACCGAGTTTGAAGAGACGCTCCGACAAATGAAACAGGCACAGGAATCCATGCAAAAGAGACAGACTTCGAATCACGGTCTAGGTAAAATAATATCGGAATCCCGGAATTTGAGGAAGGAAATAACTAGCGGTGACCATGAATAATGGACTGTTTGAGGATTAAGACCTAAGGAGCCTGATTCTTTTGCCAATCTCCGTAGAACTGTTGCAGTGCCAAAAAATTTGGTAATGAATTAATTCATAATGCATAAATAACATGGCTATTTCATAATCAAAGAATATGCCAACATGTATTATTCAGAGCACTGACATGAGAAGGTAACACTATCAGCGCATTCGATTTATTTTGACTTTATGAACGATTTTCTAAAACCAGCTGGGGAAGCACATGGAAAGGGCTGTTTGCGGCGCATATAACAGCTGTTTGCATTTTGTCTCTCTTCCGTTGACTGCCCCTTTGCTTCCCTGTTGTTTCGCTTCTGTCTGTGGATTGCAACAATGGCGAAAATGGTAAAAGGTAGAAAAGTTCTATTTGCAACCACTAAAAGCAAGCGTCATTAGGAAACTTAATCTGTTACACAACAAATACATTAATCACACGTCATGTTGCTGTATATCATGTGTAGACCACAACAAGCTAATTTCATCATCATTTCAAATCAGATGATCTTTGCCACATGAGACTGATTCCTGTCAGTAGGTGGCACAATGACAATAATTCAATATGGGTTGTAGATACCATCAGGTTTGGACTCGTATCAAGCAAGTGCAATTTGGGGCAGATCGGAACAGGTAAATTCAACTTACATCAGCTTCCTATTTCATGGCGAAAAATGTACATTTCGCACCTTGCCACAGGAATGCAGTTTCATGAAAACCAAAAAGTTCTACAGTTTAACATAATTAATGTGTTGAGATTTTACTCGATTTACTTGTTGAATCCTCTATGAGGAGTTTCGAAAAGTTCCATACCTGGAAAGTGCCTAAAATGTTGTCTTGTCACATGACCTGACGTCATCATTGGAGGTGTCGACTATTCCTTCGCAATTTAGCGCCACAATAGGCGGAGGGTTAAACCAACCAAATTTGAAAGGAAGGAGGAGTTTGAAAAGGTTAGCATAAATACATGAAAAATGTATTCAAAATGACCAAATTCTGATTGGGCACAGCTAGTAAAAGTCAATGGCAAATATGTCTGAAATTATGAGAGCAATGTGTGTACCAAATTTAGTGAGTATCTTAGCAACTATGTCCCAACTAAGACCCTCCACCCATAAGGGGGCGCTATGGACACGCAATAACCGAAGCACTAAATATTCTCCCAATGTTCACAGGTTCTTTTTCAGACTTCGTTCGGTGTTTCACTATGGGAATCGCCTCGGCGTGACCAACTATGGAAGCTCCAATGGCACCACGTCCGTCAGTGATAGACATGTCGACTGTGGGAGGGCCCCGCCCCTACCTATTATCACAGCAGACTGCCTCCTCGCAAATTATTCTCGCTTTCTTCCCGTGAAGAAACTATAGGTCCCTCAGCTCATCTAGGCTAGCTTGGATTTCTGCTCTACAGTTCACAGACGACCTGTTAGGAATCCGTCGCCGAACGCAGTTCCGGGCTTTAGTCTGGAGTGTGCTGAGTAAATACTTCGGAAGAAGTATAATTTAGACGTTACATAGAATATTAGAGCAGTGTCCACGTCAAGGAGAGCTGTTCCCCGACTACCCTGTATTTGTTTACTGGTGTTGTCGGTGACTGTGTGACATTATTTGCTCTGGCTAACGCGTTACGGCGAGCCTACCAGTTTTTGGTTAGCATTAGCTTGTTAGCCGAGCTGAGTACCCATAGTTCAGCTAACGTGTCACGGCGAGTGAACTCCTTCGGTACGCTATTAGCCCGGGCTAAACCCTGTGTGCTAGCACAATCGACTGACAGGATAACGCATTTTGGCGCGCCTTGTACGGCTAATTGTTTACGTATTTCCCTCCCTTTCCAGTCGCCATGTCGAAGGCCACTACCCCCACCAGAGGGTCGGAACCGAAGACCAAAGAGGCTGTATGCTATTCTTTGCCATATCAGTTGTCTCCAGCAGGTTTTTCCACTTCAGCTGGCTGCACTCTGAAATGGAGGTCATGAGTCTCTCACCTAATTCGGTGGTAGTTTCAGCAAAGGGGTCAGATTCATAGAGCTGTTGGTATCGCTCGTGCAGTTCGGTATTTGTAGCGTCAAGGCCCGGGATGTATTGAGTGCGGCATCCTCTTGGGATGTTCTTGCGGGCTGCTTCATGCACAAGCTTAGTGAGTTTGTCATAGTTCCTGGAGTCTGCTGGGAGATGGGCGATCTTCCTTTCGAGATGTTCTTGGAAGCCAGGCCAGTTCGCTTTTCCAAAGTTTAATCTTCTTCGGAATGGAACTGTGGCTGGGGTTATTGCAGCGTTGACTGTGATGCCGATGGGACGGTGTTGGGTCCTTGGCAGTGGCTCCAAGACCAGGTTTTTGCTTAATCCGGCGATCTTGTGGCTGACAAACACGATATCAGGGTTGTAACCTGCTCTCCATCGTCCGCTGTTGAAGGACTTTGGTTGTTTCGCGTTGTGGATCAGATTAAGCTGGCAGTTTTCAGCCCACATTTCTACTGCATCTTTGTTGTTGGCGTATGTTTGCACTGGAAAGGAGATTGAGAGTGGTGGTATCCAATAAGCAGGACCCGTGCCTGTCAGGAACCACCACAAAAGACACCCATCTGCCGCGAGCTCCTTCGAGCTGGGCTGACATGATGGATGCTGAATGCAGGGAAATACCTCCACTTTTTCGAGGACCTCCTCGATGTGGAGCCAGGCTGTGAGGAAGCAGAGGGCGATACCAACTCTGACTTCCTCGACATGAATGAAGAGGAGGATGACTCCACATTTCCTCTCCAACAGCCCAGACCCCCTAGTGCAGGGGTGTCAAACTCATTTTCACTCTGGGCCACATCAGCATCATGGTTGCCCTCAAAGAGCCGGTTGTAACTCTAAGACTGTATAAATGTAACTACTCCCTAAAATATTGTTAAATAACTCTCTCTGCATTTGATTATTGTTTATTCAAGTGTAAAAATATTGTACATGAAGTTATAGAAATGTAAAAATATATGTAAGCACATTTCTGTTATTATAACATAAATCCTTTTAATTTAGGGTTAAGAAACCCACATTACTCTACCAATGATCAAACTATTAAAGAAAATAACAAAGACAAATATCAAACAAGTTATTACATTAACTTTGTTCAAAGCTGTTTGTGTCACCTCTCTGCATCACTAATGTCCCTCCCTGTCGTCGTCCTGTGCATGGCAGCTACATCCAAGAGCTCCTCACTGAGAGTCAGGTCTTATAAACACTGATAGATGATGTATCCGTGTTGTCTGTGCTTTCATCAACAGCTAATGAAGAAGACGAGTACCTGCTCGTCTCTTCGGCTAGCTGTGTTGTTAGATTGCTGCTAGTTCATGAACTCTGTCTGCGATGGTGTTTCTTCACAAACTGACATTTCTAAAAGTCTGTATCTGGCCGGAGCACTGCTCACATACCTTTAGCATGCACTGGGCTGTAGCTTTGTAAATATATTCTGCTGTGATTGCAGTCTGCCTTTTAATTCTTGGACAATTTTATGTTTTTCTTGGAGGCAAAATTTAGCTCCGTGTTTGGTGTCAAAATGCCGACGTGAATTGTATCCTTTATCACCGACACGCCTCATAACACAGAAGACAGACCCGTTTTTCTCCTTGAAGCACAAACATGTATTCGCTTTGACATCTTTCATTACATTTTCTTCCCTCTGCATTAATGTTTCTCTTTGTGGACATTTTGGGATTATTTGTCGATCTTTTTCAATCACTTGTTCTCAATCACTTGTTGGAAAACCGCTTTAGGGGCTGTTCCCTCTCCTGTCCACCTGTTGTGATAGTTTTATGTCTGTACACAGACAACTTTCTATCTCATAATTTCAAATTTCTATCTCATAATTTCGAGTATGGGGATACTTTTATTTTCAAGTCTAACTTAAATTTTTTTTTCCAAAATTAAAAATTAAAATAAAGAAATCTTTTTTTTCATTTCTGTTGGCGGATTCGCGGGCCACATAAAATGACGTGGCGGGCCCGCGGTTCTTGAGTTTGACATGTGTGCCCTAGTGCATCCGACGCTGTTTCCCCGATGGACAGCGACTTATACGAGGTCTGCAAACGGGCCACGTCCAAATTGGTATACTATGGCCAGCAGCCCAGGATGCTACAGGGGGCATCAAAACAACTTCTGCCGGCAGTGCCTGCCTGTATGAAAGAAATGAGCAGGTACTGGTCCAGTCCATTTAAAAGTAGGCTTCCCACGAAGGGCTACTCAAAGCTGGAAATCGAGGGGAAGGAGGAACTGGGTCTGGCTGAGCCCCCAGCAGTGGAGCCTTCAGTGGCTTATCACCTCCACCCAAACCGGTGCTTCCTCAAACATCCAAGTAAAACAGATCGCCTCACCGCCTCCGTTTTCCAGAGAATGTATGAATATGCGGCACAGTCTGTGTGCTCGCTAAATGCTATGACTCTGCTATCTGCATACCAGGCAGAAATCCTGGAGCAGATACACAGGGGCACCTAACCAGACCCTATGGGATGAGATTTGAGTGGTTAACGATCTCATCCTACGCTCATCACGGGGTGCAGTACAAGGCTGCATCGTGTAATGGGCCTGGCAGTCTCAGGTGAGAGAGCCTGTGGCTAAATCTCTCAGGCCTCAGTGATGCTCAGAAGGCAGAGGTTATGGATGCGGCATATGACCCAGCCAAAGGTCAGTTTGGTCCAGCTCTTGAAAAGATGAGAGACAAACACGCTCTGGAAACAAGAAGGTGAAGCCTTTCACCTCTGCTTGCCCCAGAGACACATCCCTTGCGCTCCACAGACACCGAGGGCTTGTTCTGTGGCTACAGCCACAGCAACGAGGGGGAGACAGGGAGGTGCCAGACCGTATAGACAGGCAGCTGGTCAGCAGACTAACCAGCAGCCTCGTTCAGAAAACCCCAAACCATAGGACAAACACTCCTTTGCTGCTCTTCCCAACCTGGGGAAGGGAAGAAGAAGCGTACGACCTAACCAGCCTTGCTTCTCCCTCTCCTCCTCCGTCCAAGAAAAGGAAGGAGATGAAGGTGAAACAGAACCCCCGAGTTCATGTTTCAGGAGGGGAGGAGCATCAGAGGCTCGGACTATGCCTTCGCCTTCTCGGCTTAATGGCGTCAGTGATATCTGTGGTACAGTTGGGGCTCCTGAAGATGAGAGATTTTCAGAGCTGGATCGCGGCGTTACGCCTGTGCCCACGCCGTCACCTCAGCCGCAGAGTGAAAATATCACCAGCATGCGTAGTAGCGCTCCGCCCGTGGGGGGACTCAACGGCTCTCACGTCAGGTGTTCCCCTGGGGGCGGTGCCATCCAGGGTAACCTGGACAATGGATGCCTCCCTAGCAGGGTGGGGAGCAACCATGTTGGGCAGAACAGTGAATGGCACCTGGGACCCGAGGCGAGCTCAGACTCACGTAAACCTCTTGGAGCTCTGGGCAGTGTTTTATGCACTGAAGCATTTTCAAACATTTCTCCAAGGACGTCATGTCCTGGTGAAAACAGACAACACTACGGTGGTGGACCGCCAAGGCGGCACTCGCTCACTGCAGTTGCACAGGTTGGCTCAGAAGATTATTGTGTGGAGTAGCACCAGGCTCCTGTCCCTTCGAGCAACACATGTTTCGGGCGTTTTGAACAGAGGGGCGGTTCTTCTATCCCGGGGAAACCCTCTGTACGGACTCCACCCCCAGGTGGTGAATCAAGTTTGGCAGAAATATGGCCAGGCAGATCAGGCTTCCCAAGAAAACGCTCACTGTCCGCGTTTTTTCTCCCTGTCGGACGTGAATGCACCCCTGGGGGTGGATGCGCTGGCCCACTCCTGGCCATATGTGCTGCTCTATGCATTCCCCCCTCTCAGCCTGATCTCCCCGACTCTAACCAGAGTGAAAGAACAGGGCTCGTCACTAATCCTGATAGCCCCATGGTGGCCGTCCAAGCATTGGGTAGCAGAAATAATACAGCTTCTAGCGGACGAGCCGTGGCCCCTCCCCATATGCAGGGACCTTCTGTCCCAGGCGGGCGGGGAGATCTACCACCCTCACCCAGACCGGATAGCGCTCTGGGGCCCGTGAGAGGTGGAACTTGAACGCGGCAGGCCTGCCTGCACGGGTTATTGACACCATTCAGATGGCCTGGGCCGCATCCACTCGCTCTCTTTATAGTGGTAAATGGCGGGTCTTTGAGAAGTGGTTCCAGCTGAGGCACATCATTCCGTTTCAGTGTTGGACCTGCTATGTTTCTTGCAAGAATTAGTGGATAAGGGCAAAGCCTTTTCGACTATTAAAGTTTATTTAGCGGCTATCTCAGCCCGTCATTTAGGCTTTGGGGAGAAGCCTGCGGGGCAGCATCCTTTAGTATGTCGGCTTATGTGCCTAAGGTGGTGGAGTCTGCCTACAGATGTCCCACGGTGGAGCGTTCAGCTTTTCACCCACCTCCATTCTCATCAGAGGAGGAACAAAGGCTTAACACGTTATGCCCGGTATGAGCACTACAGGTGTATGTGAGTAGATTTCAGGCAGGTTTCAGGAAAGGGGATCAGCTGTTTATGTCCTGGGCCACTCCCCACAAAGGCAAACCACTGTCCCGCAAGAGGCTGTCCACTGGATTGTAGAGACTATATCTCTAGCCTATAGTTGTAGGGGTTTGCAGCCCCCACAAGGTTTGAGGGCTCATTCCACTAGGGGTATGGCCACTTCATGGGCTCTGTTCAAGGGTGTTTCAGTGAAGGATATTTGCACTGCAGCGAGCTGGGCGACGCTGCACACTTTTGTAAGGTTTTACAGGCTCGATGTCTCTGGGCCTTCCTTGGCACAGGCTGTGCTTGAGGCAAACGCGCCAGAGTCCCTGGGATAGTCATTACCAGGCTGACAATATTTGGCTTCGGGTAGTGCCATGCAATCCGGGAGTGGGCTATATCTCCCACAGTGAAACACCGAACGAAGTTTGAAAAAGAACTTTGGGTTACTTAACGTAAACCCTGGTTCTTTGATAACAGAGTGAGGTGTTTCACTGTCACAACCCTCCTTGCATTTACACGGAAAGTAAATCGGTCTGAAATGATTTGCGAGGAGGCAGTCGGCTGTGATAATAGGTAGGAGTGGGGCCCTCCCACAGTCGACCTGTCTGTCACTGACAGACGTGGTGTCATTGGAGATTCCATAGTTGGTCACGCCGAGGTGATTCCCATAGTGAAACACCTCACTCTGTTATCAAAGAACCAGGGTTTACCCAAAGTAACCCAAAGCTTTGATGTGTGTGGAAAGTTTCATACATATTCTAGTATAGCAGGGGCTTAAAAAATACAGTTGAATGCTAAAAGTCATTAGGGGGCGCTATAGAGCAGACATGTCACACTCAAGTGCATTTTCGTGACCATATTTCCTGCTTGGCAGTGGCACTGGAGATGACATCTTACACATACCGATGGCCTTCTGGAAAAATGTTGCATGCTGCTTACGTACTCACCAAGAACACTTGGAGTCAAGGTGAAAATTGTAGACTGAAAGCATCTGGGATAAACCCCCAATCTTCCCGTTAGTGGACGATTCACTCTACCTCCTGAGCCAGAGCACATGCTCATTCACACAACGATGACAAAGGACACTTGGAGAGTCAAAGTGAAACGTGTAGGAGTCTGCTTAAGTATTCTTTTAACTGCTAATGCTGCTCTGATGCAGTAGCTTATTAGCTAAATAACTATTACTGAACTAGCTGGTAAATTACCTGTTGTTTGACAGTCTTGGTGTCCCAGAGCAGCAGCTGTCCAGACACCGGGATAGGAAGTCGAGGTGCAGATTCTACACTTCCAGATCGACTGAGAGCTGCAGCTGAACAGACAAATGACGAACCGCTGGGACTGCAGGCTAACGACAAGATACTAAGAGACAGGGACATAATATTTGACATATTATCAAAATTTGTACTTCAACAACAAACATTATTCATTGCTACATGACAAAATGCAAAACTCAAGCATGTGGTTTTTAAGTCTCTGCTTTATTTTAGTCTATTTTGTCAAGTAAAAGTTCCAGTCTATAACTCCTTCAAAACTGCATTATTAGATGGAATCACAATCAGAAATACGTTATTGCCATGACACTGGGTACAGACATTCATGTACCTCATAGGTTAAATAGTAATGACTTTGGTAACCCCTTTATGTTCACGAGGTGGCACCAAAGTTAGAACCATTTTGAATATTTAGTTTATGACCCCAAGAACCTGCTGAACTATGCCATTTCAGCCAGGCTAAACTCTACTTTGATAAAATTAGGAAATACTAGAATGCTAAATTAAGATAGTGAATATGGTACATTTTACACCCACTAAACAAGGCCTTGGACTCTGTAGAGACCCCACGGGTCCACTAAATGATGCCAAAAATATAATATAATTCGGCCTTCAATATATTTTTTTTACGTAATTATTTTTGTAGTTGTTTACCAATTTAAACTACCCCTTCACATACAATTGAAATAAAAACACAAATATATTAAAAATGTATTTAGTTTGGTGCAAAATAATGGCAAAGGTGCACATGACCGACCGGGTAGTTTTTGATAAGAAGAGAGAAATTTTCACAGGCCGTCATTTTTTGTTTGGCTCCAACCAACAAAGATGTCTCTTTTCAAACTGAAAAGTAAAGTGGATGTTGAATACAAGACAGTTTCAAGAAAGATGGACATTGCAGTATTTTTTGTGGAGTTTAATGGAAATGCCATCCGCCTGATATGCAATGAAAAAGTCACCGTTTCAAAAGGAATATACCGGTAATCCCAAGTGTCATTACCCGCCTAAACATGGAGAACAGTATGAGAACTGCCAGGGAAACAATAGGAAAAAATGAGCCACTCAGCTACAGAGAGGACTAACATCTTAGCAAAGTATATTGCATAAGGCCTTTTTTTGCATTTGAAGCAAGTTATGTTGTGAGTGGGATACGCCAAACCAGGAAAGCCATTTACAGAAGGGCAGTTTCTGAAGGATTAAATGTTGCATGTCGCCGATATTCTGTTCAGCAATATCTCTATACTGGCAAACACAGTGGCAGAACAGAGTAACGAGGTAGCAAGTGACATTTATGATCACTTACGCTAGAGGTTTCACTGCTCTGTGGAGCTTGACAAAAGCACAGACAAAACAGACAATGCTCAGCTAGCCATTTTCATCAGGTGTATTAATGACCAATTCAAATTGACAGAAGAGTTACTGAGTTTGTGTCAAATGCACGGCCTTATCACAGCCAAGGATATATTTCAGGAGCTGTGCTGCATGTATGAGCGCGCTGGTTTACCATCGAACAGACATTATGCAGCAAATGCTTGAAATATGAACATGTCTTTACTGTTGTCCATGTTTGTATCAATTACATCAGGTCTAGGAATTTTCAACAGCACCGCTATCCCAGGGCCGAACATATGGTGCTGTACTTTACTTGCTCACCAGGAGAATTGTTCTGAAGAGATTTAAAAAAAAAAATAAAAACAGAGGTGAATAAATTAATGGAATGTTCCTGAACTTGATAAACTCAAAAACATTGGACTTTCTGCATCACTCTGTTCATGGATTCTGGACTTTCTCTCTAACAGACCACAGAATGTCAGGATAGGGAACCTGACATCAACAACCACCATCCTGGACACTGGTGCACCGCAGGGCTGTGTGCTCAGCCCGGCCCTCTTCACCCTCTTCACTCAGGACTGCTCCGCCACATATTCCTCCAACACAATAGTGAAGTTTGCTGACGACACCACTGTGGTGGGACTCATCTCCAACAACGACGAGACGCACTACAGACAGGAGGTCCAACATCTGGCTGAGTGGTGCTCGGACAACAACCTGGTCCTGAACACCACCAAGACCAAAGAAGTCATAGTGGACTTCAGGAGATCCAGGACGACCACACCCTCTCCTCCTCCTCCCCACTTATGTAGAGAGGAGAGGGTGTGGTCGTCCTGGATCTCCTGAAGTCCACTATGACTTCTTTGGTCTTGGTGGTGTTCAGGACCAGGTTGTTGTCCGAGCACCACTCAGCCAGATGTTGGACCTCCTGTCTGTAGTGCGTCTCGTCGTTGTTGGAGATGAGTCCCACCACAGTGGTGTCGTCAGCATCAAATTCCTGGGGCTCCACATCACTCCTGGGGCTCCACATCACTAAAGACCTCACTTGGTCCCTGAACACACCACACCTGGTGAAGAAAGCCCAGCAGAGGCTCTTCTTTCTAAGGAAGCTCAAACAAGCTGGCCTGCCCCCTGCACTTATGGTAACTTCTACAGAAGTGTGATCGAAAGCATCCTGTGTCAGTGCTTTACTGTGTGGTATGCCAGCTGCACAGCAGAGAACCGGAGGGACCTGGCCCGGGTGGTTAGAACAGCACAGAGGATTGTGGGAGTTACCCTGCCTGACCTGGACACTGTGTATGCAGGCCGTCTCCAGAAGAAGGCCAGAAACATCTGCACAGACACCACTCACCCGGGTCACTCTCTGTTTGTTCCACTACCATCAGGAAGGAGCTACAGGACCATCAAAACCTGGACTAACAGGCTGAGGAACAGCTTCTTCCCCAGAGCGGTTTCCTCCATCGCCCCCCCCCCCCACCGCCACCCACCACCCCACCCAGCTCCCACCGGACAGTGCTGACACAAACATAGTCAACAACACGACACTGTAACCAAGCACATTTTTCACTTTGGAGCCATTGATGCCTGTGCTTTATCTTGTTTTATTTTGTATATATTTATTTAATGTCTTGTTTTTAAATCATCTTGTCTTGATGTTGTTATACACTTTTTAACTGTTGCTGCTGTACTGATGAGTCGCCAACTAAATTTCGTTGTATGTTCATACGATGACAATAAACATCCTTATCCTTATCCTTGATGATCCAAGATGAGTTACCTTGCATTCATAGTAGGCATAAAACAGTAGCTGAGCATCCTAAACCTGAAGCTCCAGGGCCCTGGTCAGCTTATCACAGCAGCTTATAAAAATGTGAAAGCATTCACCACAAAATTGAAATTGAGAAAAAATACAACAGTTTGCAGAGCCCTTCTCAGCTGATGTGGCGTGTCCCAAATATGTTGCAAATGGAATTTATTGACTTGCAGTGCAATAGTGAGCTAAAAGCTAAATTCAGAGAGGCACAACAAAAAGACATGACTGGACAATTTATACGTGAATTGCCTCCATCCTTCCCTGAGCTGTCCTAAGCATTCACTCGGGTAATGTGCCTTTTTGGAAGCACATATCTATGTGAGAAACTTTTCTCGACTATGAACTTTAACAAATTTCCAGTTCAGGTCCAGGATTAGTGATGCCCATCTTGAAGCTGTACTTAAGGTTTCAACTGTGACCTCGATCAGGGCAAATTAGTCTCAGTTGTGTGAGCAGAAGCACTGCCAGGCGTCTGGCAAGAAAACAAATAAAGTACAAATATATTCAGGGAATCCATTTGTTATTTCAGTGCAAGATTTCAATAGGATATTTCAAATAAAGTAAGGGAAAAATTCACTGTTAAAAACGAGTATGAATGTATACAACCTGCAGTTTGCATTTATTCTGTTAAGTATAATGAAAATATATTAGTCGGAAATTGTGCTTTCTTGTAGTACTTGAACGTTGAAGTGGCCCTCCTATGAGATGACAATATCAGCAGTGGCCCCAAGCCAATTTGAGTCTGAGAAAATGTTTTTTTTTGTACATTTCAAAATAAAATGCATCACTCTGGTGCACTTTGAGAGAAAAACAATGATGCTAGATCTATGAAGAACGTTGTGCTCTTGTAAAAAGTAACACCCACAAAGCATGGTAAAGAGACCTGGTCCATGTTTTAAGACAGGTGTGGTCGGTCGCTGACGTTGCCACAGACCCCTCACTGAGGACAATCGGCTCCGGTTGAAAGACTCCAAGGGAATTCTCGCATGTTATTACAATAGCGGCGTATATTCCTACAAGCAGACAGCAGACAACACCCTCTCGTGACTTTAATCATGCTTCTCCCTTCTACACTCTGCACACACTCACTCATTATACATGCCACCCCAGAGACAAAAGTTTGGATTATTTTCATATCAACACCAAGGAAGCAGACAACCCATCACCTCTCTCTCCCCTCGGGAGATCAGATCATAACCTAGGGAAGACATTGATAGTCTCACACACTGTATAACTGACTATATCAACTCCTGACATAAAGATTCTCTTCAAGGAAATAAAAGAGGGTATTTATGTCAGAAAATAAGGAATAGCTAAATAATGTGCATAGAGAGCTGAGGAGCAGGATCACAGATGGGAAAAACTGCTACAGGTGGAAAATGGAGGCGTATTTGCAGCAGAGCAACATAAACTGAGTCTTGAGGGGCCTCAAAACCAGCTATGAGGAACCCAAATCCAAGCCTCGAGGGAACCGCAAGTGGGTGAATGATTTGAACCTCTGTACCCCCTGTATATTGTCCCACCTCCACCTCCTACATTCAGCTCACATCCACTGTGTATTTCCTGTCCGGTGCCCCCACTCCCAACCTCTAGCTGCAGGTCCGGATGGCATCAAGGCTCAAGGTTTTTTAAGTCCTGTGCAGGACTTGCAAAACCTTGTACACGTGACCTGAGCCTGAAGTTGTGGATAGCGCCACAGCTGTAGAAAACTTCCATCATGGTACCAGTGCCAAAGACCCCGCACGCAAAGGACCTCAACAGACATAGGCAAATCTAGATCTTGGACGACCTCACCAACCAACCGCAGTATGTGAGGATATAGGACAGGAGTGGGCAATTATTTTTTCCATGGGGCCACATGAGAAACAGAAAATATTGTGGAGGGCCAGGCCAAAAGGCTGAACTCAATTCTGCATAAAATTAATTATATTTCTTTATAAAAGCAGTATATAGCATTGTTTTGACAAGCTGGTAAGACTGGTAAGAGTACTGCATGTTATGATTAAGCAATGAAAAAGCGAGGTTGCCTTACAAAAAATGTCATTTATTCAATAACGTTTTTACCATTTGTGACTCATTATATTAGTGATCATTTTCAGGCACATTCACCCCAAAACACATTTTGAGTTCCATATACTGTTGGAAAGAGGTTCTTCGCTTTCTAAAGACACCACAATATTGTCTTTGTACTCCAAATAGTATGATACATCATATTATAACGATTGTCACTGAACTGTGATTTTGAGAAAAAGGCCTCCAAAGAAAGTGTCCCAGTTCACTGCTAATTGGTGCCTTTACATGCCAGCATTTCTAGTCTAACCACCTCATTTGATTTTTTTGAGTTCTTTTTTCTTGTTCAGTGAGAGAAATCTAGTCTCTGTTGGGCTTTCACAAGTGCATCAAAGTCAGGTTGAATGTCTGAGGTGGAGATGTGAAGCACAGCTGCCAGATGATCATCAGTGAGAGAGGATCTATACCTGGATTTTGTAAACTTCATCACTGAGAATGTTTGTTCACATATGTAGGTAGAACCAACATCTTCTGAGCATGTCTCCTTATGTTTGGAAAGTTCGCCTCCTTGAGAGAAGAGTAAACATCCAGCAGTGATCCTGACTTAAAGTGCTCTGCCAGTACCGCATCAGACTGCAGGTCAATGAGTTCCAGCTGAACATCACTGGGTGCATTACCCACACTGCAGGTAAAGGGAGAGGAAATCATGTGCATTTCATCCTCGATCATTCTGAGATCTTCAAATCGCCTTGAAAACTCACCATGCAGTGCTCCTAGCTTGGATGAGTACCTGCGGAGGTGATCAGCTGATGGTGTGACTTCTTTCAGGGTTTGCATGTGACTGAGATTGTTGCTGTCCAGTTGGCTTGAAAGAAACTGCAACTTTCTCATGAAAGCCTTCACCAGGCTGTGCATTTCATGAACAAAAAGGCCCTTGCCTTGCAGTTTGGTGTTCAGTTCATTCATCAGTGCAGTCACATCAACAGCAAATGCAAAATCGGCCATCCAGTCCTCATCTGAGAGCTCTGGGATGTCCTTGCCTTTCTTCTTGCAGAACTCTCGAATCTCTGCTTTCAGTTCCCATAATCTTTTTAGCATTTTGACCAGGCTGAGCCATCTGACAGCTGTGTGGTAGCCAATGTCACTATGTTCAGTCTCATGCTCCTCCAAAAGTGAAACAAACTGTGATTCAATGCTCGTGCCCTGATGAAGTTAACTATTTTAGTTACAACATCAATAACATGGTTCATTTTTAGCACTGACTTGCACAACACATGCTGATGTATAATCAGTGGCGGCTGGTCAATAGAGGGCCATGGGGCATGGCCCCACCATGAGCCACACGAGAAAAAATAAAAATAAAAAATTATAATAATCAAATTATACAAATTGTCAATATTTGTGTTTTTTAACTATGGAATGTACCCAGTAATGTGTGTACAATATGATATCTGCGCAAAATATATGCTTTTCCTGCTCGTCCTCTCCCACTGTGTGCTTGTCTGCTCGTGCTCTCTGCCTGTGTGCACGACACGTCTGAGAACGCGCAGCGAGGGGGCCTGATCGTTTTGGCCCAAAAGAGACGGGTCTATGAAGCCGTTTAGCCAATTGCTGATTCAAGATATAAATGAGTGACATACAATTTAGCCAATCAGCGCCTCAAATAGATTCAGAGTGGGGCCAGAACGATCAGGCCCCCCGAGCTGCGCGTTCTCGTCAGGAGAAGTCTCTACAGGCGAGCACTCCTCCAAGACCCGTTTGAGAGGAGAACTTTGGCGGAGATTCTGCAGCCAAAGAGCTGACATCAGATCAGCCTGACCTCACAATCAGACAGCAGACTACATGCGAAGCTTCACTACTTCGTACAAGTCAGTCAATCAACTTCCTTTCTTCCTAAAAGTACGCCGATTACTTCGACATACCATACGTATCCACAGGTTATCCACAACTTAATCCACGTAGATCGTTCCATTTAACACGTTTCATAACACATTAACTGTCACAGTGTCCTTAAAGTGACAGTTGTCTGTCACTTACATGTATTTCTTACTATAACGACATCCTGGTAACATTCAAAGTAGAAACAGAAGTGATTACAGTTAAACATGTAAATACAAGTGAATATTTAACATCACATTGAATTTGGCTCCTACAGATTTTAAATTAACAGTGAAAACTCATCATAGCTTAATTTAACATCAGTATTCATAATTACACTTCATGTTTACTTCTCCTGATCTTTACCTCCTATAACAAGGTCCATAGGGGCATCTCAATAAATACACGTTATATTATATTGTATTATATTATATAAGTGTTATTTACTGCTTTTTTTCATGTTGGAATAAATGTTAAATATTTAACTGCCAAGTAATAATGCGTGTTTGATACTAAATTAGTTTTGCATGAAATCATACTGGGATGTTTGCTGAAATTGATAGGATGGCCCTACCTAGAAAATTTTCCACCAGCCGCCACTGTGTATAATACAATGCAAAAATACCAATTTCTGATCTGGGTCGATTTCAGTCACTTTATCTTGCATACGTTTCAAAAGTCTGACATTTTTCCCGGTCAGACTTGGACAGCGGTCCGTTGTGACACCTACCAGTCTGTCCCATTTCAGACCCAGCATGTCCATGCATGCAACTACCTCCGTGAAAAGATCGCTCCCTGTCGTTGTCCCTTTCATTGACCGCAGTGCTGCCAGCTCCTCCGTAATCTTGAAGTCCTTTATCCCACGGACGAATACGAGTAACTGGGCTGTGTCACGGACATCGCAGCTCTCGTCCAAAGCCAAGGAGAAAAAGTAAAAACGTACCACCTCACGTTGCAGCTGAAGCTCCAGATTCGCCGCAATGTCCTCGATCACGGTTCGCCTGGACAGCGGGACTTGCTCAAATGCTTCTTTTTTTTCCAGGGGATATTAGTGCTGCAGAGTCCACCAAGCACTCTTTGACAAACTCCCCCTCTGAGAATGGCTTACTGTTTTAGCGATTTTGTGGGATATCACAAAGCTGGTCTTGGTTGCCGCATCCCTGGCTGTGTGAAGCTTGGTAAAAAAGCCTTGCTGCTTTTGTAGCTTAGCTAGCAAAGCTTCCGATGCCGCCGTCTTTTCAGCGTCAGTCAAGTTTTTGTATTTCTCCGCGTGCTTCGTCTCGTAATGCCGACTCAAATTGTAATCCTTAAACACGGCGATCTGCTCTCCGCAAACTAAACACACGGCTTTACCTCCGACTTCAGTAAATAAATAATTAGCAGTCCATTTTTTGTTGAAAACCCTGCAGGCGTCTACCTTTCTTATTTTAGCATGAGTGGACATTTTTGAGGGCTAAAGTCGTCTTGTGAGTCGTGACTGCTCGTACACTTGATTCAATCATGCGGATGTATTTGATTTACGTTTTGCATCATTACGTGAATAAAACACTTCAAAATAAAAGCACTGCAGCTTTAGTCCATGCAAGAGGTAAAATTAGAAAATGTTCACACAGTCAGAATCAACCAAAGGGCCACATGTGGCCCGCGGGCCACACAATGCCCAGGTCTGATATAGGACAATGTGCAGGTGCAAACACTCAAAATGTCTGCATAGGGTTCAACAGTGGCTACATTTCCTTCGTAGGCTGACGGTCTTTGTGTCAACCAGAAAGTGTTGCTCCTCTTCTACCACGCCGTTGTTGAGAGCATCCTGCGGTTTGGCATCTCGGTGTACAGCTGAAAGCCCAGATTACCCGACTAACACAAAGAGCCATGAACATCATAGGAGTCAGACAGCATCCCACACTCCAGGCTGTCTTTGATGAAACTATAATCAGACAAGCCCAGAAGATTATTTCAGACCCACCCATGTCCTCCACTCTGAATACCAGCTTCTTCCCTCAGGCAGACGCTTCAGAGTCGCCCAGTGCAGCTCAACCACTTTAAGAACTCCTTCGTCCCCCTGTCCATCAAAGCCCTAAATGGCAAGCTAGCCAGAGCCTAATCCCTGTAACGCTGATTTTTATCTTAACATGTACTTTCTATGATGATTCTATGTTGATGAGGCTGCTCTACTACCACTGTACATATTATGTACACTATTACGATGACTACAGGTGTGTTGTACAATGGGCAGTGTGCAATTTATTTGTTGGCTGGTGGCAGTCTGTGCACTGTATGTATGCACAATGTTATTTTTGTATTTTCTAACAGCAGATACTGTATGTGTCCAAGACAAATTTCCTTCGGGACAATAAAGTCTATCTTACCTTATCTTATAACTACCTGGATGTTCACCTGAATAATACATAGGACTGATAACACAAAAGCATTTACAAAAAGGGACAACGCCGACTCTATCTGCTGGGGAGTCTCAGTGCAGTGAGAACTCCTGAGGACCTTTTTCAATTCTGTAGTGGCATCAGTCATCTTCAGGGAGTAGTCTGCTGGGGCAGCAGCATCTTGACTGCTGACAGGAAGAGACTAAACAGACTAGTTAAGAAGGCCAGCTTGGTCCTGGGATGCCCCCTCTATCTAGTGGAAGTGACAAGTAAATGGTAAACAGACTTGTACGCCTTTCTAGTCCTCCGACCACTCAAAGTGCTTCAAGACTAGATGTCATCCAACCATTCATACACCTACGGGAGCAATTTGGGGTTCAGTGCCCAAGGACGCATGAACTAGCGGAGCTGGGGATCAAACCGCCGACCCTCTGATTGAAGGTCGACCTGCTCTACTATTGATCCACAGTCGCAAAGGAGATGAGGGCGAAGTCATGATCCCTGTTGGAGAACATGTCCCACCCCATGCAGAACAATCTGAAAGCACCGGGCAGCTCCTTCAGTGAAAAGCTGCTTCACTCGCGGTGTGTGAAAGAGATAGCGCAGGTCCTTTGGATATTCTCTGAGATTAAAGTGAAAGATTTACGAGAAAAAACACGCAAATTTGTGAGATTAGGAAGTCAAGTACATTTAGTAGTAGAAGTAAAAGACAAGTACATTTACGAGAAGAAAATATGCATATTCTCTAAAATCTATGAGAAAGGGAAGCAGCCGGGACGAGTGACCTTCTACGTCAAGGTGTTCACAGATGCGTGCCTGACAGGCAGGGATTTTGGTCCTGGAGCACTTCTGACCCCTGATACAGGAGAGGCACATGATGGTGAGGATCGGCAATCCCACAACAGTGGCCTATATCAACAGGCAGTGCGGAGCACGGTCCACTGGCCTGTTGAAGACTACAGAGGTGCTGACCTCATGTTAAGCGGTGGACCCCTACCAGACAAGAAGTGAAGCAGAATTGGAAATTGTTTGGGAAAGATTAGGTGGATTGGTTCGCCAACCTACGCATCACCCACTGCCTGCTTTGGTTCTCCCCAGGCAGTGGAAATATCCACCCCTGAAGGAAGACGCATTTGCACATGTGCCATGGTCAAGAACAGCTCCATGATGTATTTATGCCGCTCCACCTCATCCATCTCCTGCTGGGTGAGGGTGAGGCAGGACCAGTTGGTCATTCTGGTAGCTCCAGGTGACCGCTTGGTGTTGTGGAATGCAAAGGTGATTCAGATGATGGCACTGTCTCAAGAGGTTGGGGCAATAGGCACGCTGCCCACTCTGGGCTGTCCTCTCCAGGCTTGGCTTCTGAAAGAGACATGCTGAATGCACACCCATTGCTTGTTGCTCCGTGGTGACTGTAGCAACCCTTTGACCAAATCCCTCGATCTCTTTTTCCCAAGACCTTAAGGAGTTATTTAAGGTCATTAAAACATACTGAGCAGCTGTTCATGTGCTTCAGGGATGGTGAAGCCCTGTCCAATAAATGCCTGGCAGGATGGCTTTGTGAGTGCATTTCCAAAGGCAGAGACCCTCCTACGCTGTACAAGTAGGCAGTGTCGGCAGCTTTGTTCCGTCGGTTGAGTTTCGAGTACACATGGCCAGACCTTTTACTGCAGCCTCCTTCAGCTGCTGCTTGTTTGTGGGTCTTTCTGCCTTCAGTTTTATCTTTAGTAAGTGAAAAGCATGCTCACCTGATCTCAACCGAGATCAGGTGACTGACTTAGCCATTGAAGAATATTCCATTCCTTTGTCTTGAGAAGCTCTTGGGTTGTTTTCACAGTATGTTTTCGATCATTATCCATCTGCACTGCGAAGCGTCATCCAATCAGTTTTGTAGCATTAGGCTGAATCTGAGCAGATAGTTTAGCCTTAAACGCCTCAGAACTCATCCTGAATACACCACACCTGGCCATGAAACAGTTTGTCAGACAATTGTCTAATTACTTTTGAGCCTCTGAAAATGTGGATGGCTGTGTAAAAATGGTCATTGTGATTTTTTTGTTTTATCCATTGAATTAAAGCTTAAAGTCTACACTTCAACCACATATTGACCGATTAGTTTCAAATCCATTGGAGTTGTGTAAACAAGCAAAATTAAAAAGATTGTGTCATAGTCCAAATACTTATGGCCCTGAATGTACATGTCGATAAAGAGAACAGTCCGACTGTTTTGGAAAAGTTACCTCAAGATAGAGAAATGTGGGTAAACAATTGTAACAAACTGTAATATAGTACAGTAGACAGAAAACCAGGTTTACCGTGGATGAGTTTCATCGATGTTCATCTCATAAAGATTCTTCTTGGCATCCGTATCATACAGCCGCACCGTGCCAACACCGCTGCCTAGTAACAACTGACCACACACACAGAGTTTTTGTCACTCAGAGGGACCTTTCATTAACTTACAGACATTCCCCTGGGACGCTAACCGTCACTATAAAGTACAACGTGCCTTACTCTATAGCTAACCTAAACCAAGAACCCTATTTGCAAAATGTGATTGCCAGTACAATTCTTAGTGTATCTCACATACAGGGTAGTTCTACTAATGCTTCAGTTTCAGCTTCAGTTTTATGCATAACATCTTGTTTGTGTTACATGGTATTTCTTTTTTACAGACACACTTTA
Organism: Lycodopsis pacificus; assembly: GCA_028022725.1. Classification (NCBI taxonomy): domain Eukaryota; kingdom Metazoa; phylum Chordata; class Actinopteri; order Perciformes; family Zoarcidae; genus Lycodopsis; species Lycodopsis pacificus. The sequence continues at coordinate 20,223,617 of CM051707.1, forward strand.
TTTATTTTTAGCTTTCTGGCCTTGCATGTGTAGGTGCCATGCTGTAATGACTGTATTTTTTTGTCTGGCATTGTTTTTAGTTTTGTCCATTTTATATATTTGGATGCGCATTTTGTGTGTAAGTTTAAACACAAAAAAATCACAAGGCAATTCATTTCATGAATTGTAGGAATGTGTCAAGTGTTAGTAGTAATTTCCTGAGCACAGCAGTTAATTGATGACTGAATGTAGTCATTTATCAAGTTAAAAGCACAAATAGATTAACGTCGCCAATGTCACTATACTCAGTTAATGTGCAGTCTTGATCATACCAGTCTGTCTGGTTTGGTGGCCCACTCCAAAGACAGCAGAGGAGACTTGGACATGATGGTGGCTTTAGTCTGCATGACGGGGTTGAATGACCACACCTAAGAAAGAGTGAGAATGAAGGCTATTATGTGTTTCAATTAGTGATATACAATAATGCGCATGTCTTTTATATGTTTGTATAACCCCAAAAGATAATTGGTGCAGATTCACCTTAATGACTCCGTCTACGTCCAAACTAGCAACCCGGCGACCAGAACAGTCAACCCTGGAAAACAGAAGGACAAATGGACGAAAAAGAGAAGAATGAATGTTTCAGCTTTTGTTTTTATCATATTTTATCTTTACGTGACTTTAAAAGCCAGTCATGTCCACCTGCTGTTAAAATCTTAATTCTCCCAGATGGTTTTCCATCTATTAGCTGTTCAGGAACCGAGCTGGCTAATATATTTGTGAGATACTGTAATGAAGAAGGGGTGGGGTCAGTCAGTATTCCCTTCCCCTTTATGACCAGTTAAACAAAACTAGGAGTGCCTGGAAGGCAGACCTGCAGTGCATGATGGAGGAGTGGTGTTCCCCGTACTCCTCCTGGCTGAGTTTGATGAAAGACTGGTCCGTTGAAAGACCTCCTCCCTCTGCTCCTCTGCAGCTCCTGCTGTATGAGCAGGGGTCAGGAGGTTCGCTGGAGGTCTCAGCAAGTAGCTCTACCTCTCCTGTCTCCCCTTTCTTCTCTAGTATCTAAAGATAACACAGAAGGATGTTGTCAGTGTAAATTGAACAACTGTCAAGTTCCAACCATCATTTACAGCACCCTAACTTCAAAAATAATGCAGGTCATTTGAATGGAATAGCTGTTCACAAGTAACATATTTTAATTCCCTGTGAGACCAGGACATTGATTTGTGCATCCTCATGGAATTGATGGTGCTGGAAGCTTGTTGGGTAGTGACTGCTCATGGGTTAGGTGCAGAGCTACACTCGTTGGCGAGCTATCCGTTAGCATGCTAGCCAGCTGGTAACATGCTGGCATTTATCAGCCAACAACGCTCGACAAACTAGCTGGCTTGCTACCTCTAGCTTATAACCGCTAGGTTAGCTTGTTCACAATCACATAAAAAGAGTATTCATGGGAATGTATTTGTAGCAGTCCCTACATGTAAGTGACTACACCCAGCTGTTGTTCACCCATAGCAGTTCCAGCATATGTACTGTAAAACCACAACTTTTACATTTCTGTCCGTGTACAAGTTAAACAAACAAGATCAAACATTTTAACTGGTGAGGTGTATTTTTTAACTTTGGAGAGAGCTAGGTTAACTGTTTCCTCTTGCTTAAGTCTTTATGCTGAGCTAAGCAAATCACGTTGCCATCCAAGATGGTGCCACAAATGGCAGCCTCTGTGTTGCTCTCTCTAGTACTTTTTCTGTTCAGGGAGGAACTTTTGAACATCTGACAGGCAACCCGTCAATTTTTTGCAAGTTTTACACTGAACAGGAAAGTTTTACTCAGCTTTTAGTTAGACGAACAGCAGCTCTATATCTTACCAAGAGTTGAGGGAAATGGGCCAGATTGCTTGTTAAACTACGATAGCAGAGATTTCAAACTGAGCTCCCGTCAATACAGCTAGTGAACGGCCGCTCTCTGGTCAACAGGATGGATAAGTTGCTGCTTTTCAACAGATCCATCACATACTTTTGCAAGTTCACTGCACAGTACTTCACTAAAACCTGGTTTGATAAGCATATCTCGGACACTTCACTCCATCTGCTGGGCTTTCAACTCCTGTGAGTGGTCGGCGTAACTGATCTATTGGGGAAAGCGAGAGGAGTTGGAATCTGCTTCTACATAAACAAAGGTTGGTGTACAGATGTCACAAGAAAATTTTCAGTCCTCACCCAGAAACCATTTTCATAAACTTAAAACAGTTTTATTCACCACAGTTTTCCTCATATATTTTAGTCTGTGTTTTCATCTCATAATTGCATTCCTGCTTTTTGCAGATGATGTGGTTATATTGGCTCCTTCAGAACATGACCTTCAGATTGCACTGGGGTAGTTCGCTGCCGAAAAATGATGGATTGCACCCTCCGGGTTGGGAGTGAGTCACTGCCCAAAGCGAGGGAGTCAAAGTATCTTGGGATCTTGTTCATGAGTGAGGTTAAAATGGAGCGAGAGATGGACAAGCGGTTCGTTGCTGCGTCAGCATTGCTGCGGGCGTTGTACCGGACTATTGTGGTGAAGAGGGAGCTGATCTGGAAGGCAAAGCTCTCGATTTACCAGTCCATCTATGTTTCGACCCTCACCTATGGTCATGAGCTTTGGATAGTGACAGAAAAAAAGAGATCGCAAACATAATCGACCGAAATGAGCTTCCTTTGTAGGGTGGGTGGGCTCAGGAGTAGATCCACTGTTCCTTTGCGTCGAAAGGGGCCAACAGGTGGTTTAGGCATCTGATCAGGATGCCTCATGAACGCCTCCCTTTAGAGGTTTTCCGGGCAAGTTCAACTGGTAAGAGGCCCCGGGGTAAACCCAGAATATGCTGGAGAGATTACATATCTCGTCTGGCCTGGGAATGCCTTGGAGTTCCCCAGGAAGATCTGGAAAAATGTTGCTGGGGAGAGAGACTTTTGGATTTCTGTCTTTAGCCTGCTGACCCTGCGTCCTGGCGCGGGATGAACATCACTACTTGTGTACATAAATGTCCTGTCGATCCTTAATTGTTTAACTTTGTTGTCTGTAAGAAATTTGAGTGTAGAACTGTGTGTTTAGAAGTTATAATAAAAGTGTTTAATGATTCATATTTAAGAATTCATAATTAGTCATAATCATAAGTGTTTTGGAAATGCATAATTAAGATAAGCATAAAGGTGTTTTAGGATTAGCAGCTAGAAGTAGAATTTGAGACATGAAGCTTTTGCCAAAAGTTGCAAAGTCTTATCTTTTATATTGACTGTATTAAGAACGAAGGGACAGACAGGCTTTTAGACAGGCGATTACAGGGGGCACCTGGGACCTGGGAGTTAGCCAATAGGAATTGTGATGGACAAAAGGGGAGGGGTTTCGAACTCTATGAGGGAGGGACAAAATCAAGTCTTTTTCTCTTATCTAGCATTAAGCTCCCAGGGGACAGTTGTGTCTCCTGAGGAGCTGGGAAGAGTTTTTTTGCACGGGGCTAAATAGTTTAATATTCCATAGAAGTAGTGTACTGTATAATTGTATTTGCTTCAGTAGGATTAAATTCCTTTTAATTGTAAACCAGTTTCGGTAACGTTATTGCGCTGCGGCGCTGCTGAAGACTGCAGCACCGTGTGCGTACAGGCTCGCTCTCACGGTGGGGCAGTTCTGGCCCTCACATGTCCCTGTTCCAAGCTGTTATCTATTTCTGTGTAAGTATATTGAGAGATGCAAAAAAGCAGATTCAAATTCCTTGTATACTTGGCATAAAAAAATCTGGCTACAGTTACTTACTGTACAAGGAAACCAGACATTATAAAATGCACAAAACTGCCGTGACTACAGTTCTAATGTCAAACGTTCCCAGTCCTACTCTTCAGGTACCTGTGGTGGTGGTTTGGAGAAAAGCTCCTTCCTTTCTTTCTCATGTTCCTGGATTTTCTTGTGTCTGGGATGAGATGGCTGGTTTGTAGGCTGGTTTGTAGACTGTTGTGACTGGGAGCTCTTGGGTTCACTGGTTGATGCCTGGCTGGAAACTGGTTTCACCTCATTAGCTTGGACTGCCTCTTTTGACTTTGCAGGCTAGAAAAGACAAATTAGCTTTAGAAACAGAAGATGATCTCAGGTCATAATTCTATTAGCCACTTATATTTGAGGACCCCCTATATGGCTGCCAGATATGGGGTCAGATCAGTCTCAGTATTAATGAAAGCACACACAAGAATTCACAAGTATATTTTCTCTATCTGTCCAACGTTCGCAAATATTATTTTTGATGCACACACAAATATTTGTTGTTATGGCTAAATAATTGATGTTGTGGTCCAAACAGAGCTAATTGTTGAAACAATCAAACGTGGGCAGATAAATCTGCAAAGATCTCCAAAATAATCCAAACAAAGGGATACAGCAACTGTATTGAAGGTATGAAAGCAAATCACTGTCAAAATCCGAGAGCGCAAATGAGAGCCACGCACGCACGTGCAAATTAAACAACCGCGCGCATATTTTACTTTGACGAGTGCTTTTACATTACTCCGCGCAGAATAGCTGTGCCCGCGCGAGCAAAATTGCAGCCTGTGAGGAGAAAACCATGCTTTGAGCGCGAGGGGCGTCCCCTTGCACGCGACTACTATCACTGCTCTTCTGCTTGTGAAACCTTTACTTGCTTGCTCGCGAGTCTTTTACCTGCTCGCTCACGAGTAGATTTTCTTTTTGATGTTTTTAACTCCTTTGGTTAGTTTAATCTTCAGCAATGAATCATAATCTATAAGATCATCGTATGTTTGTAGTGTCAGTACAGTACATTATTTACCTCTGAGTGCAATCTGAAAATCGCCCCCTAGCATCTTTGTCAGAGTGATATCCGGCCAATCTAAAGACGAGGATTGTAACCAATTAAATTTAGTTATACAATGGTGACTGGGTCCGCCCACTTAGTGTCAAAAAGAAAATCTACTTGTGAGCGTGCATGTAAAAGACTTGCGAGCAAGCAGGTAAAAAAAAAAAAAAAAGTTCCGCGAGCAGAAGAGCAGTGATAGTAGTCGCGTGCAAGGGGACGCCCCTCACGCTCAAAGCATGCTTTTCTCCTCGCAGGCTGCAATTTCGCTCGCGCGAGCAGCGCTATTCTGCGCGGAGTAATGTAAAAGAGCTCATCAAAATAAAAATACGTGTGGATCTCATTTGCGCTCTCGGATTTTGACAGTGATTTGCCTTCATATGAAGGTCCACGATGTTGAAGGAATACACCAGCACCTGGCGTTTAAACGTCATTATGTGACATTAATAACTAAGTTAAGTTGGCATGTAGCTAACTTATTTACTTAAAGTTGTCATAAGGAGTCAATGCATTGGCTTGCCGTATCAATGCAACAATCAACTATTTTGTCAGACATGACCAGCCTGTGTTATTTTGTTACATTAGTAACAGCTGGCTAACGCTAGGCAGCATTTGTTAATGCTAATGTTAGCTATGTGTTTGTTTGCCATGTGATATTTGTGACTTTGCCATGAGTGCTACAGTGCTGCTATCCTCAACTTTGAATGAAACCAAAATGAAAATGTTGACAGTATGCCAGACTCATTCAGCTGACAAATACAAATTTCACCTGGCAAACAAACATTCAGCTAACTTAACATTAACCAACGTTTGCTAACGCTGGTTACAAACACTGACGTAAACGTTAACGCACTTTGCACAGCTAATATTTTGTCAAAGGGAACATGATCAGCGTGTATTAGTTTGATAAATTTGCAATATGACAGCATACTGCGTTAACGCTTTCACAGGCTTGCCCCTGCTGGGCCACTCGCCTGCCACTGTCAGTAGCACTTGTTGTCCCTCCAGCGTTGGTCAACATTGGCAAATGTTAGAGAATGTTGGCGAACCTTAGTGTAGCTCTTTGTTTGTTTACCAGAAATCCTGCCTTCAACATCTTTAGATTGGCCGGATATCACTCCTGACACAGACGCTACTTGGCGGTATAAATGTAGTTTTCAATTTGCCACTAAACACTACATCTCAGAGGTATATTGTACTTTTTATTCCACTACATCTCAGAGGTAAAAGTTCTACATTTGTCTGACAGGTTTTATTAACTTTTCAGACTGTAGAAGCTGATGAAATACAAAGTATGTTAATAGCATTTTGAAATACAATAATTCAAATGCGTTTCTCTTGTAAATACTACTACTGCTGTAGTCAAGTTGCACAGATTGATTTTACATTTACTCACATCATCATTTTATCACATACAACGTGTGTTTGATAGTGTCAAACCTCTTGTGAGACACAGCTCAAAGAAACTCTTTGATCTTAATTGATTAAAACATGATGTGATCATATTTAATCATACTGTTGTGTTTACAGAAGTTAACAGATAAACAACCTATTCATATACAGTATACTCAATGATAACCTATCAATAAGCTTTAGAACTAAAGTAAAAATATCCCTTAAATTAGAACTAGTATAAAAGGTGCTTCACAAGCTACCCTGGTGCTTATCAAACTCTCAACCGCTGAACTGAAAATAAATGTTTTGAAATAAATTGAATGTATAAACGTCAAACAACGAATTCAATAATATGAGTCATTGATTTTACCTAGTCACATGAAATTCTTTTCATTATATTTTTGGTTCACCATTATTCATTGCAATCTTTAGTATATTCTTTATTCATTCAGTTTATTTTATCGTTTATTCATTTAGTTATGTAGTTAGTCTAATGCAGTGATTCTCAACTGGTGGGTCGCGGACCCGTTTTCAGGCCTTTGCCTGACAAAAAAAAAAAAAAATGTTGTGATTTTATTTTGAAGGGCATTTTTTTATGCAGCGGAATTATTCCAGCATTTACGGCACTTGTTCAGCGTGCAGGAAAAAGACTGACCAATGCGTTGTGAATCACATCACGTGATGAAGCTCAGCCAATCAAATATGGGTATTCTGACAAGTTTCCTGACTTGAGTGAAATGTACACACACACACACCGTGACACACGGTGGAGAGACGAGGATATAGAGAGCAGAGCAGGACTGTTGAAGTGTGAGATGTGAAAGTCAAATCATAGGACGAGCTCCAAAAGAGAGAAACGTCCAGAAAGACCAGAGTCATTAGACTCTGACTGGACAGACTAATATTGGTGAATTCTTCAAACACTACTTTCTCTTTTTGGAAGATGAGAAAAATATAATGTTGTGGATTTTTCATTTCACCCTGAATGAACTGAATTTAAAGCTGTAGGGCAAATCAGTGAAAACTATTTTGTCTAAATTGAATTTCATTACGTAATTTATTATTTAATCCAGCTGTTATTTTACTTGAAATGAGAAGAACATGTATTCATGTATTTCTATGTATTTATAATCCATCCAGTTAAATTTGAAAAATGAGAATAATATTTGTTAAAATATAATTGATGTGTACTTTCTTTATTTGATTTGACAGTTGTTTACTACTACTAGACGTCTTGAATATATATATATATATATCTCAATTTGGTGGCTTGTCATTAAGGGGTGATGGTGGGTACCGCAGCCAGACCAGTTGAGAACCACTGGTCTAATGAATATTACATTTATAAATAACTTGATTATTTGATTTGTGTGAATATGAAATAGGTCCCTGTACACCATGACAAGAGATTGAGATTTAATTAATTAAGAATTTTTCCCCATTTTTCCAAAATTGGATCCTAAATTGAATTGGTGTCCTAAATTTTATCTAAAGTCAAATTCCCCTACTTATATTAACGACGTCTTATGGCGGAAGCTGATTACCATCATTTTTTATACAAATGTATGGGTTTATGATTCATTTTTTAGTTATTAATAATCATTACATATTTTAATATCAATTATGTGTTACTTATTAAAACTGCTACAAGCAACCAAACTACATCTCGGAGCAACAACTAGTGGACATTAGTGGAACTACAGCTTAACACGTTTTGTGGCCGTTCATTGGCCGCAAAGCATGTTCAGCTTTTTCCAAATATCCACCCACCTGCAGATATAAAGATATACATTTTGGAATTCAGCCTCTGATATTACCTGCTTTCAAAGAAATTTAGTTTTTCTGTTTTCAATCCCAATGAGCTTTTAAACTTGATAACACCTGCCCCTCTTACCAGATTGATTGGCGGGTCCTTCCTACACCCTGCAACCTGGCTTGGCGAGGACCCAGTGGTGAACTGAGGCAGTTTACCCAGAGTGCGTCTGCCCTGCGGCAGGAATGTTGAGAAGAAGTTTCTGGAAGGAGTGGTGGCAGTGCTGACAGGGCGCTGGCTTGACACCAAGTCCCTAAGAGGGGGGGGGGGGGAAGCAAAAAGTGACAAGTTTAACAACACATCACTTAATGAGTAAAAAATAAATCCAAGATGTAATAAAGTCAAAAGTTAGGAGCATGCAGATTCACTATGAGCAAAACAAAACCTTGACACAGTTCTAATCATTCACACTCTCCTTTTAGAGTCCCTCTAAAAACAACAACAAAGGTGCTTTCCCTTTGCACTATGAAATAGGTAGATTGCAATGCTTTCATTGTCCAGTATCCTAAGCAGACTTTTTTTTAACCAGACTTTAGGATAAAGACCATATGTTGTGCATTTGCCTTGCCATTAGCCAGACTTCCATCCAAATGTAGTTCAAATATTGACCAAATATCTAGAACGTCTGCAAAAAACAAAACAAATCAATGTGCATTTCCATCCACTACTGTTATGAGTAAAGGTTGCCATCGAGATAAACATCTGGTGACGCTAATTCTCCGGTTGGATGCCATTGCCGAAGAAGAGGTTGCAATAAGATGACGAAATTAAAAGAGCGCCTGTCAAACTTCAAATGGTAGAAAAGCAATGCAGAAAACATGATGGAAATATGGCAACTATGTTTGTTTCAAGTATTAAAGTGAGAAAGGTTTTTTAGTCTGTAGAAGCTGAAGCTTTAGTGGTCACATGCTGATCCTAGCGCCATTACTTTGGTTTGTTTATCTAACAGTTTGTTTTTCATAGACTAGCTGTTGGCTCTTAGATTCATTGCAGAACAAACAGTGGATGACAACAGTACAAAATAAAATACATTCAGCAAAGAACCATAAAACATGGAACCTCATGTTGATGGGCCATCTTGTTTCTTCTTGTCTTGTTTAACAGAAGCTGGGGTCCTAACACTGCCAAATACCATTCATCTGAACTAAGAGCTGCGTGTTTGAAAATATAAATTGTATGGTTATCTGCCGATTAGACTATTACATGTGTAAAAATAGTGACCACAACATTTTTGGTCACTGCTTGTTAGGAAGTTTCAGACCACACAAACAAGAGCAAATTGTTTGATAGAAAGAAGTGGCTCACACAGCTGTCTTTGCATAATGTCTTGCTCTTGTAGTGTGAAAGCAGTTTTTAAGACTACCCACAATATCTGTATCTGTGTTTGGATAACATTAGTACGCTCATCCAGCCCTGGTGCAGAAATAACTCCACGACTTGACCAGTTTCAAGGATGCAATGACAGGTTTCAAACAAAAAGAAGTCAACATGCTCCAACTAGTAGAAAATGCGGCTACTAGACATTTAGTGACACCTGAAAAGGAGAACATATAACTTTTAGCATAACTAAAACTGTTAAAAAAAAAATGTACGATTGAAATTTTACTTTAAGATTACTTTTACTACTCTCTTTGGCCAGGCTTCAGGTTATATTGGTATTGCTCCATCCTCAACAGCTTTTGCAAAGCCTGAGGTCCTCAGACAAGGACCTGCTGACTGTTCCCGTTACTGAATTCAGGACAAGCATGATTTGAGACTAGGGGCAGGGGCCGTGCCTTTGCTGTCAGCAGCTCTAGAATGACCCGTCTGGGCAGCTAAGGCTCATCTCTATGTTCTGTTAAAGGTTTATACCAAAAAGCAATACATAGACCGATCCAAAAATAATCCACCCCCTGTCCCACTTGAAGTGTGGGGCAGTGACTGCAGAGACCCTGTCCTTTGTCTGTATTTCCTATTTTATTTTTCTGTGTGTAGGACTCTTCAGGAATTCAGGGTCAGCAAAGAGGCTTTGGACCCCATGTGGGGATGCCAATAAGCAGGGTGTGCAGCCCGTTCTCATTCCCAGGTCAAACACCGCCACTTCGTCACACCCCTGTCGTACAGAGACTCAAAGACCTCACAGGCCTGCAGGCACAGAGAGAACAGACAGCCGACGGCAGGATGAACATCCTTGTGCAGCATTTGTTCAAAATCCGGCACCTTCCCGCAGGTTTGTGAGGAAGTGTGGATGGGTTTATTTGTTTTAAAACGTAACAGCTGAGAAACAATACGAAAATGTTTTGTTCTTCTGATTCATGGCTTTGTTCTCACTAACAGTGGTTCATCTCTTCATTGACTTTATAGATTGCTCGACCACTCCAGCGCTATCTCTCTCTCCCTATTCAAGTGCATGCTCGCTCGTTGAGCCACAGATGGGCGGATTTTGAATGAAACTGCAACTGACAATGTGACGACATATTATACTTTTAAATGGCTTCTTACAACTCACCTTTATCGACTGACATATCAATATTTTGTGCATTTCCATCTTTGATATCTCATTATACAATGTTGAGTGGGCATTACTGTAATATCATTACTTTCCCCAGTCACGAACAGTGTAAGGGATTCCAATTTCCAAAACAGTAATTATATCACAGCTATTAATCCAGGTAATGCTGTGTTACTGGGTTACCAGAATGCAATTTGTTTTTTGTGCGAGTAAAGCGTATGTAATGACGTGCGGCAGGTCAGTATGAATCTTCACATCATGTTGAGTTGAACTTTGGTGAACTTTCAGGCAAAGATTGCCTCAGGCGGCCCGGTTTTTCCAGGGTTGAAAAGCATGCATTACATCCCCAGTTTAATATTTTGAATGCCAAGTTGAAATTTGAATAGATGTCAAACGCAAAAAGGCGTCTCCATGTGCACCCTCTATTTTGGTTCATGTTTGTGCAGCAGCGCAACGTGCAAAAACAGCAGGGTGAAGGTGAATATTGATCAGCAGGTGTGTTGATTATTAAATACTCTGTCAGCCAATCACATCACTTGTCTCGTGGTTGGAAAAGAGGCTATGATGCGCCCTGGTAACCAGACGTCTCCATAGAAATGCTGAATATCGAGTTATAACCAACCAGTCTGATGTGCATAAGATGTCTGTTTTGCCCAACAATGCTCATTATGTTTTATTTTACATCAAACAGTCTCATTAATAGGATTCTTTAGAGTGTACTATTCGCCAACCCAGCCTACAGTCCCCTGTCAGCATGTGAAAATTTAAAAAAATGGATTGTACTGACAAGAAACAACAATTCATCAGGTGAATTGTTTATTTGGCAACATCAACTGCATCACAGCACAAAACAGCAAATACTGTATCATTGACAATAAGTTAGTTAAAAGCTTTTAAAATATGTATTTAGTATCTGAATGAACAGAAAATAATTCAGCAGTTTTGGCTGCTTTAAAGTGCTTCAAAATGATTCTAAAAGTCAAAAGGATAAAGATGTACGAGGTTTCTGAATGGCAGCCTGTTACAACTTCACTTGTTGGAAAAAAAACAACTAAAAACTAAAACTTCCTCACATTCCACCCTCTTCGTCACCTCTCATAATACTGCTGCTTAACGACAGAAACATTAGGAATTACTTTATTCTTTTAAATTCACACATCTGACTTCTCTGGCATTACTCAGAATTTCAGATTATATTCTAAAAATCTCTAGTTTAGTTTTAAATTTATTGTCATATATATTTACACATACACGAAATTTAACCCATCCCTAGCTCATTGGGAGCAGTGGGCTGCTGAGAAGCGCCCGGGGAGCAGTTAGGGGTTCAGTGTCTTGCTCAGGGACACTTCGGCATAGGACACGTAGCAGCCAAGGATCGAACCACCGACCTTGCGGTTGCCGGACGACCCTCTCTACCCAGTGAGCCACGGCCGCCCCTAACTTTATCCTCAGAATTCAGAGATAATTCTCAGAACTCAAATCCTAATTTGAACTTTTCTGAAGCATTAGCAAAGAACTTTAGCTCCCTTCATTTAGCAGGAGGTCAGCCACGTTCTGCTCTAAAATTCTGAAAAAGAGTTCTATTCTATATCATTAACATCTTAATAGTGAAACTTCTAAAATAAAATACTGGTAAAACAAATGCAGTCAATGCGTAAATTGAACAACAAGCTAACATGCTAAAGCACAACACCAGAACAATTTAGTGCATCTGTCCTGGGTTTTGGGGTACGAAATAAATTAAAAAAAAACTTTTAGAGAGAAGATATAAGATGGCTGCCAACTGTAAGAGCATTATATTGTCAATGGTCTTTTAAATCAACAAAATTAACATTCAAAAAAAATGACAGAATGGCAGCCATCTTAGTTGTAGCCAGTAATAATTAAAGACAGTGATGTAAGTGTCTCACAGCTCAGTGTCTCCAAGACGGTCCATGTTCTGGACGTATACCGGCAGCTTGTGGTGGACCATCTCGTCTGCCTCTCTCTGGTCCCGACTTTCCATCTGCAGGGCAAACAGCTGGATGAAATAAGACAAGACAGACAGGTCAGATACAACAACAAGAAATAAGACAACCCATCTCGCCAAACTTCAGCATGGAGTGTACAGAAATGTATGCAGCATGTACAGAAAAAAAACAAGGAACTTCAGGACTACTATTCGACCCACCCAGGGTGATAAAGATCTCAAATTAATTAATGATTCAATAATGCAAAACTAAATGTAAAACAAGTACAAAGGCAATACATCACATCAGTAAGAATTCATAAAAAATACAGTTCCAACCAAGAAGGGGAACCATAACATTTGTACAAAAGTATTAAAATATATAGACCCTGAAAAAGTCACAATGCATTGTATTTCACTATTAACATAAACAATTCATAAATAATGAACCCAGATCAAAATTAAAGTTAAAACGTTTAACTAAATGGCGGGATAAATGGGGTGATTACTTCCACCAAATGACTGACCTTTTTAAACCAAATGATGGTATATTTTGAAAAACGATGGGACTTCATTGAAACAAAATTATGTTAACTATGGTTGACTTTTTTTCAAACAAAATGTCATGACTTTTTTCTAAAAAAAATGGGGCTTTTAACTAAATGAGGTACCATTTTAAAATACAATATGAACCCTTGTGAATTGATTTTTAAAGCTAATCTCCAAGAAACTGCCTCAAGCACGAGATGTAAAATATGTATATTTTCAACCCTGTTTTCACAAAAAAGGAGAGTTTTAAAAAAAGAATAATTTCATGCTCACCAGCTGGCAGAGCTGTTCGTTCTCCTCAGTCAGACTCGTTGTCTTCTGAACTTCAGCATCAAAACTCAGCAGAACAGGCTGGGGTGACAACCAGTTAAAGACTGAAAACCATCAAATTCAGAGTTTAAATGACAAACAGACAAAGTAGTCAAACATTCATTACAACATCTTCACTATTAAATTGAATGCAGCTGGACACTAATCTGCAAACTTGTAACATCGCGGCTGAGGATTCAGCTAAAGGATATGCATACACTGGAATAGGACGGACAGGAAGTTGTGCAGTGAAACCAGGAAGGTGTCGGACCACTGGCGGGAGAAGTACGGAGAGAAGGCAGGGTTCTGCTCGGGGGTGGGTATAAATGGCAGAATAAACCAATCACGCCACTCAACCTGACTCTGCAGCTCTAATGCCTGCTTCTGGAAAAACTCCTGCGTCTTCTCAAGGTTCCCTTTCTAAGAGGATGAAAGGACAGAGGTATGGTTGTAATAGAGATTTTTAACTGTTTTGTAGAGACTGGTGTTTTCTTGATTTCTCTAGATTATGTTACCTGGATGGTGTTGATGACGTAGTATCTGTACAGGCTGGTTCTCAGTTTATTGACTGTGGATCTGTAAACATCCTCCAGTCTGCACAACAGACGTCTGTCCAAGTAAAGCCAGTACTCCTTCAGACCAAACAGGTCAAAGCTCTGAACAAACTGCTGTAGCTGATCGATGATCTTATCCACCTGCAAATAAAAGATGTTTTAGATTAAAGACAAATCTAAAAATGAACAGCATTTTCTTAGGTTCGGGACAAGAACCATGAAACAAATTCTTCACATAAAAATAGATGCATCCATATATCGTACCCTGAAGCCTTTCTCCTTGTCGGCTTTGATATCTGTGTCCAGGTGTTTCAGAGTGCTGGTGAAGCCGCGGTAGATTAGATACTCTCTGACATGTTCGTCTGTCCTCTCTACTGCTGACCCCATAGTGACCTCTGACCCTGTGAGGTACAATATAATACGTTTTACTGTTAATTTACAACCAGAAAAAAAATGTTTGGTTTTCTGTAATCGTTCAACTGCTCTGACCACATAAATGTCTTTGATGTTGTGTGAATGTTTCTCAATTTTATAGTTCATTTTTATATGAAACAGAGTTGTGTGGCAAGATAGATTTTAGAGGGACATTACTATGAAGTCCAGTCTGATCTAATACTTTGCCAATTTTGTTTTTTTCCATACCTCGCATGAAGCGCAACATAGTGGTTTAACACTAGCATAGGTAAATATGTCCCTGTTATCAAGTTCAAATAATTTTTGGGAATTGATTACTCATTTATATCACTCATCTTAAGTCTTATCTAAATCCAAGTTTCATTTTTCCATACTTCTGGTTTCAAGACATGGACACGACTCATTACAGTCTTGGAAGATTTCTTCACTTGTTTTAAGAAATTTACTATTTTAGGACGCTGCTATCAATAGAATTGACTGGATTTGAATGGATCGTCTTGACTGCAAACAAGGAAGCAATCATATCTGCATCTGGATAAAACTAACGACACTATATCTAAGTAAGGAATGTGTAGTCCACTTGTTTCATCTGTATTGATGATGTTGCCTTTTTTCATAAAATATCTTAAAATTGTTCTAAATAATAAATGGAAAAACATGTTTTTAAATAGAATAGAATAGAATAGAAAAGTACTTTATTCATCCCCAAGGGGACATTTGTCTGGACAGCAGCAGACAGGGTTACACAATAAAATAAAATATTGGGTATGGAAAATGCACACTATATATATAACATAATAAAATAACAGAGCAGGACCTATTCAATTTAAGAAAACAAAGTAATACAAATGCACAGTATATACACTGAAATGACTAACAGAACAAATCATATCAATTATTCATATTCACACTGTTCTTTACCCATATTACATTTAAAATGTCATAAACAAACAATAATAGCCACCTTCACAGCATCACATAATATATATTGGGCTATTAATATCACAAAACCAGTTAAGTTAGTGTTATTTAGACAGGAGACTGCAAATGACAATATGAGACTACTATTGACTAACTAATTAAAAACATACCGCTACAATGCTGAATCTTTTTGGTGAAGATTTATATGGAAGACGAATCCTGGCCAAATAAAAGATGAATAAATAAATGACTCAATACATAAATGATCAAAAAAAAAAAAAAAGCACAAAAAAATTGTATTAAAATTTATGTAAGCAATAATTACTTGATAAAAATGGGACATAAATTAATATTTCCGTTTTAATTGGGTTAGGTTAACCTAACTGCTCCAATGCTCTTTTTAATCCCATTTAATCCATCCCTGCTCCTATTTATTTTTATCTTTTACCCCTTAATTGTTTATGTTTTTAACATTTTAATTTTATTTTCCTAGGTTATATTTAACTTGTATATTGGGATATCCGTCAAGAATATTTCACTCCCAACCTAACCTAACCCAGTGTTGAAAGGCAGATAGTGATAGCCAGCAAGCTATTAGGTATAGTCGGATCTTGGCACTGTGGATCAACCAATAGGCAAAATGTTGACCCCATGACACACAGTCCCCTTATTTTCTTTTAATATATTATACTATATTCATCCCGGTAAGGGGGAAATTTTGTCTCTGCATTTGAGCCATCCCTGTATTTAGGGAGCAGTGGGCTGTCCACAACAGGCGCATAGTGAAGCAGAAATGCATTGAGAAATGTATAAAGAAAATATATTAATAAATAAAAATAATTTAAAATGCAAAGGAAAAACTTTGAGTAAATTAATTAATTAACAAAAACATAAATAAACACATGAACAATCAATGAAATAGTAAATAAATTAACTTTATAAATAAATGTAAAACTATATCAATAAATGTCAAAGTTGATGAAAAGAAACAACTAAAAAGGGGGAAATTAAATGGAAGAGTGGATAAATACAGGAATTAATACAAAAGTAAATAGATAAAGAAGCACATTAAAAGAGAAATATGTTACGTCACATTTGATTAAGTAAGGCCAAGATATATTTTTTATGATATTTTTTGCTACATTTAATGTATATTAATATATTCATCAAGTCATTCATTTATTTATTTATTGTGTCAGGTTCCACCCAACACACTTCGGTTCGGGTTCGTCCTAAAGTACAAATTCTGTACTTTCAAAAATGTCACGAGTCTTGACGAAGAGTAGCTTTTGAGTTATAGAGAAGATATAACTGCTCTACTTTTGTTACATGCTTAAAGCATGACGTTTCTCAAGTTAGTCATTTTGCTTTCGCTCTCTCTTGCCAAAAAAACGTTCATGCCAAACCCCGTTAAAAAATCTCATGACCTGGACACATAGCGTTATATCATTAAATAAACTGTCGCATTCACTCAACATCTGAGTAAACACCATATATTGGTAGCGTCGCTCAAGATACCTGTTAAATAAATACGAAGTGTCCCAAAAGCTCCAGTTAACGTTAGTACCTAACTTAGATGCTACAAAGATGTTTGCCACCCAAAAAAACCATTAAGTCATACTTTTTTATATTCCGAAAAAACAATGCATATCATATGTATCGCGTTAATACAAGAAAGGCCTTACATCGTGTCTAAATATGTAGTTACGCACCTCAAGTAGCGAATATGTATTGCAGTTGGGTTTCTTCGTGCAAGAGAACAGCACGTACCACCGTCAAACCTTCAACCTGCGAAAACGGAATTAACGTTATTTAGATCCAAGTAACACAGCATCTGCTCCTCTGTCATAATCTTAATGTAATACGATGTGAAATATTTCCAAAAACAAAGATAACATTCTGTTCCGGGTGTTTGTTATCTACAGTCACATGACGAGGTCTTCTTCTTCTTCTTCTTCTTCTTCTTCTTCTTCTTCTTTTTTGAGGTTTATTGACGGTTGGCAAACAATGAATTGGTGCATTACCGCCACCAACTGGTATGGAGTGTGGATCAGGATGTCTAATAGGATTATAGGATTATATTTGTATATATTATATACAAAATTAAATTCAAAAGGAAAAGAAAAAAGAACCAAAACAAAACAACGAGCTCATATTTTCTGAATAATATTAATTCATCTTAGATATTGAAATAATACTTGATAACATTCACTTTTTGAGTTATTTTGCAGAATACCCACTATATCCAGCCGTACCTTCATCTTGCCGAGATCTTCAATCAGCTGCCCTCTTTCCTGCTCATATTCCTGACATTGTATTATTACATGCTCTATTGTTTCCTCTTGCTCACAATAGTCACATTTTCCTGTTTCATGTTTACCAATTTTTTTAAGCATACCGTTTAGGCCTGTATGTCCAAATCTAAGCCTTGATATCACTGTTTCCTCTCTCCTGTTCCTTCCTGCACATCTCATTTCTCCCACTTTCCTCTGAACTCGGTAAAACCACCATCCTTTCCTGTCTTCTTCCCATTGCTTCTACCACCTTTCCTTCTACCTGTTTAATGATACTTTTGGTTTCTGATTTACTGAAGCTGACTGCAACATTAGTGCAGCTATTTTTTGTGGCCTCTTTTGCAGCTTTATCTGCCATTTCATTTCCTATGACCCCAATATTTGCTGGTATCCATAGGAATATGACTGTCAGACCCATCATTTAAATTCTGGATAATGTTTGTTGTATTTCTATAAGGATGTCTGATCTACTGTCTGAATGGCTGTTCTGTAAGCTGCTAATGATGAGCTTGAGTCTGAACAAATGATTGCCCTCAATGGTCTTGTGTCCTCTATCCACTGTAGTGCTCACATTATTGACAACATTTCCGCTGTGTACACTGATATTCCCTCAGTGATAAGTTTACCTAAATTCTGGTACAATAAATGCCACTCCTACCTTGTTTCCTAAATTCTTTGATGCATCTCTAAAAACCTGGATATAACTGTGGTAACTGTCGATATGTGCCTGTATTGTATGCCAATTGAAATGATCCGCTCTACCCTTGTTCTTCTTTTTTAATAACGTAAAGTCTACTGTTGCATTAGGAAGTATCCACGGTGCTATTGCTAGTAATGGGACTGTTGGACTGAAGTTTAATTTAGCTATGCTAAGTTCTGTTGCTTTCTGTGCTACTGTCCAGCCAAAGCTTCTTGTCTCCCTCTTCTCCTTTTCCCAGCAAGGTTCTAACATTTCTTGCGTTGGATGTTCTTCACTGTGTCCCTGTAGATTTGCCCAATAACTCAAGTTATTACTTAATAACTGCTATTCTTCTTGTTCTTGTTCTTCTTCTGTGGTGTTTTACGGCAGCTTGCATCCTTTTTGTTGCATTACTGCCATCTTCCGGTTTCAGTCAGTGTCTATGTTCCCAACTACTAAACTTTCCCCATCAGTATCGTCAATAAATTACATACACAGAATAAAATAAAATAAAATAAAATAAAATAAAATGAAATGAAATGAAATGAAATGAAATGAAATACAATACAATACAATACAATACAATACAATACAATAAAATAAAAAGCTTGTTCATTGCTGCTCGCAGCTTTAATTTTTTTTTTCTTTTTTATTCGTATCGCAAAAGTGAATTGTACACAAGTACACCACCCCCCTACCCCCCTCTAGCCCCCTTTAAAGGGGGCTGTCATGTTCAAGAGGTTTTTAAGGAACTTACAGTTCGGAGGCCCAAGCTTGTGTCTTCAGTGCGAGGTTTTTAGAAGAGAGGGGGCCCTGTTGCGGGCAAAGCTCATTACCATCCAGTCTTAGATCAAATAAACCATAGCCACCTGTTAGTTAGCATAGTTGAACTGTTAGAGCCATTCTTTTGGTTAAAAGTGCTAAAAAACGTCTTTGTTCTTTAAAAAAAAAAAAAAGTTGTGTCAGCTGACACAACTTCTTCTTTTTTTTTGACAGACAGACAGACTGTTTCCCATGATCTATTTCATCCTGACCCATCCTTAACAATTCCAATCTAATGCCAAACACCTACCATCCTGGTATTGGGGCAATTTCCCCACTTTGGTCTGGACCCGAACTCTAACCTTAACCTTAACCCCAAACCATTGTACTAGGTCCTGCTTGGGATCAACCTCCTCTCAGGTCCTCAACCTGGACTTTCTGCCTTCTGCTTACCACGTCACAGCAACAGAGTAGAACCTACACATGTATACACCTCCATAGATTTCCTTCACTGGGTCAATTTACATATGGCTGAGGGGATTCTGAGTAACATGCGCTGGCCCGTGCCTTGCATTTGATCTCTATCCAACGGCGAAGTCGACGGACGACGCAGGGAGATCTATGGGAATATGATTTCAACCTAACCTGTAATCATTTTCACGGTGCCAGAATTCCATCCCCTAAACCCCTCACAAACTCATGCCTGGACTGGAAAACCTAGGTCGACATGACCATTGCCTGCCTGCTGTTGAACCATAATGAATAGATAATCCCATTCCTTTATTCCTAACCCTAACCTCAGTGGAGGAGCGTGAATTGGCATTTGGAGCATACATTCACACAACCACAGGACTCTAAAGAGGACTAAAGGACTCAAAATGGCTGTAACACAGAGGAAATACAAGTAACATATTTGTAATTCAAAAATAGAGTAGACTACAGTCCTAATATTATTTGCTAACTCAAAACAGATTAGACAAAAATCCTAATATTTGTAACTCAAAAATAGAGTACAGTCATGTTAACATAACTCAAGCAGAGTACATGACACATCACCGAGTTAGCCTGTCTTTGCCTGAAGAAGGAGCAAACCTCTCCGAAATGTTGCAACAGAGGTAAGACTTTAGGCATAAGACCAAGATATTAGAGTCAAATTTGTTTAACCACTTCAATCCCGGCTGGGATAGTTATTATTTTGTGTGGATGGATTATTGGTATGGTTGTGCTTGTGGAGACTTCAAAATCTGATAATTTGAGAAAAGGAAGCCCCATTTTGGCCACCCCTTACAGCCACCACCTCGGTGTTTCATTCCTAGGTTCAGAGTCAGTTTTCATCGCTGTTTAATGGTGCCAGAATTCAATACCCTAAAATCCTAACAAGAGCGTGTCTGGACTGTACCTGGGTCGACATTGCCATTGCCTGCCTAGAGACCCCATACTGTTGAACCATCCAGAATGGATAATCCCAACCCCTGTTCCTTTATTCCTAACCCTAGGAATCGTTTTCATTGCATTCTTCAGTGGTAAAACAGAGAACCTTAAATATGTTGACACTTTGAGGCACAAAACACAAAAATGATTTAATATTTAATAAGAATCAACAGGGCTGAAGGTTTTCATTGTGTATTTACATCATTTGAAGACACTCCTACACCTAAAAGCAATGCATTGTGAGTTATTGTTAAGCATACAAGTGACAAAATATGCAAGTAGATCATTTCTATTTTGTCCTAATAACCATGTGACAGATGGCTATATATTTTACATCTTAAACTAATCTTTGTTAAAATATAAATATATACACTAAAATCTGTAATTGATGCTTGTAATGAGCAAAACTGACTAAATTAAGGATGAATAATCTTTTAAAAAAAGATTACATAGAAGTATGGCCACCATTAATACACTAATCATGGAGCAGCACATATATGTCATAGTACTTACTCATATAGTAGGCTGACTGCTGATTCTACATACATTTTAGGAAACTATGGTTGATTACAGAGCCCAATAATAAAGTTATTTTTATTTACTTTTGCTAAATGATTTTCTTCTTCTAAAGTCTAGAAGTGGTGACAATCTTTGGCAGATTTTCATAAAATATGCTCATGTTAGAAGACATTATAAAACCTTTTTCTAAATCACACATACAATGAGACTGCATATGTGAACACAAGTTGGGGTAGTTGAAAAAATAAATGCATACATGTATGTATGCATTTATTTTCTTCAAAATTGTAACAATTTTGAAAAAAATACATGTATATCATTCCAGAGATAAGACTGAACAAAATGCAGCAGTTAAACATCATGTATATATTTAGCAATTTTTTGAATCCCCAAAATGCAAAGGACAAAATGAGCCATATATTCAGTTTTCCATTTAGTACACACTATGTAGATATTCTTGCATTTAAAGATGCCATCAGCAATATCATACTGGTGATGGAGGACACAAGTATGGACACAAGACTGGACAAAGTATTCAGTGAGGAGGATGACCTTGCTGGGGGAGAGAAGTTACTGCACTTTGTCCAGTCTTGAGTGTTCTCTTGAAGAAAAAGATCATTGCTGTTCTTCATGCTAGTCATTTTCTTTGATGGCACCACCTTATCTGAGTCAGCTTGCACTCTGTAAAGATGTGGATACATGCCAGCATAGAAAGACATGAAACTTAAGTTTCATAAAGACCCGTTCAAGCATTATCGGAAATTCAGGATCCAGCATTTTGCGTAAGTTAGGATATTAGGCCTCTGATGTCTCAATGAGCATCTTTATGTACTTTTTCTTATTTATTTATCTATCCTTTGTCAGTATCTAAACATTATGTAAGTGCAATACTACACCAGTACAGCACCTGTTTAACATATTAATAGTAAACTTGAAATGTGTAAATCAAATCACAACATAGAATTTAATGAATTTAAATATCTACAGGATTACGTTAAGCATATAAGTGACAGTATTAGTAACACTACAGAGTCAGTTTTTAGTAATGGCATCTTTATCTATCAGTTATGAGAATCGTTCACCAGCAGGATTCCGGATGAGACGATGATCAATAAAACCATTATGATTTCAACCATCTTTTCCATCTCTCATCAAATGCAAATTATGAGCTGATTGATCATTTATTCACAAACATCAGTCCAGGTGTTGGAGTTTAGTACCAGGTCAAATGACTGGAGAGGAAAACACATGAACTGTGCATTCCGTCACAGCATTCAAGGACGTAGCATGCACCTTGTATGAATATAATAGCAAACTGTTGTGTCAGCGGGCACTTCCAACTGCAGGACATCAAAAGCAGCCAGCAAGTTATTTTGGATTGTTAAGTTGGTGAATATATGTCCCAGTATGCAATGTTGCAGTTCCCTTAAGCATACTAAATAGAAAGGCACCATTGATATTTTTCTGCACAGAAATATACTGTCATCCGTTGCTACATACTAGTGTATGGCACTTTACCTACAAGACATGAACACATTTGTACATTTCTTTTTATAAAACTCTTTATTTACTACATCACTAAAATAAAAGTTTCATTTTCATTTATCTTTAAAAGTCTTTACAAAGCAAATACTTTATAGAAAATAAAGGTTTAATAGTGACTATTCATTTTTTTCCCCCTCAACATAAAGGATTCTCAGCAATTTCTTTTGACTTCACACAGCAACTGGATTTAGTTTGGTGGTGGAACTGGATGACTTGTCTGCTACGTCATTAGTTGGTGATGCTAGGTTAGTCCTGCTGCTGTCCATAGCCCTGAGCAGCAGGGTTGTAGTGCTATCAGTAGTAAGGAAGGATGTGCGTTCCCCCCGACGCTCCTCTTTTTCCCTCACTAGCATGTTATCGCCACTGGACTCCACATTCTGCTGCACATGGCCATTGGTGACTCTTTTGGTGCTGCAGCTGTTGATGTTGTTGTTTGTATTTAGTAGCTTCTCAGGTAATGCTGAGAACATATGGCTGCCAGCTGTGTTGTCATGATCACCTATGTAGTAACCATTCTCCATAGTAAACAGTGGGCTAGGTGGTAAGCTATGTGCTACATGGCCATGGTTGTAGTGGGCAGATGTCCTCTTCTGTTCATCTCGGCTCAAAGCCCTGCTTGGCTGAGGTGTGTTTGACAACAGCAGGGGGCGCTCCTCCTCACCAGAGGGGCTTAAAGCCAAAGAAGGGACAGAGATTGCCAGGCTGGACAGGGGGGCAGACATCTCTGATGGAGGAGACCCTGGTGTTGCAGGAGAGGTCTGGGACACGAGAGACAGCTGAGTCTGGGTTGTCATGGCAGGTACACACCTACAACAGAAGTACAATTACAACACCTTTGTTTACACATTTACTTGGAAGATGCTCACGTCAATGTTTGTGTACCACATTTAACATTTTTAAGTAAACATCGTTGTCTGAGTCTGATACACAATAAAATACAGGTTCAAATATATTGAGAGTTGAATTGCCAATGATACTGCTCGTAAAAAAATATAAAGGTCCAGCGAGGCTGTGGACAATAAGTCCATCAATTCATTTTCTGACTGACATACCTGTGTTGAAGGTCAGGGGTCTTGGGAAACTATTATTGCATATGTTGGGTTAAGAAAACAACTCGAAAAGTCTTCCAGTCTATCACATGGCTAACACACATAGATTATTTTACCTCAATGACATCAATAATCACACAAATATATAACCACAGTATTTCTTGTTGGACAGAGAAAGATGCATGTTTATGAGCGTATTATGCATAGATATAGGGACAATGCTTTCTTCTCCCAAGAGAAACCAGAAGGCAAAAAAGTTATTCTTGAAATTGACAGTCCCAAACTTTCAAATTTATGAGCAATTTAGAGTAATTCATTTCACCTAAAACTTAATTTATACGTGAGGGGTTGACTGGACTCCTACTGTGTAGGTTTTGATTTATTCTGATTTCACTAGTTGACACCACCACATTAACAGACAGATGAATCATCTGTTAGCTGGTGATTACATGCTTTACTTTCTATTATCATTCATTACAATTTTCATTCACAAGAAAATACAGTGTTCACATTTATTTACTTGTTGTGATAGAGAACAGTGTCACCACGTTGAGCAGAGGGTGTGAAGTGGAAATTACTTTGCTGGATGTGTCTTCAGGAAAACAAGACAATTACTAAGGCATTTAAAAATTGCTTCATGTTGTCTTGATGCCACAACAATCTCCAATGCAATTAGAAACCCCAATCACAGTTCTTGTTGTCTCCACGTGGAGACGCACATCAGCTATTGCATAGCTACGGCAAAAATGTGTGTAGGGTCCATAGCTATGCTGTTAACCTCTAAAGCTATAGATTAAAGTAACCAGCATTTGGACTGTGGGAGAAAACCAGATCACCCAGAGGAAACCTATGCCGCAACAGAACAACTCCACACAGAAAAGGATTTGAGCCCTGGTGAGGTGACGTGCAGACCACTGAGCCATCACGGCTCCTAAAATATGGATTCATCGTATTCCTGAACCACTTAAGCACTCTCCAGTAGCTCCGTCATAACAACTTGACTTTAATTGCACATTCCTTTGGTTTTGTTCCAGCATCAAAAACACCCCAAATCTCCAAATTTTACAGCTTAATTGGGTTACGTTTCAAAACATCACTGAGCTGAGAGGAAACTTTGGGATTTGTTTCAGTTGTAAGTACTTTATGAAACACTGTCAAGGTACAGTCACATTACATTTCCATTATACCTATTTACAATCCCATCAAAATGTACTTCTATTGAAGCCAGCTCACAGACAAAGCAAAGAATGCGTTTTTTGTTTTGCTGCAATCTCCAGCCAGCACCTGTGGACTTGCAGGACAGAGTTCACCTTTGAAGAGCTAATCCCAGCTGACATAGTGTGAAGGCATGATACACCCTGGACATGTCAATGTCATTAACAATGAAAGTCTTTTTAGCTAGAGATCTAACAGTAAGAAGTACAAGTTTAAGAATGTCAGTATTGGCACGAACAGACAGCTTGCTTATTTCTGGTAAAAGGTTTACAGGCCTTTAGCGTGAGTTCTATGTTCACAGAAAAGAGACAAGATCATTCATGACTTGGATGGAGGAAATCATGTTTGAAGAGATCTGTTCTGCAGTAACCATTTAGCCAGATAGCTACTCTGGCTAAAAACAAGCTGGTGCTAGCAGTAGATTCTGTTTGCGGTGAGCAACCTAAACTCTCACTCTGTATCCTAACTCTCCACCTAATCCTGGAACGTTATCACTTCAGCAACACTTTTGTCTTGGGTCTCAGAAAGGCACTCTCACATTCCGGGTTCTCCAGTATAGTATAGTATTCAATACAAATAGAATGAATGTAGGGGGAAGCAGAGAACCAATTTAGTTAGCCAGTGGTGGGGCCCCTTTGGTGGCTAGGTGGGGCTTTTGGATCGCTGTCAAGAGACAAATTTGTAGGAGCGGAAGTCTTTTGCTGTGTACAGTTGAAGGAAGGGTAGGGAAAGGGGTGGTGGGATGAAAGACTAGGGCATATTGTGAAGTCAGTGAACACAGGGATAACAAATATGACAAAGTGACTTCAAAAATGTAAGACACAGAAAGAATAGGCACAGGTGGAAATGCAAACTGCGATACTGGCTGTGGCCCTGGAGGAGATAGAGCCTTAGTGACGTCACATGTGACGATCCTGAAGAAGCCTGCGATTGAGAGTTTGAGAGTTCTTTTTAGGGTAGATGTAATGGAGGAGCTGGCGAATACAATGTGTGCCCAACTGCCGGGAAGTTTGTCTGTTATCTGACTGCTTGGGAAATGTCATGGCTTGAGGAGAAACACTTTTGATGGATAATTGTCTGCAGTTTGGATCCATGGTGAGCTGGATGTTTAAAATAATCAAAGCTAGTGTATGTCTTACTTTTAGATTGATGGATGCTCGTGAAAAAGTGTGAAGCATGGTCTGAATAGAGAAAACTGAGACAAACAGTACAGGACAAGTTGTCCAGGTATAATCAGGGTTGACAGGTGATTAGAGGTGTGGTTGAGGCGTGGCCTACTTCCCAAACATAACTTAACTAGTTAACTTAATTCAATGTAAGTTATATTGGAGCATGATCACTGATAACAATAGAGTAGACGTGTGTAAAAATATGTAAGGTAATTACCATTGCAGAGGCCCCAGTCATTCATATAAGACTATATTTGAAGACTGTAAAAGTAGAGATTTGACAGTATTGTTTGATTTATCTTAACTGAGATTAATAATGTCTTTGTATTTGGGCCATATTAACAAGTGCTTAGTCGGTATTGTTGATAACCACATTATAATCATATACCACCCTACTGGGTCTATTATGATGTGTGGATGATTTATTGTCGTTAACTATAATTCAGAAACTACTGTGTTAAATTATAAACAAAAATGTCCGAATTGAGGGTAATATCACTTCAGGAGATCAGATTCTTCCAGATGTATTTTCTGAGGAGTATTTATGTAATTCTAATTTGCTCTACACATTGCTTATTAACAACATATCTAATTATTTATGCATTCATTTATTCCTCATAATATCTTTTCCCCAATAGTGTAGCATTTTGGTGGAGACCATATTGTGAGAGACAGTGGCATATACTATTATACATAAATATCCAGCCGACATGTTTTTAGATCAAATCCTAATTGCTATATAAATGATGTACCTGAGGGTCTTTGTTGCATTGTTGTCAGTTTCATGAGCCTCTTGGTTTTCTATTTGTGACGCAAAGTCACCAATTACCTTGTACTTTAATGCAAGTCCCTGTTGGAGGTAGGTGTGTCTCAGCACTTCTTTGAATGAGCACTTAAGTCTCTGCTGCCACCAGTGGCATTCAGACGACCTCGGCTGCCCTGTGTGGCACGTTGGCTATTCTCCGGCAATGACATCACTGAGACAGACTCAGTGTCAGACAGAAGACTGTTGCTCCAGTCATTAGTCCAGCTGCAGAGACAGGGAGGGGGTCGTTTAGATGGAGACAGATTTCAGACAGGCCTCTAGACCATGACATAATTATATTGCGGGTCAAATTTGTGTCTTTCAGTGTATTTCATTTCAGTGTTCTCACAGTCTGCATTAATTCAAAGTCCTATTCACTGATATAGCAGTTCATTATATAATCAGCTACTGGAACTCTTTTCAAATCTGCAAGAATATGTTCAGCCAATCAGTATTGAGCCTTTCAAAATTTAAGAAAGTAATACTGTAGTAGTTATGTTTCTTTTTCTTTACTGATGGATGAGACAGCATGGTTTTTCTGTTGAATTATAATAATTGTAATAATGTTGAATCATACAGTTATGGATGATTTGGTGCACAGGAGGCACAGCAAACACCCAGCGGATGGGATTCCAGGTACAGACATCCTGCTGCAATGCACAGAAAATTGTGTGCTTTTTGGGACGATAGAGCATGTTGGATTTTCTATCAGTTTATTTCCAGGAAATGTCTCATTGGAGTTTTGCTGTGACGGGACTAAGATCCACAAGCTGCACATCCGGAGGCTGAAACTGGTTCCATGTAATGTCTTCAGTTAAGGCAAAATTGCTGCTTCCCCTTACAACTTGGCAATCAATGTTTTGAATATCCATGTTCTTATATAATCAAGGTTCCTGATCATCTGTAAAGACTGTTTTTGACTGTTCATCATCCCACTATCTCACTCATATCATAATCTCATATCTGTACTTGTGGTGCAGAAAAAGCCTAAGTGTGAGGCATTACCGTACACTAACCTGATACATTTTTATGACTCAATATTTATTTTTATTTGGGCTATTTTTTCTTCATTGTACAGTGCACTCTCAGGTCAAACGCTCTAGGTCTTCTGTCAGTCCCACGCACACGATTTAAGACACGTGGTGACTGAGCCGTCGGTCTCATATTACTCAGCTAAAACTCCTGCTACTGTAAATATTTGTTTTTAGCAAAGGAGGGTAATGTGATAATGTGATATGATATAACTATTAAATCAAAGACCACCTTTAGGCTAGAAAATAAAGGGCATTACAGTGTCAACGTATACAATGGAACAACATTGCAGCGTCCCTGGTTTTGAACCGCACCACAAGCCCTTATGACCAAACCAACAGTACATTCTTCTACAGATGGACATTTGCAGCCCAAACAAAAAACTGATTATCAGAATATATAACCCTCTCCCTCAGTATAGCCTCATCTATCCAGTAAAGAGGACAAAACTTAGACAATTATAATAAAACAATGACAATAAACAAGGGCTATGGACACCACGGCGGATGCAACAAGCATTATTTAGCTTTATATATATATTAGGGGTGTAACAATACGCGTATTCGTATTGAACCGTTCGGTACGAGGCTCACGGTTCGGTACGCATGACGAACCGAATACGTTTGAATAAAAAAGAAAAAACCTCTTTTTAACCTCTATTTAACCAGGTAGTCCCATTGAGATTAAAAATTTCTTTTGCAAGATGTAAGTAACAATACAAGATGTAAGTAACAATACTACATAACATTAAGGAGCAGTTTTTGTTTTTTATGCTTATGTGTTGCTAAGAAGACACCCCAGAAGATGAGTCACTCAGGTATAGTTCCATCATTGTTCAAAGTCAAAGAATAACTTCATGATGTTAGTTGTAATGAATACATATATTTTAAAATCAAGTACATTTCTCTGGCATTTATAGTTTTCTACTGTACCGAAACGTACCGAACCGTGGCTCCACTGTATCGTACCCAACCCAACCGTGCATTTTGTGAACCGTTACACCCCTAATACATATATATATATATATATGACATATACACACATCATAGTATATTCAGGACATATAGGACATACAGATTCTCAAGTAAGTGACGCCACACTTTTTTTATGTTTTATATGTGTGTTGTGTGTAACCCTTATTATGTCATTATACCAACTCTGGATCAGATGACTGCTGTGCTGAGGGGCTCTGATCAAGTGTCTGTGTTTGATGAATTGGGACTGAGAACGGGTTGGTTCTCACCACCAAACCTGTGATCTGAAATGTGGTGCATCTGCTTCAAACCAAACCAAATTTACCAAACTGACAAAATGCTTTACGTTATTCCTTACCTCATGCTAGAGATGTCGGTGAATGTAGGAGGTTCATGCACCAATAAAGCCTTTTTGCTTGTGGAGAAGTTGGTTTCTGTATCCGCCTCAGCTGCATGCTGCAGAGTTGTCCCATTACAATGCTATAAAAAAGAGGAGCATAAAACAAATTGACAATTGACTTACGTGTACAAATTTAACAGGTTTTATTTGATAGCAACAGGTAACAACATACATCGATGAGCTGCAAATCTTGAAGAGGCAAGTTAGAAACCTGACGTCCTCTAGCTGAGTTTGCCAGGTTGGAGCCAATACCAGTATTGGTATTGTTGGTCCTCTTATTCCTCAGGCTCTGCCTCAGATGATCATGGAGCTTTTTCCTCTGCTTCCTGTTTGTGAAGAAACAGGAGACGGGAAAGTTCCAAATGTAGTTAAAGAGATACATTTACCCCAATTTCAGCTAATGTTTTTATGGCTTGACTGTAGTAATGGTAATTGATTTTTACATATTGAGGTCAGTACAAAATACATTTCAAATTTTTGTAATTGCCTCCAATAGTACCACAAAGTCCTCAAACGTCTCACCTCATTTGGTTTGGCTGTATCTCTTATCTATCTGTGAAACCCTGGAAATGTTCTAATCTGATTATTTTACATAGTTGTCTGAAGGAGGTCAATGTCTGGATGTCTCACAGTCTTCTGCAGCTAGATTACAACCCCCTACCCAAATCAAACATTTGAATTGTTACATTCGGCCACTTGGCTTTGGAGTTAAATTTGTCTCAAAATTATTAGTTTTACATGATCTACAAACAAAAAATACGATTTACAAATGTGTACAACGATTTGTGTGTAATTTCTGGTACTCACAAATGCGTGTTAAAATCTACATGAAAATACTAAGCAATTTGAGCACATGTGAAACAAGTTTTACAAATGCACTCATCAGAATCTCAGTCTATAAATGAATACAATAGAATGTCACGTATATTTTTTTTAACAGGAATTTGTATACAAAGCAAGCTTTTTGAAGGCGTACATGATCATGTCTTTGAAGTTGAAGATTAAAATGTGTACATAAAATATTAATATTAATTTACATTGTTATGTGTGCATTTGTAAAATTGTTTAACAAATGTTCATATTACTTGGCATTTGTGTGTAAATTGTAACGCATTTGCAAGTAGCCAAAAAGTCAGTCAATCAGTCAGTCAATCAACCGCAGTTCTGGCTTCACTGTCTTCCTCTTGGGCCTCTCAGTTCAAGTTCAAGATAAAGGTTCAGGTCTTTTGCTATTTCTGTCCTGACTCACATGGAACATTCTCCATATCTCTAACACCTATTAGACATTTTTGCAGGCAATTCATTTACTTTTTGAAAGGAGATTTGGGGACTTGAGGGACTATTGGGTACTAAACGAAAATGGTGGAGTGTACCTTTAAGTTATTAATGAAATATGAAAATGTGACATGAATTACTTTGTTTTGCAGTAGGCAACCACACACATGATTCCAACCACTAGGAGTGCAATGCAGATTCCTGTTATTGTTAAAATACGTTTCTGATACAGCTCCTCAGCTTCTGAAAAAGAGGACAGTACAATCTTAAAACTTCAGGAATACAATACACACAGACAGACACATACATTAAGACCATTCCAGCCATAAACCCAAACAATAAGAAAATGCTCTGCAGGGAGTTTTTTTTTACAATTACAGCAATCAAAAGTCCAAATACTTCTTAGAAGAAAGAAATATAATTTTCTACTATAGACATGATCGGAATCTAATCCACTGATCTGGGAGACACAGTGGCCCTTAACAATGACAGTCCAGCCAATACATTGCCCTGTTTAAGCTTATGCAGGTGCATTTGTATCAGTGTAGTCAAGTAACAGTCAGCACAGGAATGTCTATGGTATGTTTGAGGTCATTTAGAAACAGTGTCTCTCTTTCCATGATAGTCACAATTATTAAAAAAACAAATTTCGGGGGAAATATTTGTCTTTATGTTTAAAAAAGATTATCAGGCGATGTATCATCGTTACATAATTTATTCATAACTCTTAAATATTGATACTGGTATTGGCTTCATGAATCCTGTATCTATAGGGCTCCAGTCAGCAATCAAAGACAAATGACTCTAACATGCAATACACCAAAATCTAGCGCTCAACCATAATACCAGCTTCTCTTTATTGTCCTAAAAACCTCATCTCTTCAGGGATGGTGCTAATTATAATGTTAAACTCTTTAATATCACATGATCTCTCCAAGGTGAACTCACATCCATGAGCCTGTTTCGCTTCACTTTTCTTAATTTCTAGAATTGTCCCCCATTAGTCATCAATGCTGTCGAAGTAGAACTGAGTTTGAATTCCAGCATTTTTCTGTAAAATGTGTTTACTCTGTTGTCAAATCAGAAGCTCAAATAAAAGTTTTAATTTTCGTTAAATTTCTTTATGTTGATTCTCTCTGGAACAGTTTGAAGTCCTGTTTTCCAACTGTTCATAAAAAGTGCATTTGCATATTGCACACAAAGAGGTATTTTCAAAATAAAACAGAGGAACAGAAGCTAACTGTATCATGTAGGCCAGTAATGTTGAATCCCTATATCTTTTGATACATTTATTCAGATTTAACACACCAACATAAATCATCAGTGTGTGGCTGTGAGTGTGGCTTCATTTTCTTGCCACAGCTGCATGCAATTTACCAGTGCAATCAGATAATAAACAGTTTATTTGTGAGATCAGTGTTTCATAAAGTAGCTTAAAAGAGGATTTCTTAAATGTGTGCTTGTGCCTAAAACGGTTTGATGAATGTGTTGGTTGATTAGTCTGGTCAGCCATGATGAAGAACCTGAAAGGTCCCAGCAGGCTCTATGCAGGACTTTTTAAATCAGTCACCTGTCCAGGTGTTAGCATAATTTAAGAATATATTGCATTCCACTTAAATTAAATGGTCTGATTGAAAGAGAAAATAAATATTGATATAATATTGATATATTGATTTATATCAACATATTGTTTTGTAATGTGCCAGATTTAGCAAAAAAGGCAAATTGTCATCTGCTTTCTTTGGGCAGGTTGATATTACACACTTTAGTACATTTTTACACAATTTACTTGATGTAACATGACACTGTGATGAAAAGAGGCAGACACTAGAAAGATGCTATAAGTAAAAGGGAATATAAAATTAAACAGTTGAAAACATACATGTGATGAAGGTGGAAACCACCACGTTCTCATTCCCAATTCCTCAAATAATGCTCTCGGTAACCCTCTAGCGTCTGTTTTGGAAGTGTCAGGGACAGCATGTCAATAAACGCTCGTTAAATGCATAATATCTTTCAAAATTAACTTCACAGAAAGAAAGGTTTAGGAAACATAACCATTAAGTTAGGATCTTGGTTGACGTTATTTTGACTGACTAAGGACTCCCGTGACTATCGAGTGCTCTAATGAGTCTATGAGTCTATCAACGTGACTATCAACTATCAACAACGTGACTAACGAATGACTAGCGAGTCAAATGAATGACGTGACAGAATAAATCTTCGATTTTTTGTTTCACACAGGACACTACCACCCCACCCTAAATGGTAAATGAACTTGTATAGCGCCTTTCTAGTCTTCTGACCACTACACACACATTCACATACTGAGGTGCCACCTGCCCATCAGGACTCAAAACTCATCCACCCATTGGTTGTTTCGTAGAGGTGCAGCGGATCAGAAAACTCACGGTTCGGATAGCAGTTTTTGAGTCACGGATCGGATAATTTTTTGGATCAGCGAAGGGGGGGGTGGACAAATAATTAGCTTTCCATTTATTAGTTAAAATAACTTCAAGAACACAGAAAGCAAATAACTTTGGGCTATAGTCTTACATGAAAACCACAATATTTAAGATATTCAGTTTCAAAAATATGAGAATATCTACATTGCCTGGGGAAAGGGTAGTGCCAGATGTGGGACCCTCACAGAGGGGCGTGTCTGCAGCACCAGCCTTTGAATCTCCAGTCCGCCGTGATGAAGTGAGCTGTCTCAGTCTTTTCCTCTTCATCGAGGCCTGGAACGATCTTCATACTGAAGTGGGTGCCTGAGGGGATTTCGTAGCGTGGCTCAAGCACTTTAACCATATTTTGAAATCCTTTGTTTTCCACAACGGAGAATGCCCTGATGTCTTCAGCAATAATGACCCCAATAGATTTTGTAATAGCTTTAGCCCGGTCTGATTCTGCCACAAGCTGTTTCTTAAATGCCGTGATGATAATGTAACGGACTGAGGACATATAATGTTAACCTGTTATGTTAGGTGTTATGGTGTTTACAGGAAGTGTTCTAAGATGTTATATAAGATTGGTTCTTGCAATTACGGAGGCTATGACCGGGAGCTGATGGTAAAAGATGTTCAAGAACGTTAACAGTGTTGCCTGTTTGTTGGCATAGGCTACGGCCCACAGTAGCCTGTATACTGTCCGCAAATAAAGGACCACAAGAAACTAACGTCTCGTAGCTTTCCTGAGCAAGGGTCGCTACATTTGGTGTCAGAAGTAAAATTGTCGCCATTCATCGACATCGCCACGCCGGCTAGCAGCAGAGAAGCCAAGTGGCTAACGTTCATCAGCGGTAAGAAACATGTGGTCGGGGAGCCATCTCGAGCTGAAGCGGGAGGAAGACAGTGACGGACAGGGACGGGACGGAGCAGCCGAGGCCTGGCGGATGACGGAGCACAGAGAGCGGGTCAAGGAAATGACCGCGAGGATGGCTGCCGAGGCTGGCTTGGGCCGCGTAGACCGCACTGGGGGTGGAGGTAGCGACCGTAAAGTGATGACTACGGCCGTAGAAATGGACATGGCCAAACACCCTGAGCCACACGGAGAAGCTGTTTCGGCCACAATAAAGACCCCCAGATATGACGGTAAATCTAACTGGGAAGCTTTTCAAGCACAATTTGAACTATTAGCGCAGGCCAGTAAATGGTCCACTTCAGTAAAAGCTCTCCAGCTAGTGATGTGCCTCACGGGTGATGCTTTATCAAGCCTGCTGCTGCTAAGTCATGATGATAGGAGGGATTATGATGCACTAATTGGGGCTCTAAAGCGACGATTTGGACAACGATGCGGACCCCTGGCACTCTGTCCCGACCCCCTTTAAATAACGAAGCTACGCAACTCTCTTGCTGCTCACACACCGGGCGCGTTTTTTGATTGACGCGCGTCGAGATTACATACAAAGTCTATGCACAGACGCGATGAGATTAAAAATCGCGGCTCGCCAGTCTCATCGCGTCTGTGCATAGACTTTGTATGTAATCTCGACGCGCGTCAATCAAAAAATGCGCCTGGTGTGTGAGCAGCATCTGACCAAGTAGGAGCACCCCGACCACCGGAGGATTTTGATGGTCAGCTGGAGCGACTAGTGGTGCTGGGTCGAACCTGGATAGGAGACTGTTGGTATGCACCGCTGACTATTGGAGGGACATGCTGCTCTGCACTTGGAGACACAGGTTCGTCAGCAACCCTGGTGAGGCCCGATGTGGTGAACTGCAGTCAGTCACCGGAGAGCAAGCCCCCATGGTTGGGGAAGCAATAGTGACTCTGGGGCTGGGAAGGAAATCTGTCCGCTGTCCGGTGTGGGTTGCTAACCTGGAGGACTGTATACTGGGACTGGATAGTTTCGGAGCTTTGGACTGTGTCATAAACACAAAAAGAGGAACTCTCACTTTTCCTGACGGCCATGTCATCCAGATGTGGCGACAGCC
The DNA here is from genome assembly GCA_028022725.1 of Lycodopsis pacificus. Lineage (NCBI taxonomy): Eukaryota > Metazoa > Chordata > Actinopteri > Perciformes > Zoarcidae > Lycodopsis > Lycodopsis pacificus. The sequence continues at coordinate 20,258,412 of CM051707.1, forward strand.
ACCCCGGCCTGTCTGTGTCACAACCCACACCATTACCACACTAACGGTTGAGACAACAAACTCTGCTGCTACCAGCGGCATGCCTTTAAATGAGCCACCTACGCCGCCCTCCACCCTGCCAAGCTGAGCTGCACCCACCTCCAACCACTGTCCGGCCAGCTGCAGTTTCACACACACAGGTGACAAACACCTCCCCACCTGACGACAGTGAAAGGGTCTTGGCAGTGAAGGAGGTCTGGCAGGAAAACTGTGATGGTCTGACTCCGAGTGAACAAAGTCTACTGTGGCAGCTTCTACTCCAAGGACTGCTTTTCACTGTCGGAGGATGATGTGGGCCGCACAGATCTCATCCAGCATAACATCGAAACAGGAGATGCACAGCCAATCAGGATGAGACCTCGACGCCTCCCACTAGCCAGGCAGGCTGCGGCAGACAAAGCCCTACAAGAGATGCGGCGAGCTGGAATCATTGAGCCTTCCACCAGCCCCTGGGCCGCCCCGGTCGTTATGGTCCCCAAAAAGCAGAAGGAGAAGTGGCGTTTCTGTGTGGACTTCAGACCCTTCAACAAAGTGACCAAAAAGGACTCCTACCCCTGATTTAACTGGATGGATTATAAATAAATAGAAATACATGAATACATGTTCTTCTCATTTCAAGTAAAATAATGGCTGGATTAAAAAATAAATTACGTAATGAAATTCTATTTAGAAAAAATATTTTCACTGAATTGCCCTGCAGCTTTAAATTCAGTTCATTCAGGGTGAAGTGAAAAATTGTTCTCATCTTCCAAAAAGAGAAATTAGTGTTTGAAGAATTCACCTCTATGAGTCTGTCCAGTCAGAGTCTAATGACTCTGGTCTCTCTGGCCATTTCTCTCTTTTGGAGATCGTCCTATGATTTGACTTTCACAACCCACACCACAAGTGCCGTAAATGCTGGAATAATTCCGCTGCATAAAAAATGCCCTTCAAAATAAAATCACAATTTATTTTTTTTTGTCAGGCAAAGGCCGGCGACCCACTGAAAACGGGTGTTATGGTGTTTACAGGAAGTGTTCTAAGATGTTATATAAGATTGGTTCTTGCAATTACGGAGGTCAGTGAAGGCCTCATGCCTTGTGGGATGTTGTGTTTTGAGTGCTGGAACGAGGGAGAGTTAGGCTATGACCGGGAGCTGATGGTAAAAGATGTTCAAGAACGTTAACAGTGTTGCCTGTTTGTTGGCGTAGGCTACAGCCCACAGTAGCCTGTATACTGTGGGCAAATAAAGGACCACAAGAAACTAACGTCTCATAGCTTTCCTGAGCAAGGGTCGCTACAATACCTTGGCGCTTCAAATGTGTGGACATGTCCGATGTATTGCCGTTGTCGTATGTCTTTCTCTTTAAACAACGCCTACATACCATAACGATTTTATCCCTTGGCCCTTATCCGTCATTATAAGTTACAGGGAAGCCTAAATGCTCCCAAACTTAAATGACGCCAGGGGCTTCTCAAGTTCCTCCGCTCGCCATGACTTTCACCGTTAAAAATTTTTTTAACGGTGCTCCGTTCACGTGAACACACCACTGCTTTATATCTGTTCACTGACACTCTGCATTGATACTTGGGGACTTGTTACTTGAAAAGGAACAGCAGCAGTAGAACTTAATTACACACTGTAAAAACAATCTCGAACCGTGAGGGATGATCCGAAACGATCACGGATCGATCCGTGATCCGTTACACCACTATTGTTTAGTGTCTTGCCCAGGGGCGTCGTTAGGCCTATTTTAGTTCTTCAGCCCCCCCAAATAATTTGGCATTATTGGCTTTAAAAAAATATATATATTTTTTTTTATTTTCGTGATGTCATTAAATTAAACTATTGTTTCTCACATGGACAAGTTATTTATAACTGTAACATGCTACATATGTGCGTGCGTTCTGGTTTGTATGTTTTCTCCCCCTTCAAATTACAATCCAACAGCCTATCATCATACTTAATGATATAAAGTTGACACTGTCAGGTCCATTCTCCATCCATTGTGTGCGGTCCCTTTAAGAATTAGGATTTGGGAGCGACGCGGATATGAAAGCTAGTTTATCCGTCTTTCCTTTCCAAGCAGGAACATTATTTCTCTCTTTATTTGAGAAAAGTTCATATTTGTGTTGTGAAATTTCACTATGACCCTCAAATTCTGTCTCTTGTGTTATCATATACTGAATGCAAGCAAAACTACAGAGCAAAATCACACTCTTTCTGATTGAACCAATTGCGGCGCGCTGCGGGCGCAAACATGCCTCTCCCCTTGGGGCTAAGCCCCCCCTTCTTTGAATCATAGAAACACCCCTGGTCTTGCCCAAGGACATTTTGACATGCGGACCAAAGGAATTGAGGATTGAAGGGCCAATCTTCCAATTCGAGGATGATCCACTATACCTCCTAGCCACAGCCTCCCCATTAGCAGTTTATTGCTCAATTTATACTGTCAGTTGCTCTGATCATCTCATTATAACGCGGGATAGTTTACTTTGCAGTTAGTTGAAAGCCTGATGCGTGCCTCTGTACCTTGACACCGAGGGGCACTGATCAGTATTTGACGAGTTGGGAGTGAGACCATGTTGTGGAAACAGGAAGGCAGATGGAAGGAGATGGGTAAAGTTAGCAGGACAGTGATGCTGCTTTATTGTCTCATGCTGAACACTGGTGGTAACAGAAGATGCAGGAATGGATAGCTGAAGGGGTGTGAACATACAGCATTAGAAATATACAGCCTCTTTGGCTTTCATTATGTACTCAAATGAATCAGCAGCATTTGGACTGTTAACCAGAATCAAAACACGTGTGATATTTGACGTGAAAATAATAGCTTGGAGCTGCATCACAGTGCTTTGTCTTAAATAATGTTGATGTGTTGTTGTTCATTTTGATTGCTAAAATATGTATTCAATGTTATATGTGATTTGTGCTGATGGTCAACGCTGTATGATCCGTTCACCTTGGAGAAAACTAGCTCTAGTAGAGGGTTTTAGCTTACAGTCTTACATCTGCAAACTAGGAGGAAGGAATAATCCATACCCATAAATTCAATCCCAAGATGTTCTGTCAGTGCAGAAAGGTGACAAAAAAAAAGAAAATTTGATTTTTCAGATGAGAGGATAATATTTGTAGTTCTCACAGTATTTATGGTAAAATAGATGTAGTCAGATTTAACTTGATGGATTAAGGGTAACACAGTTATTATACACACATTAAACACTTTAGACTTTCTATATGAACTTGTATAAACATTAAGTATCTCAAATCTATCCTAAAGGTACAGGAAACAATCAACACCGAAATGTCTAAAAATGTATAAAAAATGTTTATACAGACTTTTCACAAAGATTTCCTGATACCAGTGTGATATGCGCATTTCTATTAGATGCTAATAAAATCGGGAACGACAAAGCCACGTGGCGTAGGTTGCTTTGGCATAAACATGGCACACAATGTAACACATTGAAAACACAGGAATCTCACAGTAATAAACTAAGTTTGAGCGAAATAAGCTTTTGGCAACCTGAACCCAAACCAGTTTAACAACCAGTAAACCAGTTTACTGTTTAACACAACAAACCAAATAGAGAGATTGTGTGTGCTAAACACTGATTTACTATCAACATGCTGCACCTCAGGAATGACACCATATATAATAATAATACATCAAAAATGTAAACAACCCAATGAATGACAAAACAAGCTCTGACACTCTGCATTGATATTTGGGGACTTGTTACTTGAAAAGGAACAGCAGCAGTGTTCACTGATTATTTGCAACCCCATTGCCAGTCAAAAGAGTTGATATTGGACAACTTCAATCATTTTGCATCTAATGCCAGCCTTTACTACAATATTGGATGGTAATCGCAGGTACCTACTTATTTTAAACATAATCATGATATTTTTCCTAAACCAAAACTGAAAATGTTTTTTTGCCTTTTATTGGACAAGTCTGCTCAAAGCTACAGTAAAATGTACGGGTAGCTAATTTATTAGGGGTGTAACAATACGCGTATTCGTATTGAACCGTTCGGTACGAGGCTCACGGTTTGGTACGCATGACGAACCGAACACTTAAATTTTTTTATTTTTTAAACCTTTATTTAACCAGGTAGTCCCATTGAGATTCAAAAATCTCTTTTGCAAGGGAGTCCTGGCCAAGACAGGCAGCAACACAAGAAACACATAGTTAGACAGAAAAACACAGAACAAGACAAGTTAAAAGAAATTAAAAGTTATAATACTAGTATAATATAATAATAGCAATAGTATAATAATATAAGCTTCTGCATTTGGAAAATGCAGAAGCTACCTGACTGTAACGCACATCACCTGACCACTGAATGGGAGATGAAGAGCCACGTTCACTCAGGTTTAGTTCCATCATTGGTCATACTAAAATGATGATGGAGAAGATGTAAGTAACAATACTACATAACATTAAGGAGCAGTTTTTGTTTTTGATGCTTATGTGTTGCTAAGAAGACACCCCAGAAGATGGGTCACTCAGGTATAGTTCCATCATTGTTCAAAGTCAAAGAATAACTTCATGATGTTAGTTGTAATGAATAAATATATTTTAAAATCAAGTACATTTCTCTGGCATTTATAGTTTTCTACTGTACCGAAACGTACCGAACCGTGGCTCCACTGTATCGTACCCAACCCAACCGTGAGTTTTGTGAACCGTTACACCCCTATAATTTATATCTGTTTCGTTTGGAAACAAATCGCTCTCTTTGACAGGCTTTAACATATTCCAACAACAGAGCTCCGATTGCACTAAATTGTCAGCTCAGTTTGTTTTGCATCCAGTTCTGACTGTAATTCCCTCTACACACAAATACTACTTTTTCTCTGTAACTTTGAAAATGCTATGGTGAAAAATCCACATTTAATAATCCTTCACTGGGCAACAGTTCAGAGAAGTAAGCATGGGTATTCTCTCAGCACTGATGAGTGTCAATCACACATTAAAGGAGACATCCTGGACCTTTTTGGGGTTTGTGATGAACACTGCCAAACCGTTTTAAATCCCAGGAAATCATCCAGGAAATTTGAATTAAAACAGCACGATATGAGAATGTTAAAAATAATTGATGGCATTTCTTTCAGTGCTTAATACCTAGTTCATTACAAAATTGACAATTTGAGTTTCCTGTACCTTTAAAATGCTGGTGAAAGTATGTATTCTCATACAAATTATTATTTTTTAACAAATGTTTGTACTGTAATAAGGTACCTATAATGAACTGAATACAATCATACATTATGTATCCATAGGGCATGACTACTGCAATGGTGTGGCTTAGTGCATGCACCTCCATCAGTGCGCTTGCATTTTTTGACCACTATGCCAAACAGTCAACAGACAATCAGTTAGATAAGGATACACTCACCAGTCAACACTCTAAATTTAGCATGCTATGACGATCATGCACAATTCCCAACACAAACATAGTACTCTTTGTTAAGATTTTAAAAATCAATGGTATTGTGTCAGGTGTGTAACTGTATTCCAGTTTTTCCTTTTTGAAATGTTTGTTAAAATAGGCTAAGATTAACTCCACTCACCTGTAACGTTCTGGCTCGGTGTCAAGAGCCATTGAACTTGAAGACATTCTTGCTTAATAATCTTTTAGTGATCTTTATTAGTTTATCTGTTATCATTTTTTGAACATACCTCTCCAGTACTCTGTTTAACACAGAATTGTTACAGCACAATCAAGTCTTTTCAGTGAAATGAAGTCTGTTGAAAGGACTGTTCCAAATGTCATTTTCACATTCGAACAAAGCTTGAGCTTTTCGAATGACGTTTTGACTGTCTGTTGTTGTATTTTATGATGTCGTCATCGTAAAAAATTTGGGAAATATCATTTTGTTAAGTGTATAAGATATTGTGGTTATGTAAAAGTAATTTACAGTGCTATAGCACCCAGAGTTAAAAGCTGAAAACAAGCTTAATTAACCTCTAGCCTTGGTGGGCTGACTGGACCGGGAGACGTCAAATCTGAACACGTGATGACTAAGATCTTTCACTCTGTTAAAACAACATAAGCAATCAGGATGTAAAAGTGTCGCATAAGATGTGGCTTAGAAACCTAATAAAATGTCAAATTTTAGGTAGGAAACAGGGAACAGGAAGAGAGTATTCATAGACCACACCTTCTTCCCTTTCTATTCACCATGTACCTGCACCACGGTCCAAGCCCCTAATTGTATAGCATCCATGCCTTGTTCTGAACAGCCAACTTTCACTGATAGGTAATCTACCTCCAGTGCATGCTGTGTCATCCCAGTAGTCACAATCTGTTTACCCACATTCTCAAACCCCTAATGTTATGGATCTTTTCTGCTTATAAAATACCAAGACCTTCACATTTTGCTCCCCTGAAAATGCCTCTGCATAATCTTCTTCACAATGATCCCTATCTTAGAGTAGATATAGATGGTGTTATGCACTGTGCTACTCTGCTACTAAGAGCTCCCTACATCAGGACATAGGCAGACTTGTGCAGGAATCCCAATAATCAGAAAACCACGAGCCTAGTATTGATGAATGGCAAGTCTTGCCATTTGGAACAACATGTAGCCCATGCTGTGCCACCTATGCAATTCACAAACATGTCCAAGATCTTCGTGATGGAATTTAGGAGGTCCTTTAATCAGTCTAACATTTTTTTTATGTTGATAAATGTTGATGTTTAAGTTTCACTTCTTCTCATAGAGCCAAGTCCCTCATTGGCAAAATGAGACCTCTGCTTCATCAGACAACGGGTTAGTAATGATCCAGCTCTAATAAACCATCTCCCACTAGATGCAAACTCCAAAACCAGTGAATTGTGGCTCTCAAAAAATGGAGACCCAAACAGCTAACACTGGGCCTACAATGGACCTGCTTCACAGACATGCTGGATTAAAAGAACAGATCGATCATTTACCATCAGCCTTGACGCAAAATATATACAAGGTGCTGGCAAACCAATATAATCCTCTGAGCTATATAACCCCTTTCGCAACAGGTGCAAAGATCTTAGTACGGGATCTTTGGAAGCAGGAAAGAGGATTGGATAACATCATCAAAACAGGAGAAATGGCAAGCATGGGAGTTGGAACATATACATATATATATATATATATATATATATATATATATATATATACATATACATATACATATATATACATATATATATATACATATACATATATATATATACATATACATATATATATATATATATACATATACATATATATATATATATATATACATATATATATACATATATATATATATATATATATATACATATATACATATATACATACATACATACATATATATATATATATATATATATATATATATATATATATATATATACATACATACATACATACATACATACATACATACATACATACATACATACATACATACATATATATATATATATATACATACATACATACATACATACATATATACATATATATATATATACATATACATATATATATATATATCTCTCTCTCTCTCTCTCACATCAACTTTACTTTAAAATCAACACTTACACGGAAACGTTTACTCGATTATGGTCCATAAATGTAGTCAACACACGTCGATCACTCGCTTCCTCTGTGTTGTTGTCTGTTGTTGCCGTGGGGCTGATGAATGTAACGTTAGCTCTATCGGGGTATTCCTTCATGAGATATGGCATCAGGGGATAAGCTGGGTCACCCAGCAGAAAAAACAGGGGCATCATCTTCGCCCTCTATCAATTCTTTAGGGCATTTGCTCCATCTTTTAGGGAACAACATCATGCAACAGGTCCGACTCGCTAGCTCCTAAGCTAATTTTAACATTACCGACAATGGGGAAATGCTAACCGCGATTAGCATTAGCGAATATAATATATCTTCGTACATCTTTTCATGCTCCATAAAGAAATACTTGCAGACTAAGGTCTCCCAAGGCTACCAACCGGAAGAAGTAAAACGAATCAGCGTTGATCACTCGTCGATCACTCGTCTCTCACTCGTGTCCTCTGTGTTGTCTTGTCTGTTTGTAGCTGTAGCTCTTCTTGCTAACTGTAGCGTCAGACAGCCGCTCCGTGGGGGCTGATCGCCGATGGTCAAGCAGCTCGCTAATCGCTAGAATAACAGCTGCTTCCTCCACATAAATGCAGACTTTTTACTGCACAACAGCTGCTAGTACGCAACAGGTAATACAACGTGCACAAAACCGGCTCTCCATGTACGTCTGATAGCGTCTCTGGATTTAAAGTTTGTCCACACAAGATGAGTTGATGGCAGACCCTCTGCGAGGATGAAGAAGGTGAAGTCAGTTGAATTTCCATCTTATTAATCAGCGATGAATAAGGCAGCGGGAAAGGAAAATTCTGGGTTTGTACTCGGCCAGAACCGGACCGCACAGTCCAGTCAGCAACACAAATATCTTCGCCTCAGGCTGTTTGTTTTCTTCCGGGTACGGGTCACGTGATAGTGAGTGTGACGAATCAGGGACGGAGACGTCATGGCTGGTAATAACCAATCCAGTAGCGAGCATGGGGAGGGCTCATTTTTTTCTAACAGACATCCGTGTATGCGACGTCTATACCTAACCAAAACCCCTGAGTTCTCAAATAGCTCCAACCTCGGCGGAGTTCTCAGGTTCCTCCGTTTAGGGCGCCCCAAAACTCCGGCGTGATGTGGCTGCTCAGTGTAAACGTAGGAAAACTGGATTAATGTGGACATGGTCCTAGTCTTCCGACCACTCCAAGAGCTTTTACACTACATGCCATCATTCACCCATTCACACCTATTCATACACTGATGTCAGGGTCTACCATGCAAATGAGCCACCTGCCCATCAGGACTCTTAACTAACATTCACACCCATTAATAGACCGCAGGCACAGCCTATGGGAGCAATTTGAGGTTAAGTGTGTTGCCCAAGGACACATCGACACGGACTACCACTGAGCCACAGTCGACTGGAATTGAATATCCAGAAATGCAGGTCTGAAGCAGCTGGCACTGCAGTTCTACAAGTACTTTGTATCAAAGACACTATTTGTCCTTGTTTGATTCATCACATGTGTATATCTATCTATTCATTTATGTAAAAAACAATCACTATAAAATAAATGGGGTCCAGTTAACAAAAAGAAAATGCGGATAATGATTAAATAATCACTGATGTAAAAGAGACAATCGCTCAAAAACTGTACATAGTTGGAACACTGCTCAGCCTACTCGCCCACCTGTTCATCAGAATACATTTTACCTGATGCCAACTGAAAACTGGTTTGATTGTTGCAAGGGTGTGGGTTGGTTTCAACAATGCTGGGGACACATATTTAACAAGGATCAGGGGGCCAAAATTTGAGTGTCAAACACTTAATTTTCTGCATCAATTTATGGTAACAGTAAATTCAGGCGACAGGTGAAAATTCAAAATATAAAAATATGATGGAACATCATGCAGTAAGGCTCTCAGGCATTCTGTCATTCATTTCTTTCAAATATTTATTTTCCTGTAGATAAACTTTTCTCATTTAATGTTATCTCTGCCAAGTCAAAACACAGCCAATGATTTACTATTCCCTCCTTTTTGTGTCTTTAACCTCTTTAAATGTGCATGAGGCTCCTATTTCCTTAATGGTACATTAATTAATTTATAATCCTCTGGTTTCTAATAGCGCATATGTGTTTCAGCAAGATTTCTGGTTCAACACTTCCTTCACATTCAAAACATATCCCATATATCTATGTTCTCTGGGAAGTCGAGAATAGTTGTAATATTTTGAGAATAACACTGTACATTGTTGTTATTATTACTACACACAGCTGACAATGCTTAATAACGGATTGACAACAACTTCACAACAGCTTGACTATGACCTTAGTCCCACCCCTGGTGCTGATTGGCTAATCGTTAGTCCCCCTATTGTGCTTATTCGTTGATTACTTTTTATTAGTGGACACCGCTGTTTCATGTCACTAGCCAGACGAATCAGAATACTCAAACTCTGTGGACTTCAAACGTCTGGACCCAGGCAGTTTGACTGTCTTCTAATAGAAAGAAATCGGGTATTTTGTATATATAACTACAGGTATATATTTAAACATACAGACAATTTACAAGCTTGTTTACTTGTATTTTGAAATGGACATAAAATGTATACAACTTCTACAATACCACATGCAGCTTGAACATAAAAATAATATAGAGAAACAAACTTTAACATGCAAAATGTTTTGGGTTGCATAAATCACAGATATCTAGAACAGGTACACAGCATAAGAACTGTTAATTGAGCATGCTCCAATCCAAGAACAGATATAATAGGAAATATACATACTGTAAAAGCTGGCCATTACATAGTTTTGGCAGCGATCCCCAGTAAATTCATTTGGACACCTGAGCAGGAAACAAAAGAAACAAGCAACAAGAGCGAAGGAGTTAATTTATACAAGAGCTGTGCAAAACCCACGACAGTCATCACTGGTGTTGGCAGGAAGGGCCAGCTAGACCAAAATGTCTAGCCATAGTCTGTTTATCAACCATCTCTGACCTTCATACACAAGTACATTGGATTATAATCCTCAGTTTAGGGTGTCTATCTCATATAGATAAACATTTCTATTTTGCACACGCCCTCCATCAAACTCTTTATTTTGAAATACTGTCTTAGCAGTCGACTGAAATTTGCATGTACTAATGCAGCCACTCAGGACAAGTCTAGTCTTGCCTGAAATATAAACCAATATAAAAGGTGTCATGACCCCATCCAAATAGCAAAGTAGACCAAGATGCATGGCAGTCATACAGGATGGCAATCTCTTAGTCATGATGTGCCAGCAGCCCAGCCAGTGATCCCCTGGGTCTCCTGTATGTACACATTCTCACTCCCAACTCGTCAAATAGCGTCGCTTGGTCAGTGCCCCTTGGCATCAGAGATCAACGCACTAGGTACCCCTCGAGCATTAGTTTTCAACATTCCAGGAAGGCATGTCAATATACGCTCATTACATGCATAGTGTCCTTTCAAAATAGGCTACCGTCTTCACAGGAAGTTAGGTTTAGGCAAAACAACCAGTTAGTTATGTTTAGGAAACAAGCCTGGTTGACGTTAATTTGACTCACTGGCAGCTCACGTCACTGAGTGACTGACGACTCATTTGACTCGCTACTCACGTGACTAATGACACTAACGACTCACATGTTTAATGACACAGGGGACAAAATGTCAATATTTACTTTCAGTTTCACACTTGACACAAACACCAGTCGCCTGGATGTAAGTCCTGTGTTTGTTTGACCCATCCACTACCACTCCCGTCAACCCAAAGGAAACTCTCACTTAATACTACGCCACATGCTCTTACAGTCCACTAATGCCACAAGAAGCTTAACATTGGAGTAAGTTCAATGCCCAGTGCAATGCATAGAGTCGCTAGAGAGGGCCTCCATACATTGATCTCCGATGCCACAGGGAAATTGCCAAAGTAGTATTTGACAATTTAGGAGTGAGAACCGATTGGTTTGTAAGACATTTTTTAACAACTGAGTTTGGACTTGAAACATCAAAATCATCACTGATTTACCAACCACACGTTGGTCAGTCTAGTACTGGACCATTGAAAAAACCCGGGGATGCAGGGAATACCTGTTATGAGAGTGTTCTCTAGGCGAATGAGGTGGGGCTGAATGGGAAGAGCAGTAGATAGTTTGTCATATCTTCAGACAAGACAGGCTACTTCAACCATAGACAGCATGGATGGGGTGTGATGAGATGTGAAGTACATGCACATTTTAGTGCACTACTCCACAGGAGAGTGTGCTTGAGACTTCAGACTCGTTTAGAGGGCTTCCCTTGAGCTCACAGAAACAGAATTACAGCAGGTATAATGCCTAGCTTATCATCTGATTTTTATCCCTGAATATAAGGGAAACATGGATTTCTCCACCAATTCTTGGAGAAAACATGACGGGTGAAACACCAGCAATGACATGTGGGATTGATTACAGCTGTGATCACATACGTTTTGGGTCTGAGACTTTCTTAAGCACAGCTTGTTCACATCGGTGCCCAGTGAATCCAGCCAAGCACCTGGTTGATGGAAAGGAAAAAGATAAACAGTACTGACATACAACATACAAGACATGAGAACACGTGCACAAACACAAAGACAACCAGTCGTATGAAGGCAAATCACTGTTAAAATCCGAGAGATCCATGAGCGCGCGAAAATCAAACAGTATGCACGTATTTTACATCACTCCGCGAGCAAAATTCCGTCTCAAGGCAGGTTTAAGCTTCGCGAGCAACTTTTACTCGCGCGAGAGTGAATTCTGCTGGCGCGAGACAGAATTTTGCTCGCGGAGTGATGTAAAAGTACTCGTCAAAGTAAAATACGCAAATCCTTCTATTACATTTATTTAAAAATAAATGTTTGTGTGTGCATCAGAAATATGTTTGAGCATCTTATTATATATGTGGATTTCGTTTGTATTTATAAGAATTTTTTTGTTTGCATTCAAATATTTTGTGGAGAGTTATTTATATATGAACCACAAAATACATTTGGGAATCCTTCTGTGTGCATTAATTTATACTGAGACTGATTTGACCCCATAAGACAGAGTTGGATCTTTTTAGGAGAAGGGAAGGTGTGTGCTATGATTCTCCATTATCACAGAGTATTCTTACACTGTGAATCATGACCCAAAGACCCTCTCCATGTTTTGCATGCTTACTAATTAAGGCTCTCACATATGTGTCAGTGGACATTCGCAAGAGGTTTGTCTTCATCTACACCTCAGCAGTCCTCAAAGATTGCAGTGGCAAACACTTGGAATACCCATGCTCCTATTTGGTATTACCTTTTTAAATTAGTTTAATTTAGGAAATTTCGTCAAAGTCTTGTGTTACAGAGCACAGTGCAGATAGATGCTGTCATACAAATATATTTTTGCTTTCAGGAGAGCTGAGGAGTAAAGGAAGACAATCCTCTTGAGAATGCCCACCGACACATATGTCTTTTGAGAGCCATGCAAAACAGAAGCTTGTATCAAGCATAGAGATGGGCTCTCGACCATACAATGGCACCCATTCCCTGTGTAGGACTGCCCTCTATGGTAATGGAGAATCCCATCACCACAACCTCCATTCTCTTAAATCCACTGCTGTCCTATGAACCCAATGAAACTTTCCCTCAAATTCATGCGTGGAGCTTGATGCTCTTGACATTTCTTTGACTCACTGGAGTCAATGGGCCTGATGCAAGAACCACTTGCGCAAATACATATGTTCTTAAGTGTTACGTATGAGGGAATTTGTGGCTTTCAGCAATCTTTTTGAGGTACAAACCAAAATACTAAAATCACACTCAGCCTTTCTCCACTGGGTAAAAAAAACACTTGTTTGAAAATCCTCTCAATGAATTTGGAGTTTAAATACAGTACAGTAATCAATTAAAATACATAACTATGACAAAGTGAATATAAAATTTGTATTCTATTTACCATATAATTATTATGGCTAGCCTATTTACTCAAAGTTTTTTGATTTTATAGGCATAAATCTGCACATAAACTTCTGCAATAAAGTATATGTTAGGAAAGTTCTCTCACTTCAACAGCTAATTCAGGACTTTCATGCAGGTCACTGTCTAGTATTTTCAGGACTTCCAACTTTTCAGTTGTTCAGAGAGAGATTCAGTATTGGTGAAGTCAGTTCTATCACAATCCCTCCGCAAGGGTCAGTTAATCGCTCCTAAACCTAATCCCCCAACGAATAAAAATGCTCAGCAGTCAATATTATAATTTTAAAGCATTTGTAGGTGAAAAGCCAAGTCATTAATCATGGTCAATGATACATAAGTGTAGTTGATCAGCATACTTGACAACTTTCAGACATCATGGCCTGAATGATGCTGATTAATTGGAGTTCACTCTCTCCAAGAATCGCCACCTGAATGTGGTGGAGGGGTTTGTGTGTCCCTGTGACCCTGGGAACTGTATTGTTTGGGTCAATAGCTCCTGGTAGAGTCTTCCTAGTCAAAATGGTCCCAGGGGAGGGGCCAGACTAAGAGCAATTCACAGTCCCCATATAAATTGACAAAAAAGCTGCAGCACCTGGTAAAGAAAAGTGAAACTCCGGCACCTGGGAAAGGGGCTCGCCAGCGAGCATCTGGTGGCCAGGCCTTGAACCATGGAGCTATGCCAGGCATAGCCCCAAAAGACGACATGGAGCAAATGCCCTGTGGGCCTAACGCTTCTTGTGTTGGGTGTATTGGGTGGCAGGCAACAGTGGAGAACTAAGCATGTCACCTCTCTGGCGGGAAAGGAATTGGAGCTGGTGTGGGAGTTGGAGATATAGATATATTTGGGCTCACCTCTACGTAGAGCATTGGTACTGGAACCAAACTCCTGCAAAGGGGCTGGAGTTGCATTTTCTGGATTTGCCCAGGTTGAAAGTTCCAGGTAAGGTGTGGGGATACTCGTGAGCCCCAAGCTGAGCGGCACACCCCAGGGAATGAGAAGGTCGCCTCCATGCGACTGCAAGTCACTGAGAGACAGTCTCTGACTGTTGTTTGTGCTTATGCACCAAAAGCAGCTTCGTACCTGGTCTTCCTGGAGTCTCTAGGTGGTGTCTGGAAAAGGATACCGTCTGGGGACTTTATGGTTCTACTTGTGGACTTGAGCGCCCACTTGGACAATGATGGCGAAACCTTCAGAAGAGTGATTGGGGCGAATGGCTTGACTGATCTGAAACCATCCATTCATCCATCCATCCACCCATCCATCCATCAATCTTCTTCCACTTATGCGATACTGGGTCGCAAGGGCAGCAGGCTTAGGAGGGTATTACGGATGTCTCTCTCAACAGCGAGGCTTTTCAACTCTTCTTGGGGAACCTCTAGGGCTTCCCAGGCAAAAGGAGATATGTAATCCCTCCATATCTAGGTTCTGGGTCTACCCCGGGGCCTCTTACCAGTTGGATGGCCCAGAAACACTCTAAAGGGAGGCGTCAAAGAGGCATCTTGATCAGATGCCTGAATCACCTAATCTGGCCCCTTTCGACACAAAAGAGCAGCGGCTCGACTCCAAGTACCCTCCGGATGTCTCAGCTCCTCACCCTTCTCTAAGGCTGAGCCCTGCCACCCAACAAGGGAAGTTCCACTTGTATCCATGATGGGTCAGTACCCAAAAAATTTGACCATGGATACAAGTATGGGTACAAACTCCAACGGAGATGGACTGGTAAATCGAGAAGTTTCCCTTCCGGTTCAGCTCCCTCTTGTTATTGGATGTCTGTGCTAGTCATGGATTGGCCATAACAAACACCATGGTCGAGCATGGGGTTATCGAACAAGGCACTCCTATGGTTTGTATGAGATGCACTGGGCTTTCAAGTAACAACAAGTAACTATGTAAACCCATGCACGTCATGCTTAGAGAAAAGGCTTCGGGAGTGAGATGACGTAGAATATTGACCAAAAGAAAATACTCATAGGGTGGGTGAGTAAAACAAACACAGGATTTTCAACCTACGCCTATATGTTCCACTGCGTAAACGAAAGACATATATATTTCTGTCGTAATAACAGTTTGAATTGGATCAGTTGAATTTTAGTTTGTGGTGATCAGCAGAATGCTAATGCTATCCTGGGTGCAGGATAACACATGTAGACTATATAGGAGTGAAAGTGAAACTAACTTGTGGGCATCACTGGCATCTTCTTTATTTAGCGCAACCACATATTAAATGCATTGAAAAGTATAATATTGAAGTACTTAATTTAGGAGTTTCTGTGTTCTGCTACATTATAGTTCTACTCTACTACATCACAGAGGGAAATATTGTATTTTTTACTGTACAACATTCATCTGATCGATTTAGTTAATTTACAGACTCAGATTATTAAAACAAAATATTATCAAATAATAAATTATGTATTTTTATAGAGTAAACTACCAAGCAGTATACAAAGTAACTATTAAGTGTTTTACCTTTACCAGCTACACAATTAAAGTGATGAACAGATTGATGCATCACTAAAATACAGTAACAATATATATATATTATTCTGCATAATGAGTATGTCTTTCTCTCTCTCCACTGTGACTTTTAGCGAACAGTGTTTCACCGCCGTAATGAAAAGTAATGTTATGCAAAGTGAGGTTTGTAAAATATGATTAAACGGCACCCAGTCTATTTCATATTATAGATTATACTAAATTGGCTAATTGCCTCTTAGTCCAAAAGATTCTTCTTCCTCTTTTTTCACGTTCAATTTTTTGGGGGGGGAGTTTTTCTTTTTTTCCGATGCAAGTGTCCCAAGGACTGAGGATGTTGAATGTTGTACAGATTGTAAGGACCAAAGGCAAATTTGTGATTTTAGGCTATACAAATACATTTTTGTACCTTTTATACTGCCTGCTGACTCCTCACTCACTACTCTTCACCATCCCTCAGCCAGTAGGGGCCTCTAGTGATGACACAGCTGACTTCCAGCCACTACTACAGTGGGGAAAACAGTTTGCTCCCTTTTGTTGTTTTACACGGTGTGTTTGGCAGTTAGCAGCTACCAGAACTAACAGTCCACACTGCTAAGTACATCACCACTGTACATAGAACACACCGTGTTAATACGTTGATAAGTTTTAAGTTTGTTTTTTGGCAAGATTGTGTGGCATGTCTTAAAGGATGGCTTTAAACCGATTGCCTGCAAACATTGCTGCTTGTTTTAAGTTTGTGAGAATGAATTGTATTCTACAAAGGCCATTGGTGTCCAGACGCAGAGATAGACAATTGTGGGTTGTATGCATTCAATCACACAATACAGCAGCAGTCGATGCAGACACGGCTGGTGCAGATCTGCACACTGAGGGCACCTTTCTATTTAGTGTCAACTTCATCTTACGATTCCAACAATATATGTTTGGACTGTTTGGATAATGTCTCTGTCCTAGCCACTGATTAAAGTCTTATCTGATGACATATAACAATCACAAAATCCCTGATCACTACACAGAAGTTATAGACCTATAATGAATTACTTTGTTTTATGCATGGAATAAAGATCACATTACGTTGGCATTACTCAGCATGTAGGGGATATCATAAATCACAGTAACTGCTTGATAGCATATTCAGTCGGATGAATGAAAGTCAGTATTATAACCTACTGTCATACCTGCAAAGAAACTTTGTGGTGCCTGGCATGATTTCAAGGGTGAAGCACTCCCCTCCATTAACACAGTAGTTCCTCTGGCTGTCACTGCAACGTGTCACATGACTGGAGGTCTTGGCTGTAGTGGTGGTGCTGGTGGCAGCTGCAGAAGATACCCGCAATTAGTGCAGCAAGACAACGAGACTCAATATGACTCCAAATGAAAAAAATCAAAATGCCCATAGAAACATTGCAAAACACTATGTCACTACATTCTACATTCATATGTTCAGTATGTTCCAAACACTCACATTTGTCATCAGCATGGGCTTTGTTCATTTATTTTTCAAGATTACATCCAAGAACACGTGTGAAATGAAAGCCATTCAGCAATACTTCGGTGAAAATAGTATTTGGAGCATGTGCAGTAGTATTACATTATGCTGCAGAACTAGGTAAACATTTTGAAACTTTTTACTGTTATGGGAGTCCAACTCTAACTGCTCCAGCCTAACTACAGCTGCCATCCTCCACGAAGAAGCAGGCTATGTGATGAATAAGTGATGATGATGATGAGTGAAGTCAGCATATATATATATATATAGTATATATATATAAATGTATATTATTATATAAAATATGACGCACACATATGCATATATATATTATATATATATATATTATATATATATATATATATATATATGTATATATATATATACACAATATAATTATACATGTACATATTTTCATATATATTCATATATGCTAAAATTGGATCATTTATAGATACCTAATACTTTCTGACAGATAACGTTCCATCTTTACTATAAACTATGCTCCCATCATTGACCAGTAGCTTTTTGGGAAAATATTACACCAAAAATGCAGTTGGGAGTAGGCTACTTTTTCCAGCCCTGAGTAGGGTTTGCAGGTTTTACTATTAAGTAGCCTGAGAGGTGATACTAGTAGGAAAGTCTGCAAAGCGCTGGACACAGCGCTTTGCAGACTGTTGCTTGTTGCTGCTCATTAAGAGCATTTCTTTGAGCACACAGTGGGCAACTCAGATGAGTGTATCAATGTGTATCAATGTTTTTTCAGCCAAAACTCTCATTTAGAGAAATTATTCAACAGGCAATTTAAAGTTTCCAGTTCACCTAGCCTGCAGTAGACTGAGGAATAGACAGTCAGCACACTGAGATCTGTCATGTTGGTGATATCAGCAACATCTGACACTCATGTCATGAGGTGAGGCAACAGAGTTTTATTTATTTCCCTTGTATTTAACCTATTTCCTGATAAATAATTATCACAGATCAAGGGCAATATTACAGGCGGCAACCTCCTGTTCTGACGAGTGAAGCCAATGCGGAAGTGTCTTAAAACTTGCGATCTCTCTACTAGTCATCAGGGGGTGACTGCTCTGGATGCAAAAATAACTCTGATTGTATAGAAGTCTATGAGAAAATTACTCTACTTCTCACTTGATGTATTAACTCAGTAAACATGGTCAACATGAGTTTATAGTCTCAATCGCTAGTTTCAAGTCTTCTTCAATACGGCATGATATTTGTAAATTCTGGTCCATTTAGAGTCTAATGGACCATAAAGCAGGGTATGCTTTAGAGCAGGCTTACTGTGATTGACAGGTTGCTGCCGCTACCAGAGCTTTGTACGGCGTCTCTACGTCACTCCTCTGCATTTCAAATACGTTAACTTCCGTTCACTGTTTGCAAACTATTTTCATCACTTGAAGATCTAGACTATGCAGATGATCTCTCTCTTCTTTCACATACTCATCGACACATGCAGGAAAAAACATCCCGCCTCAGTGATTTTGGATTTTGGTCAGAAGATTGGCCTGAAGATCAGCAAAAATAAAACAGAAGTGATGACTCTGAACATTCCCAATCCCTCACCAATTCAGGTTAACGGAGAAGATCTCTTCCTGAAACTAACGAGTTCACATATTTGTGCAACACTGTCAGACACGGTGGGGGCACAGATAAAGACATCAAGAATCATCTCAATAAGGCAAGGAATGCTTTCAAAGTACTGAATAACATATGGAGGTCACAGCAGTACACCATCAAGACCAAACTTAAATTGTATCAGAGCTGTGTTTTATCCAGCCTATTGTACGGTTCTGAATGCTGGAGAATGACACAAGAAGACCTCAACAAACTATCAACCTTCCACACCAAGAGTTTAAGACGAATACTGCACATTTTCTGGCCAAACACCATTTCAAATAAAGAACTGTATGACAAATGCCAACAATAATGCATGGAGACCATCCTAATGAGCAGAAGATGGGGATGGATAGGACATGTGTTGAGAAAAGATCCTGCTGATATTACAAGAACAGCCTTACATTGGACACCTGAAGGGAAAAGAAAAAGAGGCCGACCAAGAAACACACGGAGAAGAACTGTGGAGAAGGAGATGCAGAGCCTAAACCACTCATGGGGCGCCATCCAGCGACTCGCCCAGGACAGACAGGAGTGGAAAACTTTTGTTGCTGCCCTACATGCCAAGAGGCACAAAGGGAAATTAAATGATGACTGTTTGCAAAAAGCCAAGAAGGCGACGGCCGTAATCCAAGATGGCAACGGCCAAATGATGGAACTCAAGGCTTCAAAACGGCAGTCCACAAACCAATGGGTAACATAACAATGACTACATCCACTTCTTATAAACAGTCTATGCTTGTGCCCCTCTTTTCATTCTACAATGAATCACTTTCATGAGTGCATTTCAGATAAACCACGTGATTAGTGAAAATCTATTCCTCAAAGAAAAAGGGAAGTAAGCCTCAAGGAGGTGAGTGGAGAGCCATGGCACCTCCCAAGAAATCCAGACCTCTCTCAGCTAGAGGGACTGTGTGTGCACACAATGCTGTGTGTTTGGTCATTGTAAGCCAGGACCCACTCTTGCGTTTCCTGAAGTCATTGTTGGATGGCGTTAGATTTGTATGGACCTTGAAAGTATACGTAGCTGCGATTTCAGCTGGGCATGTGCGAGACAGTGGGGTCACACTATCTGGTTAGTTCTTAAAGGGCGCACAGAGGCTTAGACCATCAAGAGTCACTGTAGTGCCATCATGCGACTTAAATTTGTGTCTGGGTATTTGTGTTTGTCCCAGTTTCAACTGTGAGGACAAAAATAATAGAGATGGTTATCACATCAGCAAAGCGAGTGGGGAAACTCCACGCCCTGTCAGTGAGCCAAATATGCGTGCGTTGCTACCTAGATGATTCAGGGGTTACACTCCTACCGATCCATCCTTCCTGCCAAAGAGAGTACCTCCCTCACATGTAAACCAAGCCATCAGTTGGCAGCATTCAGTCCACCAGCTTCATCTGAGAGGGCAGAATAGCCGTCAGAGCTATTTTGCCTGGTGCGGGGACTCAAGACATATGTGAAGGCCACTGACGTAAGACTGACAAACTTTTAGTTTGCTCTGGGGGTTGTAAGAGGGGTGAACCGCATGAACTCGGAGTGTGTCCACATCCTGCGAAGCCTTGAAAGGGGTCTCATTGCAATACATCTGCGCTTCAACAACCTGGGAGTCTTTATGTACCTTCGCTCACAATTACCGTGTCAATGTGGCTGCACCTCATGCTATGTCAGCAGCAGTCCTGTCAACAGCTTCCCTTCCTTCGTGAGGTAAGCCTTTCTCATGACCTTGCTGGTAAATGTCATCCGGTGCTAAAACACTGCCATCTGGTGGTCAGGAAGAATGAAATGGCACGAGAGTTATAAATGTAACTACGGTTCTATTAATTCTAGATGACCACCAGAGTTGTCTGTCACTTGGAATATTCTCCAGAAGCTTCTATGGGAACAGATTACGTGATGACATGAGGGTTTTGTACTAGGTCGTGCACCCTACGTCATCACATGATCACCGGTGACTTTGGTGGTATAATGACTCAACCTGCACATATGCAAGATGAAGATATTGAGTGCTAAAGTCTGCCATCTGGCGTTCATCCACAATTTATAGAACATTACATTACACACATTCGAAACTTGTTTTCCTTTCTTTGTTTATGAAGGCAAAAGAGAAGTAGGAGGTATTGAGAGGGGTACCATCCAGCGTATTGCAAGACCACTAACGCTCGCAGGAATAGCCCGCAACAAACAAATTGTCAACTGTCGAAGCTGACCTAGTCGGTGAGAATTATGTGTTGGCCCCACTGCTGTGTCAGCGGCAGGTGTTTCCTGTCAGATATTGTCATTTACTGCAGTTATCTTTGACAGCAAGGACCACTACCGCGCTTGTGATGCTGATGGTTGACACATTTACTTCATAGTTTTACAGTTTTTGTAAAGGGCACATTTTGTCTGAGCCCAAGGACACACCATGACCTCATATTCTAACTGGGGCCGAAAATCTTTGAGTTTGAGGACGTCCTCTTGGACTTTTGGAAACACTGATTGACATTTCTCAACATTTTCTGACATTTTTAAAGATCAAACAACTTATAATCAACAGATTAATCAACAATGACAATGCTCGTCAGTTGCAGCCCTATTGGTGTGTGTTTTCAAATAATGTAGCAAAAGTAGTTAGCTGCTAATGCTACAAACAATAAGGCACAGCGTGTGAGTGGTGACATATAGCAAGCCAGGAAGGGCCTCCCTGCATGGGCTGCAATGGGACAATACCGGTGGAGGATGGTCATGAATACTGTGAGCTCTGCTTGGGAGTGGAGCATGCATTGGCAGCTAGAGACACCCTTTTGTCATGCATGAGCTTTTTTGTATGTCAGTAAGACCTTATCCACATTACTCCAGTTTTCCTCCAGTTTTCCTACGTTTACACTGAGCAGCCACACCACGCCGGCGTTTTGGAGCGCCCTAAACGGAGGAACCTGAAAACTCCGCCGAGGTTGGAGCTATTTGAGACCTCCGGGGTTTTGGTTGAGTGTAGACGTCAGATACGGGTGTATACGGATGTACTCCGACGCGATCCATGTGCTCGCTACTGGATTGGTTATTACCAGCCATGACGTCTCAGTCCCTGATTCGTCACACTCACTATCACGTGACCCGTACCCGGAAGAAAACAAATAGCCAGCGAC
The DNA here is from genome assembly GCA_028022725.1 of Lycodopsis pacificus. Classification (NCBI taxonomy): domain Eukaryota; kingdom Metazoa; phylum Chordata; class Actinopteri; order Perciformes; family Zoarcidae; genus Lycodopsis; species Lycodopsis pacificus. Next base: position 20,280,717 of record CM051707.1, read on the forward strand.
CAGCTGCGATTCATTTCAACATGGATAACGAACGGCAAGCCTTGCTGGCTGTGTTGTCTGTACTAGCAGCTATTGTGGAGTAAACAGCCTGCATTTATGTGGAGGAAGCAGCTGTTATTCTAGCGATCAGCGAGCTGATTGACCATCGGCGATCAGCTACAGCTACTGAAGCTACTGAAGCTACAGTTAGCAATAAATGCTATTCAAAGCTAGAGCTATAAACAGTCAACAACACAGAGGAAACGAGTGAGAGACGAGTGAGAGACGAGTGAGAGACGAGTGATCGACGCTGATTCGTTTTACTTTTTCCGTTTGGTAGCCTTGAGAGACCTTAGTCTGCAAGTATTTCTTCATGAAAATATGTACGAAGATATATTATATTCGCTAATGCTAATCGCTGTTAGCATTTCCCCATTGGCGGTAATGTTAAAATTAGCTTAGAAGCTAGCGGGTCGGACCTGTTGCATGATGTTGTGCCCTAAAAGATGGAGCAAATGCCCTAAAGAATTGATAGAGGGCGAAGATGATGCCCCTGTTTTTTCTGCTGGGTGACCCAGCTTATCCCCTGATGCCGTATCTCATGAAGGAATACCCCGATGGAGCTAACGTTACATTCATCAGCCCCACGGCAACAACAGACAACAACAACAGAGGAAGCGAGTGATCGACGTGTGTTGACCACATTTATGGACCATAATCGAGTAAACGTTTCCGTGTAAGTGTTGATTTTAAAGTAAAGTTGATGTGAGAGAGAGAGAGAGAGATATATATATATATATATATATATATATATATATATATATATATATATATATATATATATATAGACAGACAGGCCCGCAGCGCTGTAACTACTGAAAAATAAAACTTCTAAAACTTTCCACGAACTGTGTCTGTTTGAGTTTATAGAGGAAGATCTTAAGTATCAAATACAACCTTTCATTATTAAAGACTAACGTACTTTATTACTCTGTCATATTTCTTTTTAACTAAGCAAGCAATCTACTTCCTGTTTACACCATCACGCGCATGCCCAGTGTACGTTAATGGTCACGTGCTGTCCGCCTTCTACGGCTGCCGTGTGGATGCAGATCAACCTGATGAATAATGCTGAAAACTCCCGCGTGGACGGAGATCGGTTCTATTTGAGAACTCTGCATCCAACGACACACGGCCTAATGTGGATATGGCCTAAGACCAAGAGAGGCTCATTACCATTTGTTTGGTTGCGGGCCGCCCACTGCTGCTCAAGGACCTCAGTCGGCCAAGCGCCCTCGAACTGAGGCTCCAGTAGTACAGAGTGTGGCCCGCGATGGTGGCCCCTCATCCAACACTATTGCAGTAAGCTCAAGGTAGGTGAGAGATTTGTATGACAGGAGCCTTGTGCATCAACTAGTAGGTTTCGGGCTCGTGGCCCCTTGCCATAGAGTTGTGTGGAGGTCAGGTAGGGGGTAGAGGCTGCCCTTCCTCTGAGACAGACAAGGAGATCAATGTTCTCAGCCTTGAGCGCTCAGAAGAGGAAGAAGTGTTACCTCTGGGGCACCAGGAGTCTTGGAGGAGAGTAAGCAGCAGTCATGTCTCCGTTGGGTCGATCAGGGGCCTGCCTCCCACTTTGATGATGAGGATGGGGGTTGGCCTGCGCGTTTCTCCGTGCCTCTTCTTTCGGACTTTGAATAGGTGGTCCTGTTTCAGGCACAATCAGGTGTTGATCGCTGGTTTGGGCTCTATAAATGGTTGGCATCGGTTGACAGTCTAGAGAGGATAGGCTGTGGGCCTCTGATGGATCAGGGTTTGACAGCCTCATTTCAACATGGATAACTAATTTCAAGCGTTGCTTGCTTTGTTGTCTGTACTAGCAGCTGTTGTGCAGTAAAAGTCTGCATTTCTGTGGAGGAAGCAGCTGTTATTGGAGCAATTAGCGAGCGGCGTGACCAGCGGCGTCATCAGCCAATGGAGCAGCCTCTGAAGCCACAGTTAGCAGTAAATGCTATTCAGAGCTACGAGTGAGAACAGACAACAACAACATGGAGGAAACGAGTGAGAGACGTGTGTTGACCACATTTATGGACCATAATCTAATAAATGTTTACGTGTAAGTGTTGATTTTAAAGTAAATTTGATGTGTGAGAGAGAGATAGAGAAAGACCCGCAGCACTGTAACTAAGTCTGAAAAATAAAACTTCTAAAACTTTCCACGAACTGTGTCTGTTTGAGTTTATAGAGGAATAGTTTAGGGATCTTAAGATCTGAAGTATCAAATACAACCTTTCATTATTAAAGATTTTTTTTAACTAAGCAACCAATCCACTTCCTGTTTACACCGTCAGGTGCATGCCCAGTGTACGTTAATGGTCACGTGCTGTCCTAAGGTTGCCGTGTGGATGCAGATCAATTCGAAAATGATGCTGAACGTGTGGACAGAGATCGTTTCTATTTGAAAAATCTGCTTCCAAATAGAAACAGAGTAATGTGGATGTAGCATCAGTCTCCTGAGTTGGAGGAGGAGGCGGGCTGATTGTGGTGGAGATGAACTGGTCTTGCATGACATGGTTCTCGGGGGTGACACCTCTCTTGGACGGGAGCACATGGGAACATCCTGGTCTCCGAGACCTTCTGAGTCAGGCACAGGGGACCCTGTTTCATTCCTTTACACAGGGGCTCAAACTCTGGGCCTGGCCCCTGAGAGGGCCAGTCTGTTAAGTATGGGGCTCGCACTGTCACTAGTTCAGATCATGCAGAGTGCTCTAGCACCAACAAGAGCGGCATATTTTATATCGCTGGCAACTCTGGTGCAGGGCTAACTGAGTTAACGCACTGGCTTGTCCGGCTCTGGAGGTGCTCCAGTACCTGCAGGCAGGGGCGGGCTGGCCATATGGGATACCGGGATTCCCCCGGTAGGCCGACGGGGTTTTGGGCCGGTCCAATACCGGCCCACGTCCATTACTAACCGGCCATCGCTCTGAGATAGCCGACCCCGACTATATTCTATGCTTCACAGAACACGTTAAATTTACTCTAATACTTAAAGTCATTAATCGCTGACTGATATTTATACTACTCCTCGCGATCTGTATTCACACTCATGGTTTCCATCTGTGAGCCGGCAACACCCCTACACACACACTCACACACACACACACACACACAATCACACACCCAGCATGCAATCTGCCCCAAAGAGGCGGCTCTATGAAGCAGTTTAGCCAATGACGCTTTAATGCTGATCAAAGATATAAATAAGTGACATACAATTTAGCCAATCAGCGTCCTCAAATAGATTCAGCCAAGCTGCGTGTTTCTGTCCGGACTAGTCTCTACAGGCGAGCGCCAGCTCTTCGAGCGCTGCTCCTCCAAGAGCCGTTTGAGAGGAGAACTTTGGCGGAGAAACTGCACAATCAGACAGCAGACTAGCAGGAAAGGGAAGCAGTACATGCAAAGCTTCTCCAGTAGCTGTACACCAGACAGGTTTGGCTAGCTGGATGACGTCATGCTAATAACTTATTTAGCTTTTTAAAACAACGGGGACAGATCCAGCACGGACAGTTAGGGGAGTGAGAGACATGAAGCACCTGCTGAGAAATGATATATAGTAAATAAATAATTAGGGGCGACCGTGGCGCACTGGGTTAAGAGGTCGTCTGGGAACCGAAAGGTCCACGGTTCAATCCCCGACTGGGACGTGTCACGTGTCGAAGTATACCTGAGCAATACACTGAACCCCCGGCTCCCCGGGCACCCGTCATTGGCAGCCCACTGCTCCCTATATACAGGGATCGGTCAAATGCAGAGAAAAATTTCCCCCTTAAAGGGATAAAGATAGTATTCTATTTATATATATGTGTGTGTTTTATATTATAGTGAATATTATACGATATATATATTATTATATGATATATATATATTATTATATGATATATATATTAATATATTATTATATGATTTATATATTATTATATTATACTGAATTCCCTGTGTGGGTGACACAAATAAGATGTCCTGACGTGTTTGTCAAAGTGTTATTTACTGCTTTTTTCATGTTGGAATAAAAGTTAAATATTTAAATGCAAAGTAGTAATACGTGTTTGATACCTGAATTGTTTTGCATTAAATCATTCTGGGATGTTTGCTGAAATTGATTGGATGTGGCTCAGCCCTACAGAGAACATGTTCCACCAGCTCCACAGCATATAACCATCTGATACTAGCCCAGGGTTAAGCATATTCATCTAGCAAACTATACCTACCTTGGAGTGTTACAATAGCGAGTATTATTTTATTCAATGTGTCCATCCGGGCAAATTGGTGGATCCAAATGTTGTAAAAAAAAACATATATGATATAATTTATTTGTAATCATCCAAAATAATGTTAAGTGTATGGGTATTTTTCCAAGTAGGCCACTGACTGGTCGATACGTGCGATGCATTGAGTGGGCAACGCGCCGTGTATTGAGTGGGCCGGTCTGACAGTAAACTCCCGGACCCTCAGTCCGCCCCTGCCTGCAGGGACTACTTGAGGCTGTTAAATCACCTTCGACCCTTATGGTGGCAGCTATCAAGGCCGCTCAGGTTGAGGCTAATAGGCTGGCTGCTTTAAGTCCAAGTTCTGGGGCCAGCCAACTCTAAGCTGTCTCAGTGGGTGGTAGAAACGATTCAGCAATCATACAAGAGTTGGGCACACCAGCCCCAGTGGGAGTCAAGGATGCACTCTACACGGGGCATAGCAACCTCCTGGGCCTTGTCGTAGGGCACCAACCTCTCTCAGATCTGTGGTGTCACTAGCCGATGAATGTGTGTTTGTTTTTATATTGTGTATGTAAGAGCCAAATTCAATGTGCTGTTAAATATTTACTTTTATTTACATGTTTAACTTTAATCACATCTGTTTCTACTTTGAATGTTACAATGATGTTGTTGTCGTTTGTTATGGTAAGAAATACACGTCAGTGACAGACTTCCGTCACTTTAAGGACACTTTGCGACAGTTAGTTACGGTTGTTAGTAATATCTGGAGCAGAATGGAGCCGCACATTTTTCCGACCGTGTTATATGAAACGTGCTATGTGGATTAACCTGCGGATCCTTAAAGTGTGTCGAGGTAATCGGGGTACTTTTAGGAAGAAAGGAAGTTGTTTGACTAACTTGTACAAGAGAGATTGGATCAATAAAACACGTATTGCTTTCACCTACGAGCGGTGTCGGTGTGAGCTATGTGCTTAGGACCAGAAACACGAAACAAGGTTTACATTCTGCTAAAGGTTTGGACGCTACAGTGTATATTTGGGGTGTGGTTGGGATGTCTAATTTGAATACCAGTGTCTGGAATTTTGGGGAGTACTTGAGGAGCTGTATCTGCTATGTCTCTCGCAAGGGGTCTTACAAAGTCCCATACATATGGAATATGTAACTGTGTGGAGAGATAGTCTCTTCACTCAGAGAACCAAGGTTACAATGTAGCCCAGCATTACACTGCTCAAAGCAGAGCAGCCGTATCCACCTGATGCCTCATGCCTGATGGAGTACAGAGATTCATGCAGATTTCGCTGCTTAGTTTTTGCTTATAGATCAGAAACATTAAACCAGTGGGCAGTGACACAGGGCTGGAGCTTAGCCACCAGGCCACTTCACTTCATTGCTGTCCAGGCTCTTTGGGCAGAGCGAGATTGTAGGCTATTTGCAGGGCAATCAGTTTACTGCAGCGGATGGTGTTTCTGTCAAGTGTGGTCAAGGACAAACCATGATGCACTGCACCAGCAGAAATATCTCTCTTCCTGTAATCACAGCCGTCACAGTGAAAGTGAAAAAAGATTCAGACTAAATAATCTAAATGTGAATCAAATACTGTATTATATTTACCCATTTTGTGAACACCGTTGTAGGATTTTAATTTCTAAAAATCTTTTGGCCTTCTGTGTTCAGCTGCCAATTCAACAAAAACTTGGAAAAATGTTATTAATTCACAATACCCAGCAGTCTCACCAGCATGACCTTTTACAGCATGAGCTACACTGTTTTCTGTTCTGCTCCTTTAACTCACTGGTAAACTAATCTGGATGCGTAATGATAATGTTGATACTGTCTCATTACTTCCTGCATATGTTTCATGATCATTATATTTTAATGGTAAGATGATCACAAGCCTTGATTGTAAATTTACCAATTTATCTCAAAATAGACTGACATTCTTCTACACTTTTTATCTGAATGGTTTAAAAAAACAAGGTGTGACATTACTTTGATCGAACAACAAGTCATCTTTTCACTAGAATTAAAAATTTTAAGATTTGCTCAACTGAAATGATTAGATAAAGAGGTGCTTTTGTAGCTATCCTAAGGACAGTGTGCCCACAGAGTGGACTCACTTCACCGACCGGCTTTCGGCCGTAGCCTACCGGCCGGCCGGCGAGCGGCCGCCGGCCGGGAACCCACCTCCGCCAGCCCCGACCGTGCAGCCGGTCTGCGGTTGTGGAGCTCCGTTTCCCTGCGAACATATTCGTTGATCTGTAGATCCACTCGGGTTTCTCAAAAAGTTTTCGAAAGCACCGTAGTGTCCTGCCGTGCTATGGCGTCCTCAGGTTAGCTTAACATAACTCCAAACACCAAGATGCTCAGTTAAAATGAAACACATTCCCAGACATAAAATGTGCGCCGCTGTCAGCCAGACAGCTGTGCAATGAGAAAATAAGCTAATGGGGAAAAAAATTATAATACATGTAGTGTATTTATGAAAAATGATTCAATTATAACATAGCTATAACTTTATGATTCTGTTTAGGCCAGCAGAGAAGGCTTAGCTGGCCCTCACGGCCCACCACTGCTGTAGTTACAGTTGAGGTGATAAGGGCCAGGTGTGATTTATGTAAGAATTAGGGACACGTGTGCTAATCTGGCAGGGAAGTCTGGGGGCATCTGGTGGCCAGGTGGTGTATGGCATGGAAAGGAAATCTTCATAGATATGCCAGACCTGAGAGGAAATGCGAAGGGCTAAAGCAAAGATCAAGGAGGACAGGGAGACTCAGTGTGTCACCATGACATAAGCACTATTCTTTCAGAGAATGATCAAGAGCAACTTATCACCGAAGTGTTTCGCTGACCTTTGTTTCTTGAAAGTTTCAAGTGTGTTTCACCTCTGACCATAGTCAGCCTCATTGATAGGTTTCAAGTTTCTCAACACTTTTGTATGTTGTTAAGTGAAATGCTTTATTTCCCCCTTCAGTATTATGCTTTTTTGACATAATAATAATCATAAAAAGATTGAATATACATAACAGATAAAATATATACAACCAAGTAAAGAATCGGATTGGCCGGAGGGAAGTACATCCTCTGTAGCTTCTCCGTTCTGGCCCCATGACTGCAGTAGCGCTTCCGTGACGCTGATCTAAAAATTCGAAGAGGCTCAAATCCTGATTCTACCTGATTTCTCACCCCTCGCTTCTGAGGGGAAAAGAAAGAAGTAGGAGAATTTCACATGCTTACCATGGAGCTGCAGATTGACTCCTGGACAGTACATTAGGATGCCCTAGAGTACTATGTAGATGAATTATAAATAGGATAAATTACTAAAAATGCTGAATGCATAGGTTATAAAAAAAGAACAATTTCCACAATCCAGTTGATCCTATCCAGCAGCTGGCACTATGATCAACACTTACACACCCTCACACACAACTACAATGCACATTGTCTTGGGGAACAATCCTCTGTCACAAACTCATGTCCATCCAACAGACGAAGTTCATTCATTAATACAGTTCATGTCTTAAGAATCATGACTTTTCTAGTTGGGGATTTGACAAAACAGCTTCATTGTGTAGACAGTGTCAGGATCCAGGATCCCTGTCTGACCCCTGATCTCCTCTCCTCATGTGTCCTGTCATTCCCCTGTTTGTTATTGTGTGCCATGTGCTCTGTGTTTGTCCTCTGCCTCCAGACACCTCCCATGGCCACACCCTTGATTGTGCACAGCTGAGGACACTCCAGCCGATCACCTCCAGCAGCCTGACACACCAGACTCAGGTCCCACTAATGATTCCCCTGTCTCTATATAAACTCTGGTCCTGCAGTCTGGGGTTGTCAGGTCGTACCGTCTTTCACCCGCTTCAACCCTGTGGCATCCTCTGCCCTCCTTGTGGTCAACGGATTACCCTCCGCCGATCTGCCTACTCTCTGGTATCGAGCCACGGGACTTCACGCCGCCAAGCTGCCAGCCGCCGGTGTCGAGCCACGGGACTCACACCATCGATCTGCCTACTCTGCTGTCGGACCACGGGCTCCACACCTTCACACACATTCTATATAAATCAACTCCTGTCTCCTGTGGTCTTGCATTTGGGTCCTACCTGTGAACTCCTGTGACAGACAGAGAACCAAAATGTAAAAAAAAACACTTGCAATGTGTTTTACCACTACAGAAAATGGAGCACTTATGTAAACCTACGGTAAAAACTAGAGATATGGATTGACAACGCATTCTCATAACGACTCACTGAGGCTGGGATTGACCATGATACATTTCAGTATGCTTACTCGTATTGTTTGGCCACTTGGTGGCAGAAGAAACTAGCCTTAACAATTTAACATATAATAACCAAATGATTCATGGTGAATGGGTTAGCAAACACGTGCCTGCTGGTGACACGCAGCTGTGAAATCTGATCAGTGATGTAAAAGAGCTCAAAAGAGGGTTACAGCAGAGTTGGTCATTTTCTGTGGGTTTATCACTACAAGTGACACCGTTTATCAATATGCTGCAGCTTTAAATTATCCATTAATCAGTAGTAATAATGATTTCTGCTTACACTTTTAAACATCAACTTAAAGCCACTTCACTTCATCACTCTGAGTCCTCAAGCAGAACAGTGTCTTCACAGAGATAAGGGTCAGTGGAGTGCAGCCTCCTTCTACAGCCTTGTCAGAAATGAAATGATAAATCATTTTTATTAATTATTATTATTATGCATATATCATTTCATACTAATTAACCCACACACATGCTCTTACATCAATGTCAGTGGAGCTTCCATGCACTGGCCTAACCATTAGGAAACACTGGGGTTCAGTGTCTTGTTTACGAATACTTTGATACAAGGACAAAGGATGGCAAGATCGAATCACCAACCCTGCGTGAAGACTCATGAAATTATTCGAGTTTTTACGTGGACCAAGGTTTTTTTTCACCTTCTCAAGTCGATTTTTGATTATTTTTTTAAATCCTAATCCTATCCACCAGATATCTTTTTTTATAATATACTAGTGCAGTGGAAGTTGTCTGACAGATTGTTAGCAATAACAGCATTTTGCATGTGAACTAAGCTAACGTTATATAATTGTTTAACATGAATTTATTTGCACAACTGTATCTACTTGAGGCGAGCCTACGTCTACATGTCAATGTTTAGTGTTATTGTTGATGCCCATGGCCATTACACATAACCTACACATATTATACAATTATCAAATAAAATGCCAATTGCTAATTGTATGCCTTTCTAATTAAGATGAGACACCTTTATTAAATGCCAGATGGAAATTCAAAGTTATAGCAGCAACAGCAATTACAACTAGAAAATTCCTAAAGAAATTGACAGTGTGGCTTCTACTGCCCGAAGAAATCGCAATATATACACACGCCAATGTTACCGGTCGTGTCATTCAGTTTCAATTGAGATAGCGCTACTCTCTTTTCTACATTTTAGATTCATACTCGTGGATTGAAACTTGTATTTGTGGGGCTTTTATTTTGAAAGAGTGGGACTGGGTGGGGGAGAGGGGGATAGGAGACAGAATCATCATGTTTGACACTAAAATGAGAGGCTTCATCACAAGCATTCCAGTTAGAATTCATTCTGTGGGGCTTTTATTTTGAAATGGGGGGGGGGGGGGTGAGAGGGGAAAAGTCCTCTAAAAATATTGACCTGAATGACTGTATGATAGAGGGAGCGAGAGAGACATACAGAAAGATAGACAGAGAGGAGACAGAGACAGTGAGTGAGACAGGCAGACAGACCTGAATGACTGTATGAGAGAGAGACACACACACACACACAGAGAGAGAGAGAGATAGAGGGAGAGGAGTGTGTGTGTGTCTCAGTGCCTCAGTGTGTTAGAGGCTAATTAAGAGAGAGAGTGAACAGTGATTTTCAACAAAACTACCTGTCAAACATATGCCCTTCATACCAAAACCATGAGACTAATCAATAAAATATGGATACCGTGAGAGAGATAAGACTCTGGCAAACGCGCTGATGTTTTTTATGTTTGTGGTGTTAATAATGTGAGCTCAAGCGCAATAGACAATTGGCTCAAAGAGCCGCAGAGCGACATCTCTGTGTGTGTGTGTGTCTCTCTCTCATACAGTCATTCAGGTCTGTCTGCCTGTCTCACTCACTGTCTCTGTCTCCTCTCTGTCTATATTTCTGTATGTCTCTCTCTCCCCCTCTCTGTCTCTCTCTATCATACAGTCGTTCAGGTCTTAGATATTTTTAGAGGACTTTTCCCCTCTCACCCCCCCCCCCCCCCCCCCCCCTCACCCCATTTCAAATTAAAAGCCCCACAGAATGAATTCTAACTGGAATGCTTGTGATGCTTGTGATGAACCACACTCATCGTCGGCCTCATCTCCGCAGATGATGACAGAGAATACAGGGAACTAAACCAGGACTTTTTAGGATGGTGCCAGCGGAACCGCCTCCACATCAACACCAGCAAGACCAAGGAGCTGGTGGTGGACTTCCGCCGGGGTAAACGCCCTCCTCCGACACCGGTGAGCATCCAGGGACTGGACATTGAGGTAGTGAACTCATATAAGTACCTGGGTGTTCACTTGAACAATAAACTGGACTGGACTGACCACGCTCACGCTCTTTATTAAAAAGGACAGCGCAGACTCTTTCTGCTGAGGAGACTGAGGTCTTTTGGGGTGCAGGGAGCACTCCTGAAGACCTTCTTCGACTCCGTGGTGGCATCAGCCATCTTCTATGGAGTGGTCTTCTGGAGCAGCAGCATCGCGGCAGCTGACAGGAGGAGACTGGACAAACTGGTGAGGAAGGCCAGCAGCGTGCTGGGGTGTCCACTGGATACTGTGGAGGTGGTGGGAGAAAGGAGGATGATGGCGAAGCTCTCATCCCTGATGAGCCATGCCTCCCACCCCATGCAGGACACCCTGGCAGCTCTGCACAGCTCCTTCAGTCACCGGCTGATTCATCCCCGGTGTCTGAGGGAGAGGTACCGCAAGTCCTTCCTCCCCGCTGCTGTCAGGCTGCACAACAAGCTGCTCTCGGGAGACCACTAACACTTTCAACACTTTCAACACGAACATTTGACTGAACACTTGAACACTTCTGAACACTTTAATTCACTTGAACATGAATATGAACACTTCTGAACACTTTAATTCATTCACCTGGTGCAATATCTAATCCGTGCAATCCTGTGCAATATCCAATACGTTTAAGTATTTACCTTACATTTTACTCCGTCTGTATATACTGGTATATTTAATATTCTTCTTTACTGTCAATCCCGTGCAATATCCCGTGCAATATCCAATACGTTTAAGTATTATCTCACATTTTACATTTTTACTCCGTCTGTATATACTGGTATATTTTGTATTTTGTATATTTTGTATTTTGTATTCTTCTTTACTGTCATATTTTTTATTACTGTTTACTGTTTACTGTTTAGTTTATTTATACTACTTGATTTTTATTTTTATTTATTTATTTTTATCTTCACTTCATTTTATTACTTGTGAGCAATGCTGCTGTAATCCTGTAATTTCCCCACTGAGGGACTAATAAAGGATTATCTTATCTTATCTTATCTTATGACGCCTCTCATTTTAGTGTCAAACATGATGATTCTGTCTCCTCTCCCCCTCTCCCCCCACCCAGTTCCACTCTTTCAAAATAAAAGCCCCACAAATACAAGTTTCAATCCACGAGTATGAATCTAAAATGCAGAAAAGAGAGTAGCGCTATCTCAATTGAACCTGAATGACACTACCGGTAACATTGGCGTGTGTATATATTGCGATTTCTTCGGGCAGTAGAAGCCACACTGTCAAAATTTCTTTAGGAATTTTCTAGTTATTATTATTATTAAGCCCGATGGATAATATACAGTGTGCTTTGACACAGGCAGTTTTACTGCCTTGTGCCACAAAGCCACACTGAATAAAACACAGGAGAGGTACAGGTATACAGAACCAAACCAAGATAATAAGAATAAAAATAGACAAGGTAAACCACGAAGCAGCTGGACCTCGATATCTGCACTGGATCTATAAGTGAGTGAGTGAGTGAACATATGTACTAGGGGTGTAACGATACGCGTATTCGTATTGAACCGTTCGGTACGAGGCTCACGGTTCGGTACGCATGACGAACCGAATACGTTTGAATAAAAAAAATAATTTTAAAAACCTTTATTTAACCTGGTAGTCCCATTGAGTTTAAAAATCTATTTTGCAAGATGTAAGCAAGCTGTAAGTAACAATACTACATAACATTAAGGAGCAGTTTTTGTTTTTTATGCTTATGTGTTGCTAAGAAGACACCCCAGAAGATGGGTCACTCAGGTATAGTTCCATCATTGTTCAAAGTCAAAGAATAACTTTATGATGTTAGTTGTAATGAATAAATATATTTTAAAATCAAGTACATTTCTCTGGCATTTATAGTTTTCTACTGTACCGAAACGTACCGAACCGTGGCTCCACTGTATCGTACCCAACCCAACCGTGAGTTTTGTGAACCGTTACACCCCTAATATGTACAGACTGTCAATGAATATAAATATGTAAGGTCCATCAAGAAATAGTCTGTCTCACAAAGATATGACAATAAACATGATAAATAAATATGAGAATACAAATAAATGGCCATGCCTCTTATGTCTGTGCTTATTTTCTTTTAAGTAAGGAGACACATTACTGTGTTACTGGATTGCGCAAGTCCCAAAAGAGAGAAACATATAAGGGTGCACATCACATGGTCGACAACCACATGAAAGACTTCAGTGAAGTACAGAGGTATCTTTAGTGATACATAGTATATATAGTGGCTTTTTGTTTGCATGCCTTTGGTAGTATTGTGAAATTGGGGTGTAATTAGGAGTGACGTAGAGACGCCTTATATGGCTCTGGTAGCGATAGCGACATGTCAATCACAGTAGCCCCGCCCTAAAGCATCCCCTGCTTTATGGTCTATTTGACTCTAAATGGACCATAATGTACTAAATGAACATCATGCTGTATTGAAGAAGACTTGAAACTAGAGATTGAGACCATCAACTCATGTTTACAATGTTTACTGAGGTAATAAATCAAGAGAGAAGTAGATTAATTTTCTCATAGACTTCTATACAACCAGAGGAGTCGCCCCCTGATGGCCAGTAGAGAAAGGTTTCAGGCACTTCCGCATTGGCTTCACTTTTCAGAACCAGAGGTTGCCGCCTTCTACCAAGCCAAAACATGTAATTGAAGAGGAAAGCAATGACCAGCAGAGTGATGAAAGAAGGACTATAGTGAGAACAGAAAGAAGACCCCATCAGAGCTGACGTTGACCGGAAAAAGAACTGAGCCCTCTTTCAAAATAGTCAAAAATACTAAACCACTACTGGAAAGTGATGGTTTAGGTCCGCTTCACGGACATTGCACATGCCCTGCAGTCTAGCAATCTAAGATGTAGTATTTGATCTGTTTCAGAGAGTTGTTGATTCGGCTACTAGGATCATTTTGGAGGACATTTGCAAAAATTATATGTGTATATATATGTTATATATATATACATATATATATATATACAGTGGCGGCTGGTCAATAGAGGGCCATGGGGCTTGGCCCCACCATGAGCCAAATGAAAAAAAAAAAGAAAAAAAAAATTATAACAATCATAAATTATACAAATTGTCAATCTTTGTGTTTTTGAACTATGGAATGTACCCAGTAATGTGAGCAAAATATGACATCTGCGCAAAATATATGCTTTTCCTGCTCGTCCTCTCCGCCTGTGTGCTCGTCTGCTCGTCTGCTCGTCTGCTCGTGCTCTCCGCCTGTGTGTAGACACGTCTCAGAACGTGCAGCTAGGGGGGCCTAATCGTTTTGGCCCAAAAGAGGCGGGTCTATGAAGCAGTTTAGCCAATTGCTGATTGAAGATATAAATGAGTGACATACAATTTAGCCAATCAGCGCCCTCAAATAGATTCAGAGTGGGGCCAGAACGATCTGGCCCCCCTAGCTGCGCGTTCTCGTCAGGAGAAGTCTCTACAGGCGAGCGCTCCTCCTCCAAGACACGTTTGAGAGGAGAACTTTGAGGAGATTCTGCAGCCAAAGAGCTGATATCAGATCAGCCTGACCTCACAATCAGACAGCAGACTAGCGGGAAAGGGAAGCAGTACATGCGAAGCTTCTGTACTAGCTGTACACCAGACAGGTTTGGCTAGCTGGATGACGTCATGCTAATCACTTATTTAGCTTTTTAAAACAACGGGGACGGATCCAGCACGGACAGTTACGGGAGTGAGGGATGAGGAGGTAAGGAAACATGAGAACACCAGGGTAGGGAGTGAGGGATGAGGAGGTAAGGAAACATGAGAACACCAGGACACACATGGAGAACTCTGTCAAGCTACATATTAGGCTTTTCTTCTACATAGTTGTCCTCAGTCTCATCTGCTTAACTTGGTCATGGAGGCATCAACATGTAATAGAGATGTTAAATTAACAGTGAAAACTCATCATAGCTTAATTTAACATCAGTATTCATAATTACACTTCATGTTTACTTCTCCTGATCTTTACCTCCTATAACAAGGTCCATAGGACATCTCAATAAATAAACATGTTATATTTTATTATATTATGTTATATAATTGTTATTTACTGCTTTTTTCATGTTGGAATAAATGTTAAATATTTAACTGCCAAGTAATAATGCGTGTTTGATACTTAAATTTGTTTGCATTAAATCATACTGGGATGTTTGCTGAAATTGATTGGATGGCCCTACCTAGAACATTTTCCACCGGCCGCCACTGTATATATATATTTACTATAAATACTAGTACTAATACTAGTTTTGGCGAAGTAAAAAATGTGATTATCTTCAAACAACTAAATTCACATATGTATATTTATGTGCACAAATTCACACTGTTGAATCCTAGATAGATGTCAGTAAAAATCTACACTCACGCAATTGATGGTCCTTTTTTGTAAACTTGTCAAAGTCATCCTGTAGATTTGTTATAAAGAGCTGAAATAGAACTACTGGAATAAATATTGTATTCATATGGAAGTGTCCTGTAACTGAAATATGAATTTGTCTAACGTTTGGAATGTCCATTCCCCCTGCACTGCAGTCCTAACTGCTAACTGTTCTGTTGGCCCAGGCGGTATTCATAACAAATACATTTGAATTGGATGATTCGGCAGCTCACAATTTATATCTAGTGCTAACATTAAGTGTCAGTAGCGCATCATCATACATGCAGAAGACAGGAGTTTACATCTCATCACAAGAGTTTATAATTGCCCACTACCATTAAAAAGTGCCCTCCCTGTGATGTTTTCACAAACATAGGCAGTCTGTCACCAAGCTGCTTATATCTACCCTTGAGGTCCAACAAATTTGGTGAGTGCATTTCCTTATACTATGTAATATATATATATAATTATATAGCGTTACATGCAGATTATGAGGCAGTATCAGTTTTATAATGCATTATAGAAATGGGCGTCATAGAAGGTGCTACCTACTCTTTTTCGTCTTCTTCTCTGCCTTTGTTGGTGTATCATTAAGTTAATTATATTTTGTATTAAAAATGTTAATCTGCAGAGTAACTAAATCTGTCAGATAAATCTAGTGGAGTGATCTACTTAGTTACATTCCATTGTAAGATTAAATACATTTATAACTCCAACTTCTCCAACTCTAGGCAATAAAGTTGTGAAGGTTGCAGTTTCTACTCAGTACTATTAATTACTATCAACTATTAATATTTTTAATATTTTGTCAATGATTAAGACATCGGAAATAAGGTGCACGAGTGCCTTAAAAAGCATCAATAGAGCTGGTTTATCTAATTTTTTTCCCAAAGGAGTATCCCCCTGGACACCCCCCCCCCCCCTTAGATTAGCTAACCCAGAAACAGTGTAACAGCACACGGTGATGTGTCTACAGCAGATATGTCATAGTGCCGAGCCACTGGCAGACAGATAGTATTAGTGGGTTGTTTTTCCCTGCGGCGGATGGATGGAGGGGGCATCAATTAGCCTCCAGCAGGCTCTGACCTTGAAATGGAGCACAGACAGAAAACAGGAAGTCTCCCTGTACCACAGCCTGCAGTTCCAGTTTGTGTCCCTCATCATTTATTGATTTTCACTTTTTCATACAACTGAAAATATGCACTGAAACATTTTCGGGATCTTAGATATTGTAAGCTGCCTACCAGCTAAAAAAATAAAAAAATAATAAAACCTTAACAACATCCATTTATTGTCGTGAGACATATCATGTGGTTTAATTTAATGGATCATAAAATACTTTGAGAGGAAGGAGTGAATGTTAGAAATTATACATTTAACCACTGTAGAAGTAAAGTAGGTTTGAATAGAATTATCATTTCCTGCACGCCTATCTGTGTAGCAATATTTCAGAGGCTTAGTCATGGGCTACACTCTGCAAGTCACAACATGTCTGCTTTCAGGCAAAGTCCTGACACTTCCTGGCACAGTTGATAGAACACACCATTTACAAACTCAATGATTAAACAGACACGCTAAGAAACATTTGAATCCTTTTTATAAAAACACTTTGCTTGTCTCGGCAAAGATGAAAATCACAGTCCAAGGTTATGCAGGACTCCAGCTTATATCCCTGTGCCCATAAATATATCCCATATCATGAAATTAGAGACTAGTTCTGAAACAAAGGGACATCCTGTCTGAAAGAGCTTTCACAGAACTGAGTGTTGGGTACTTACAGATTGTTGGGATGATGATGTCGTTTAATGCCTGTGTTGTCTGGGGATGGGGAGTGACGATGGGACGTTCAGCGTTGTATTTCAATGTAACAGAGGGATCAGACTGAGTCACTCGTGGAGGCTGAGGCATGTACGGCCCTTGAGTAGATTTCTCTTCCATTAAATCGTCAGGACGTCCTGGGGTAATGGCGGTGGTCAAGGAGACAAAAGACGGACTTGAATGAGGAATGGACATAGTTAGTCCCAGTGTGGGGGTAACTGATATGATGATTGGGTCCTGTCCAATGCGTTTCGGATCTAAGTGTGTGGGTGGTTCATACTGAAAGATCTTATCCACGAAGACCCATTTGAGGCCAGCTGTGCAGAGGGCTAAACTAAGCAGACAGGCCAGGATGGGAAGAATGCAGATTTTCTCAGAGTGCAGGCAATTGTTAATCTGTTCCATCTCTATACACACACAGCAGGTCCCTGGCAAAGCCACTATTCCCAAAGCCCCCAAATGCTCCCCATCACCACCTCCCTCTGCGCCCTCCTCCCCACTCTCCCGGCCAGCTGCTTCTGTCTCTACTGGTTTCTCCTCTGGGACTTGTCCAGTATCAACAGTAGACCTTGTAGGGGTGACTGATCCAGGAGGGGGAGCTGGCCCAGCAGATAAGTCCTCCATTCCCTCAGTCATCCTTTCCAACTGCTGGATGAAGGATCTCTGAGCACCTCAGCTATTAACTCAGAGCATCACACAGTGGCTGTCTGCCACCAGTCTCCTCGAGTATGTTTTCCATCATCAGGCAGAGTCAAAGCTGGGATGTCAGAGGAAGGTACAAATGCTCTTCAGAGTGAGTTGAACCGTTTTAGCAGTGTGGGAGGGATGTAGACAGCCTTCTGCGCAAGAGGGAAAGGAGCTCCTTACTCATGCTCCCTCACAGGAAACGCAATCAGTCTAAAAATAGAACTGTCAAATTGGCTGCAGACAAAAACAAAAAAGATTGCCAGAGAATTTGATTCCTTAAATGTTCGGCATGGTCTACGAGAGAGCAGTGGGGGAACAGCAGCACTCACTCACCTGAGCACTTGGGCAGAAGAGGCGGTGTTGACGCGATGGGCCAGCTGCAGTAGCTGTAGTGCAGAGGACAGGACGGCCAGGCACTGCAGTGGCAGGAGGGACATGCTGTGTTGTCTGCGGAGCTCCAAGTAGCTGAAAGGCTGAATCACCAGGGAGCGGCAGGTGCCCTTCCTCTCAGCACAGCCACAGAAACAGATGAGTAAGGGGAAAGAGAGAGAAAGAGAATCATAGAGAGGGGGAGGGCTGCAGTAGCAGAGAAGGGCAGAGAAGACGGGATACTCCCCTTTTTCTTCTCTCACCCCTCCTCTCTCAGTCTTTCTTTTCCAAGTGGTGAGCAGGGCAGCCTTTGGCCTCCTCCCTCTCTGCCTCTCTTCCTGTCTGGTGGTGGTGCTCCGTGCTCTCTTTGCAGGCTGCTCCCAATCCCAGCACAAAGCATCCAGCTAAGCAAGTTCCTACTTGATCCAATTAGAGCGCATGTCAGCAAATCCCAGAGAAGCAAACTGTTGTAGCCACCCCCTCCAGCACCACTCCCCATTGATTATGCTGATACTAAAGGGTGTGTTTTTGTCAAGGGGAAGGAGCCGGTGAAACAGACATATGATCCATCCCAAGAGGATGCAGCCATTGTGTTCTACTCTTCTCAAGTATCTGCATTCATTAGTGTAATAACACAGATGAAAATGACAATGAAAAAGGATATATATAGTGTGTGTGTATATCCCTTTTCATCATCATAATATATACGTATATACATATAATTCAATATATCTGCTTCAGTTTTACACTGGTATTGTTCATTCTGGTTCACTTTCACATTGTCATTACTTACTGGGACTGAGCCAACATTATTAGCAACACCTGTGCTTGACCTACTGTGCCAAGTCAAAATGTCTGCTACGAACCCGGCCTAAAGTAATCAAGATGGTTGCAACTGAACATATGGGCACAGATAAAGGTATAAGTGCCATGGTTTTGTTATAGCTCCAAATAGTCGATTATCACTGCTGGGAGGACATTTTGGGAGTACAAAATCAATACCAGAGAGGGTGCCTTATTGATAAATTAACTTATTTTGAATATATTCTGAATACCAAGAAATGACTAAAAAGAACTAGAATACAGATCAGGCCCAGTCATTTCAGCTGATGAAACATAACAAACGTCCAAATATAAACACAAAATATGCCAGATCACTCAGTCATACTTCAACATTTATTTTGATGTCCAATTTGTCAGATATACTTAGTAAACTGGGGATATTGATCACAAAACTAACACTTCCTTTAATAGCGTGCAAGTGTGACAGAAAGCCCCCAGACCGCCAATAAACTAACTGCCCAACCCCCCACCACGTGGGCTAATAGACAATCCAAAGTCTTCTTGAGGAGTCAGGGCTTAAACAAGATGAAGACAGTCACAAAGGTCAGGTCACCGCCACACTGAACAGTGACACTGCTGTGACCCTTTCCCATCCGCGGACAGAATTAATACCAGTAATGGTATCTGAGGGAGAGGACTTCCTGTCAGGCCCTGAATTAGGGACCTGCATTGATTATCTTCTCAGCATTTTCATCCTGTATGGGGGCTTACACAGTGACAGAAGAAAGAGATAAATAAATGAGCATGAGAGATTTAAAGAATATAAATAAATAGATGAACTCACAAAATACATTTTCAAAAAATAAAATGTTTTTTAATTAGTATATTTCCAAATTTGACGCAAGTCAGCTTAGACGGAAGCAGCCCGCCAAGTTCTTTGTAATAGTAAACATCAAAAGGGTCTCACCAACCCTCAACGGTGATTTGAGTTGGGAATTTTCCATTCTACTCCTGTACCATTTCTATGATGCCACCATTGTTCATTGATCACTGAAACCCGGACTGTTCAGTCAATGAGAGCCAGGAGAGACCATGATGAGTTTGTGTGACACCATCCCTCATTATCATAGAGATAAACATGTAGCAATAAATATGGAAATAAATAAACATGAAAATAAATGTGGCAGGAAACAAAAATAGAAATACGTTTGTGGAATCAAATGAATAAATACAGAAATATTTGATATTTTTCTTTAAATAACATATCGATCTACTTTTGCAAAAAGTAATCATGCTCATTTGTCTATTTCCTCTGTTTTGGGAACATGTATTTAAGCACTGCTTTGTTTAAGATAAACCACTTACTACAAGAGCAAACAAAGCACATGCAATTATGGTTTATACATGCTCAAGCAGCTATACATGGTACTCAATAGAGTGAAAAATGAATGGGATGTATTCAAATAACAAAAATGCTAAATTTCCTCTTTCAAACTTTATAAATTGAAGAGAGGCATTTTAGATGCAGTCTCAACCATTTCCTCTAATATATTTGTTTGAGCAGTCAAAATCTTGGATGAAGAACACAGTTTCTACAACAGATGTGTAAAACTAGACCATAGCTTTCCTTGAAACACCCACTGAAAATGGTAAATGGACTGTACTTTTTTAGTCTTCCGACCACTCAAAGCACTTTGTTTGGAGCATACGCCAAAAAAATAGTCTGATGAGATTTTGTTAATGTAGCTTTCCCATTTAAACTTTGCAGGATTATAGTGCCAAGAAATTTGAACTCTCACATTTTAAACTGGTTTATTTATTATCTATTTTTACTATTTATATAAGAGGTAGATTCTCCCTCAGCTCCAAGTATGATCATCTCTTTAGGTTTTCCAGTGTTAAAATGAAGGTTTTAAACTAAAGTTTACATTTTTCACAAGTCAAGAGGAGCAGTCATGCGTCAGACGGGGGACAGCGCTCTAGAGGCTGGAGATCAGCCGGGGAACAGGGCTCTAGAGGCTGGAGATCAGCCGGGGAACAGGGCTCTAGAGGCTGGAGATCAGCCGGGGAACAGGGCTCTAGAGGCTGGAGATCAGCCGGGGAACAGGGCTCTAGAGGCTGGAGATCAGCCGGGGAACAGGGCTCTAGAGGCTGGAGATCAGCCGGGGAACAGGGCTCTAGAGGCTGGAGATCAGACGGGGAACAGGTCTCTAGAGGCTGGAGATCAGACGGGGAACAGGTCTCTGACTCTTGGAGATGGGGCTCCGGATAACAGGAGTCCATAGACTGGGGCTCAGGGGGATGGACTGATGACCCAGGGACTGGAGGTCGCTGCGGCTCGGAGACGGCATCGGCTGAAGGTCGCTGCGGCTCGGAGACGGCTGGAGGTCACTGCGGCTCGGAGACGGCGGCGGCTGGGACTGGAGGTCGCTGCTGTTCGGAGGCTGCGGCGGCCGGAGCTGGAGGTAGCTGCTGCTCTGAGGCGGCGGCGGCCGGGTCCGGGGATAGCTGCGGCTTTGAGGTGGCGGCTGGAGTCGGCCGGACCACCGACAGGACACGGGGAGCAGAAGTCGGCCGGACCACCGACAGGACACGGAAGCTGGAGTCGGCCGGACCGCCGACAGGACACGGGAAGCTGGAGTCGGCCAGACCGCCGACAGGACACGGGAAGCTGGAGTCAGCCGGACCGCCGACAGGACACGGGAAGCTGGAGTTAGCTGCGGCCCAGGACCAGGTCCTACAGCCAGGAGAGTTTAACATGGCCGCGATTCTGGTGGAACCCTTGTCCCACTAGCTGATGCGGCATTCCAAATCAGTCTGAGCGGGAGCGCTCTGCTGAATGTTGAGAGAACAGGCAGGGGGCAGTCAGAGGAGAGTGATCCTTCGGACACTCTTCACCTGGACAGCCGCTGCGGATATTGGTGACCCACCAGTTAGCCTGAGCGAGAGCACTCTGCTACTGTAGAAACAGACCCAAAGAAAACAGTCCTTACAGTGAGAGGGGAGCGAGGACACTCTTCACTAAGATAGTTGCTGCAGATATTGGTGTCCCACCAGTTAGCTTGAGCGAGAGCACTCTGCCACTGTGGAAACAGGCCAGGAAACCAGTCCTTATAGTGAGAGGGGAGCGAGGATACTCTCTTCACTAGGATAGTTGCTGCAGATATTGGTGTCCCACCAGTTAGCTTGAGCGAGAGCACTCTGCTACTGTGAAAAACGGACAAAAAAAGAACACAGTCCTTACAGTGAGAGGGGAGCGAGGACACTCTCTTCACTAAGATAGTTGCTGCAGATATTGGTGTCCCACCAGTTAGCTTGAGCGAGAGCACTCTGCCACTGTGGAAACAGGTCAGGAAAACAGTCCTTATAGTGAGAGGGGAGCAAGGACACTCTCTTCACTAGGATAGTTGCTGCAGATATTGGTGTCCTACCAGTTAGCTTGAGCGAGAGCACTCTGCTACTGTGAAAAACGGACAGAAAAGAACAGTCCTTACAGTGAGAGGGGAGCGAGGACACTCTCTTCACTTGGACAGTTGCTGTAACTCTTGGTGTGCTACCAGTTAGCCTGAGCGAGGGCACTCTGCTAACTGATATCCGCTACTGATATGGCGTAATGTTTACAGCAATCAATGGACACAATCAGAGTATTAACTTAGTCTAGTTAGCCGGAGTGAAATGCTCTGCTAACTGATATGGCGTAATGTTTACAGCAATCAATGGACACAATCCAGCATTACTTAGTCTAGTTAGCCGGAGCAAAACGCTCTGCTAACTGATACGGCGTAATGTTTACAGCAATCAATGGACACAATCCAGCATTACTTAGTCTAGCTAGTGTCCCACCAGGTTAGCCTGAGTGAGGCCACTGCCAGCTGCGACAGCCGCAATGCGTAAAAACATCAATGGGCACAACATCAATGTTGATTTAGTATAACTAGCATTCACCGAGTTAGCCTGAGCGAGAACACTCTGCTAACTGTGATAGTTGTAATGCTACAAAGTTGATGGCCACAGCCCCAGTATCAGCTTTGTTTAGCTAGTTCCCCACTGAGTTAACCTGAGCGGGGACGCTCTGTTAACCGTGACAGCCATAAGGTTTACAAAGTTGATGGACGCAGTCCCAGCTAGCATATCACCAAGTTAGCCTGAGTGAAGACACTGCTAACTGCGAATTACGTCAGATGTCAAGATTAAATCTCAATGGACACAACGCCAATGCCGATCTAGTCGAACTAGTGTCTCACCAAGTTTGCCTGAGCAGGAACACTCTGCTAACTGTGATAGCCGTAACACTGTGAAGGGCGGGCCGACAGTGTACTTCTATGCTCTCGTTAGCGCGCCACTCGATTAACTAGAGCGGAAGCGCTCTGCCAACCGTGGAAAACAACAACGGTTTATAGAAAACAATGTTAATCGATCTTACCGATTGCTGTTATCACGACTTAGGTGGCCCTTATCAGACTGGTGACGACCGATGATAGGGGCGTCCACCAGTCCGGGGCTCGATGTCCGAACGGCGAACACACCGTTCCCTCCGAAGAGGGACAGCTCGTCGCAGCCTTTGGAGGGCGAGAGAAACGCAACTCCGACCGGTGGTCACAAGGCTACAGCTCTAATATGTCTCGATCGTAGACACATCTTTGTTTATGCTACCATGGTAGCTAACCTGCGTAGCGAGAAGATGAAAAAGGACTGAGCTCAGGATGACACCGGAACTTATAGACGACAGGGGTCATCCGAGGTCACACGTGAGTTTGTTGATATAAATATTCGACCTGCGCATGCGCGAGACGGAAGATATCCAGTGTTAAGCACTGCCTCTGGCGGTCAGTAAGGATGAAATAGAACCACCAATCACAGGCCTTAAAAATCCCACATAGACACTGAGTCACAGCAGACATATGACATCTGGAAATAACTGAACATGACTGAAAATTATTGCAAACTGCTTTATTACGATGTATTGAACACTCTTAGTGATAAAGCAAGTGAATATATAGTTAATATGTAGTTATATAGTATATACAATTAGAATAGAGCAGCGCAAAATCTGGTTCAATAAAAGTGCTTTTTTTTCAGGCGAAACTGAAACTTTTCAATTTGAGCTGTGCCATAAGTGTATCAGTTATTAACCAGTAACATATACACAATATTTACACATGTGAACAAGTCTCTCACAAGTTTTACATGTATTATACCATCAAAATGATTAAAATAGACCTTGTAGTTCCAGATCTACAGTCTAAAAGGTATGGGTATGCTATTTTCGAGCAGAGGCCTAAAAATAGGGCTCGGGCTATAAAGGTTAACACTTTAACCTTTTTTTCCCTCTCCACCACCGCCTCTCCTTCTCCCTATTACGCGGTCAGAATACTACCACAACACGCCACCTGTCTCCAGCAAAAACGCGCCCATCCAGGCCGAGCAACAAGGAACATTACGAGGCTACAATACCTCCACAAAGGCCCGCAAAGGCAGTGGTGTATAGTAACGAAGTAGAACTACTTCGTTACTGTACTTAAGTCGTTTTTTTGGGTATCTGTACTTTACTTTACTACTTATATTTCTGTTGACTTTTACTTTTACTTCACTACATTTTGCAAAGAAAACCGATACTTTTACTTCACTACATTTCCCCTGAAACCTTCGTTACTCGCTACAAAATCAAATCTATCTTTAGAAACAAAATGAATCATGAGACCAGCGTCGGGGACTGTGGTGGAACAGAGACTGCAAGCAAGCAGGTTTGGTGAATCAGTGGTCCTAGCTTGCAAGTTAAATCGTTGGTTAATCACGTTAATGCGCAATTGCAAACAAGTGCTCTCAAAGCCGCGGTGTTTTGATTCCCAGTGATGCCAGGATGCTATATGCTGACTTCCGGTTTGAGCATGTAGCGAGCAGTGCGGAGAAGCTCCCGACTACTTTTTATATTTGACCTTTAAGACCTTTTTGTTGCACTTTTTAACCATACGGCAAGTTTCCAAACCTGCTAGGAAGACAACTGGATGGAAAAATGACATCGAAACATAATAAACAACAAGGCTCACAAACCCAGGCAACTCGTGCTGCTACTTCGCTAGCTGGAAAGTTAGCGCTAGCTAAAATGGCTACGAGCCCATCCCCAGGTGAGGAAACCCACTCAGCCCCCGAGAACGTGGGGAAGCCCGTCACGATGCAGCAGCTGTCCTCCCTGCTGGAAAACCACCGTACCGGTATGAAAGACGACATGGCGGCGCTGATACAGACTTCATCTGAGTCACTACATGTTTCCATGGACGCGCTGCGAGGGGATGTGATTTCATTTAACAAACGTCTCATCGAAACGGAAACAATAGTGGGCGAAAACTTTGAGCGGCTCACTTCGGCCGAAGCGACCATTAAATCCATGCAGTCACAGAATAAACTTCTCTACGACCGTGTGGAGGACCTGGAAAACAGGTCCCGAAGATCCAACCTCCGCATCGTGAACGTACCAGAGGGCAGCGAAACTGGCAGGGAACCGAGGCAGTTTCTAGCGGACCTGCTCATGGAGGCGACGGGACCGGAGCTGTTTACTTCACCTCCGCTGATTGACCGCGCCCATCGCACCGGTCCGGTACCAGAACGAAGCTCCACCAAGTCCAGGTCTTTTGTTGTGTGCTTTCACAACTACTCTGATAAGGACAAAATGTTAAGATGGGCCATGAAACACGAATTAAAGTTCCGCAATGTGACTTTGAGAGTGTACCAGGACATGAGCGCTTCCCTAGAAGAGAGCGGCATTCAATGACATTAAGCAAGAACTGTACAGAAAAGGGGTCCGCTTCGGACTGACTGCTACACCCGGCCCGTATGCGCGTCACCTTTGAAGGAGAAACCGTCTACTTCGAGACCCCGGAAGAAGCAAAAGCCTTCTACGACCGACGGATAGCCGGCTAACGCAGCCATGATCACGGTCATATAAACAGGTACACGGGGTGGTTATATGTGCGTGGCTCTCCTCCTGATATGTAGACTATTTTTACTTAATTTTTTTTTTTTCAGTCTCTCTCCGGTTGGTGATATGGTTATCCCCGCTACTGTTATTGTTAAGGTGAGAGCCACTTTTCTCTTTTGCTTTCTAAAATACACACCACCCCGTGTAACACAAGCTTACGGTCTGATACGTTTCAACGTGTACTTGTGGGTAATTATACTTTATTATTATTATTATTATTATTATAGTATTTTAGTTAGGAGAAATTAAGGAGGCCTTACTGGAAGTACAAGTTAAGGGAGTCCTGCAGCTAGCCCCTGTTAGAGAGTCCAGCATAGGAATGGTGTTTTATGTTCAATATGTTGTAGTTTTTAGTGTATTATATAGTTCAAAGTTGTACGGCAAGCGCACTGCCCCCATGTCAAAACTAACCTTTAACCTTAAGTACAAAGTAGACTCATGTCAAATGTAATAATGACAGGAGGAGGTACTACCAGTATTGTTAGCTGGAATGTCAAAGGACTAAGTCTTTGCTCACCTGAAAAAACTCAAGGCCGAAATCATTTTCCTACAAGAGACGCATTTATCAACAGCAAACCAAGTTAGATTACGAAAACCCTGGGTTGGTCAAATCTTCCACTCTAACTTTAATAGTAAATCAAGGGGCGTGGCTATCCTTCTTCATAAAAAAGTACAATTCACTGCAGCAGACATCATCTCAGATCCAAATGGCTATATTATAATTTCAGGTTCACTCTCCCACACACCAGTGATACTTGTTAATGTGTATGCTCCTAACTGGGATGATGAAGACTTCATAAAGAAAATTATCTCCAGTCTTCCTACCCTAAATTCTTATAATTTAATATTCGGAGGAGATCTAAACTGCTTAATCAATCCCAGCCTGGACAGATCAAACCCTACTTTAAAACCACCTTCAAAAATGGCAAAAACCTTGTCGGCTTTTATGGATCAGGTTGGATGTGTGGATCCCTGGCGGTTTCGGAACCCCACTGATAAGACTTTTTCTTTCTACTCACATACCCACCAGTCCTACTCTCGAATAGATTATTTTTTTATTGATAAAACCCTCCTTCCTTCAGTGGCTAATACAGAATACTCTGCAATAGTAGAGTCTGACCATGCACCAGTAATTCTAGATCTATCATTTAATCTCTTACAGAAACCCCGTCCTGTATGGAGGTTTAACTCTCTTCTGCTTGGGGATAAGACATTTTGTGAGTTGATAAACAGAGTCATTGATGAGTTTATTATGAACAACCAAATAGATGGCATATCCCCTTCTCTTCTGTGGGAGACCCTTAAAGCGGTCATTAGGGGTGAAATCATAGCCTTTTCATCGTTGCAAAACAAATTGCGTAGAGAGAAACAGGATCAACTCACCAAATCAATCAGGGACCTAGATTTACAAAACTCAACAACACCATCCCCTGAACTTTCAAAACAAAGATTTAACTTGCAAAATGAGTATGACTTACTGTCGACAGGCAAAGTAGAACAACAATTATTACAGGCTCGTGGATTTCAGTACGAACATGGTGAGAAAGCAGGAAGATTGCTAGCGCACCAACTCAAAGTTAAATCTACCTCTCAGCAAATATCACAAATTAAAAACATATCTGATGTTGTTACAGTAATTCCATCTCAAATGAATGATACCTTCAGGGATTATTACTCTAATTTATATAAATCAGAAAGCCCACCCAACAACACAGACATGGAGAAGTTCCTGGAGGGTCTTATATTCCCGAATATTGATAACAGCCAAGAAAAGAAACTAGACCAACCATTGAATACAAGCGAAATACTGGGATCAATTAAAGCTATACAAAGCGGCAAAGCACCTGGGCCAGATGGTTTCCCCATTGATTTTTTTAAGGCATTCTCAGATAAACTACTACCACTTTTGCTTGATATGTTCAACGACTCTTTAACCCGAGGTACTCTGCCACAAACCCTGACAAATGCATCAATTACTCTGTTGTTAAAACCCGGGAAAGATGCAAATGAAGGTGGATCCTACCGACCAATTTCTCTTCCTAATGCAGATTATAAGATTCTGGCAAAAGCCCTAGCTATGCATCTGGAAACAACAATTCATGAAGTAATTTCTGAAGACCAAACTGGCTTCATAAGGAATCGCCATTCTTTCAGTAATATCCGCTGCCTTTTCAATGTTATCTACTCCCCTGTGTCCTGTGAGGTCCCAGAGATGGTTATTTCTCTAGATGCAGAAAAGGCATTTGATAGGGTGGAATGGCCATATCGCTTAGCGCCTCTGTCGTCACCAATAGATCAAACTCAGAATATTTCAATTTATACCGAGGTACCCGCCAAGGCTGCCCGTTAAGTCCCTTATTATTTGCCTTAGCTATCGAACCATTATCCATTGCTCTTAAAGCATCCCCTAACATTAAAGGAATTCACAGATGGAGCACAGAGTCTCGCTATATGCTGATGATTTATTAGTTTATATTTCGGACCCGGTGGAATCTGTCCCCGCACTAATTGAAGTCCTGAAGCAATTTGGGACATTCTCAGGATATAAATTTAAATTTCTCCAAAAGTGAATGCTTCCCTTTAAACAATTTGGCAATAAAGACTCCAGGAATGCAACTGCCTTTCCACAAGTGTGAGTCTGAATTCAAATATCTTGGCATCTATATCACCTGTAAATATGAGAGTTTATATAATAGGAATTTCTCTCCACTAATCACCAAAATGAAGACAGACTTTGACAGATGGAAAAACATCTATACTTCATTAACAGGCAGAGTTAATTCTGTCAAGATGATTGTTCTACCACGCTTCTTATATCTGTTTCAATGTCTGCCAGTGTTCCTGCCGAAATTCTTTTTTACTACCTTAGATAAGCATATTACAGGCTTCCTATGGGATAATAAACAACCGCGGATAAGTAAAGTGATGCTACAAAGACATCGATCTCAAGGTGGACTTTCTCTTCCCAATTTCAGATATTACTACTGGGTAGCAAATAATATACTGGATCAAACTCCCTCAAGTAAGCTGGTGCCTAACTGAAGCTAAATCTTGCCCATCATCTTCTCTTCTAGCATTGGTAACCTCGAGACTACCGTTCTCCCCAAGAAAATATTCATCCAACCCGATAGTAATTGCAACATTAAAAATTCTGGCGCAGTTTCGCGTACAATTTGGCTTCAAAGATCTATCTACTGTAACCCCTATTCATGATAATCACCTCTTCCCTCCAGCCAGACTGGACCATGCATTCTCGCTATGGCATAAAAATGGCATTTTCAACATGGGTCAGTTATACATTGGTGGGGTGTTCGGAAGCTCTGAGGATATATTTAAGAAATATAATATCCCTCACTCCCATCTGTTTCGCTACTTTCAAGTGCGAAATTTTGCTAAATCTAACAACCCCAATTTTCCGAGTCCACCACTAGACGTGGTATGAGGAAATTCTGAACACACCACCAGAGCAAAAAGGATTTATATCCGGAATATATCAAACCATTAACTCAATTACTGTAACTAACATTGTCAAAATCAAAGTAGACTGGGAAAAAGAACTTGCCATGATCATACCAGACTCATTTTGGAACCAGGCCCTAATTAGAGTCAATAACAGCTCTTCGTGTGCACGGTTAAATGTACTACAATTCAAGGTACTGCATCACCTGCACTACTCTAACTTTAAACTTTCAAAAATGTACTCCAATGTAAAGGATAACTGCAATAGATGTCACAACTCACCAGCAGATCTTACTCACATGTTTTGGCTCTGCCCCCAACTGTCAAATTACTGGGAGACAATATTCAAAGTTCTATCACAGTCCCTTAATCTGAATATTTTACCCAACGCCTGGATGTGCATCTTTGGTGTTCAGGGGAGTGGAGGTCAGATGTTAATGAAGCAACACAAAAACATAATTGCATTTGTTGTGTAAAATAATATGCGCTTTACTTGTATGCTTATATTGCGGAGTTGTGAGGTCACAGTAAGAAGGTCAAATACGCCAGGCGAGGCATTCTAGCGCTTGCTTGTACAATAGAAACAGATACTGTGGCCCTGAAGAGAAACCACCAGCTTACAGCACTAGATTAGGGCGGAAGCCGCCAGCATAGCGTAGGAGAAGAACTCCCTTATCTAGTCACACAGAGAACCAGATTCAGCTGCCTGCGCCGCCTTAGAGATAGAGAGGCGCCCCGCTTATCAAGTCGGCCGGACAAAACAATATGGAGTTACATCAGCAGCCACGCCCACTGAAGAAGCAGCGAAGGAGGATCCATCGTGAGCCAGCCAACGGGCTCTCTGTACAGCTAAAAACAGAGCCGCCCCTACTTTATATTCCACCAATAGCCTTCTGAAGGAAGAACCTATATAATGTTATGCGCAATGATGTTTACGCGCCTTTTCCTGCTTTTCCTGTCTTTTGTACATTTTCCCTGCTCCTTCAGAGCAGAGATTAGGCCACGTGCACGTATGACTGCCGGGCATAATACTCCTGTCACAAATAAACCTTATTGCTTGAATTGAGCTAAATGCCTCGATCTCCATCTGTTCACTCTGAGTTTTCTCCTCAACACTTTCTCAACCCTCTTGGCACGAAGGAGAATCCTATTGGACTGGAAGTCACCTCGTCCTCCCAGTTCCTCCATGTGGTTAAAGGACCTGGTGTTCTTTCTGAAATTGAAGAAAATTAAGTTCTCGCTGCGGCGACAGCCTGAGAAATTCGAATCTACTTGGGGTCCGATCATACGATACTTTGATAAATTGAAGACTCTCTCATTAGATTCATAAACCATTTCTGTGGCCTTGACCGATTTTATTTTATTTTATTTTTTTGTTTTAATTTAGTTATCTTGACGTTGTTGTAGGAATTAAGAATAGCAATAACTTCCAATTTCCAGACACTCATTACTGGTTTCTGTTTGTCTGTAATACCCTCCTGCACCATTTGTACTTTTGTGTATACTTGAGCTACTAATACTGTAATGTGCTTTTTGAACGTTGAAGCAGTGCGATTTGTTCTGTGTTGGGGGAATGTTGGGGGGGAGAAAATGAAAAATGACATGTGCAATGTATAACTGTGTACTCTGCTTTTGAGAATAAACACAATTTACAAAAAAAAAAAAAAGGATGCTATATGCTAAATGTGACAACTGGCCAGCTAGCGTTTCTCAGATTGGAGTGAGACGAGGAGAAAATGTGATGTCGTGATCTTCGCAATAGAACATCTTTGATGTGTCGAGTCTTGGCCAATCAGCGTTCAGATGTGTACAGCGTCTTCATTTCCCTCCGTTAAAGTTTAAGTTACGTTATGTTCCGTTACCTGTTAACGTTCGTCATAATCGCGATTTAGAAGGAAAAAACTTAACGTGATGAAACATGCAGCCCAGTGGTCAGAATAACTTTTATGATAACGAAACATGAGGCCCAGATACTGATGAGATGATGAGGCCAAAGAGCTTCAGGGAGAGGAGGCTGTCTGTAGCGCACCTTGACGCAGGGCTGAGCTGTGAGTGGAGCTGGGCCTGGATAAAGGTGGAGCTGGGCCTGGATAAAGGTGGAGCTGGGCCTGGATAAAGGTGGAGGTCTAAACAGACGTGAGTACAGCTTCCTACTGTCACAGTGTTTTAAATACATTGATAAGGCAGGGTATGCTAAATGCAGCCTCTGCTCCAAGGAGATGAAGTACAGCAACAAGGGCTCACATGTCCTCTCATTACACTGTTCACTGTGATGACCACAGCCAGTGTACTAACAGTACCAACAGTCCCACGTTGCTCCCAAGAACCCTGAAGTAATGAGAGAGGGTTAAGGTGCCTGTATCTTCATTTCAGCGGGTTAATTTAAATAATTGAACTGGATTGAATGCATATTAATTGCAAATATAAGATAGGCCACAATTCTAACAAATGTACAGTAACAGTAGAAGTTAATATTAAGCCATACAGTAACAGGGTTCAATGAAAACGAATCACTTTCTTTGTACAGGCGATGGTTCTCGCTACTCTTGCTATCTTTGTTTTTATTTGACCAAAACGTTTGAAAATGAGACCTCGGTCTCAATGGATTTTGTCTAAATAAAGGTTAATATTAATAATAGAGCAGAAATACTGATTAATGACTGAATAATATATTATTTTTTTGCTTAAAGTAAATGTCTCATCACTTAATTTTCTTCTGAGAATACACCAGAATGCTACATTTTAAACCTCATATTTAAGATCAATTTTGATATTTGAGTCATTTTGTGGATGATCAGATGGAGTTATGATGGTAGCAGTCGCCCAATTGCAGATTCAGCTTGAGCAAAACCTTTGCCTATTGTGTTCAAATCAGGCCCATAGGAGTTTACAAGGCATGTGTCCTTTCTCTAAACACTGACCTGATGCATCAAGTGGATATTTTTTGCTGAACATAATATTATGTATTTGCCCTCTACATCCTCTAGTCGGAATGAGCATACTTATAAACGCACTGTTACAACTCCTTCATGGTGTCATATTGCTTTTCGGAGAATTATGATGATACGTTCATAGTAGATGCAAAAGTATACTCATGTACAATATATTATGTTGAACATTGTTGCTCCTGAATGGATCACAGCCAACCCAATTATTGTCAACACAGCTCCTTGTCCTTGGTCATGGTGCCACAGCACTTAAAAGAATAAACTTCATAATTCTCAAAATTCTGACCCTTTGCTTTTTTATGAACAGCATTTACTTGTACTTTTACTTTCAATGAACAGGTTATGATCATTTAATGTTCAGGTTATGATGTACATTTAATATCAGAAAAGTACTTTTGTACTTAAGTACAATAAATATCAGATACTTTAAGACTTTTACTCAAGTAGTATTCTAAAAGGTGACTTTTTACTTTTACTGGAGTAGTTTTCCAGTAAGGTATCTTTACTTTTACTCAAGTATGGCTTTTGAGTACTTTATACACCACTGCGCAAAGGCCACAACAACTTGTGGGTGGCGGGGGTAGAGGCGAGGCAGATCACAGAAAAATAATAAAGACTAGAGTATGGAAAAGATATGTTGATGAGAAACGTATTTGTAATACGTCAAACACAAACATAATCAGGGAGAAAATACGTTTATGGTCAAACGTAATTGAGAATGCATTTTAGTTTTTTTTTCGTAATTTTTAGGAGACAGGACTGCACCATTAGACCACCATTACATTTTTCCTCTCGCGCACCCCTCGAGGCAGCTTGGGAATCCCTGATCTAGTGAGACAAAAAATGTCCTGCCTTCTCACCATGCTCTTAAAGAAATCTGTGCAATCTTAAAAGTAACTTCTCAGTCTCTTGCGTTGACAGCAAATTGAAAGTCATCTGTAGATCTGTAGCTTTTGTCGATTTTGACACTGACAATCTGTTGTCCAATTCGATTACACTCTCCATAAACTGTTCCTGTTTTTGTTTCAATAAAAAAGTAGTCGATTTTGAAAAAGTTTTGTGGACCCAATGGCACCACCCAAAATTAAATGGTGGGAGTTTAGATCAGGTTGAGGTGAGATAGCGATTTTAACTTCTACGGACAATTTACACAACAAATTTGGTGACGAGGATGGGATTGGATGACTGATCTGTACTCCGTTGGAAGATAGAGGCATGGACTAATTTCTCCCTGCAGGTTAGAGGCTGTCGTCGGGCGGAGCCCTGGTCATCACTCCGATCCCAAATCAGAGGGAACAGAACCCTAAAATGGTGAGAAGTTCATTAAGATTTGTTCAGGTATTCGGCAGAGTTAAGTAAAGACAAAACACTGGTTTAAAGCTCGCAATTGAGTTGCAGACAAATTTGTTTAAGAATTGTTGATGGTTGACAAATAATCAGAAATGGCGACAGGTCAAAGTAAGGAGAAATCTGATGAGGACACAGGAGACACACTAGAATCCTACCAATCCTAAAGTACATGAAGAAAAGGACAAAGCATGCATGGTACAATTTGATAAGAGGGTTTGGGCACTGGGTTTCCCAGACAATGGAAGTTTGAAGATATGTTTGAAGAAAGGCGGGCAGGCATACACAGAGAGACATACAGCCATGTCCAGAAAACAAAAAAATAAAAACCAACTTTTTAAAGGTTATACAGTATATGCGGAGAGAGGGAGAGGCATTAGTATGTGGAGAAAAGAGGCATAATTAAGGGAAAGGAAGAGAAACCTACAGATCAATGTAAGAGTGGCTCACTTTATCCTTCTTTACCCGAGGAACAACCAAGACAAAGTGGTAATCCATTCACAGTGGACCTTCTTCTGGACTCTGCTCCGCCTCCACCCTATCCACCACACAAGCCATGCAGAGTGAGTGACCACTTGAATTTTATTTTTGACAAATAATTGATGGCCATAAGACACATTGAAGCTCAAATTCAAACATACAAGCATACGCATGCTATGTACAATGATGATCACGAGGGGTTTAGAAAATTGCCAGAATTGACCACAGCAGGACATAATGTCACATTTCTAGTAGACTCTGTATTAGAATAGCAGAAATACCCAAACCACCAAGTCGAGGTACATTGTCGAGTGGATCCAGATCTGGGGACTCCACTTCGCTGCCCTATGCTCCCCAGGAACAGACAACATGACCGACACCCACCACTCAAGGATGAAGAAGACGAACGAGACACATCAAAGTCTACAGAGTCAGCCCTGACTGAAGGCTTTCCGCCATCCATGAGCCTGGAAAACGTCATGCAAGAGAGATGTGTGACATGGACAGAGAAGTTTCGTCAGCACAGATGTAAGGATGCCCAGCTGATAAAGTATCAGGCCATGAGAGGAAGCTGAAAGACGGGGCAGAAACTTTGACACTTTGACACACACCAACTGAAGACTTTGTGTGACATAAATGTGGCAGCTTGAACATTAAAGAAGAGGCTGCTCATTCTCCATGGAGCAAGGAGTGTGGGAGGGCTCGACAATCAGCCATCAGACTGGGGAGGTGCAGCAGGCGGCGGAGTGGAGCCTAGTTTTGGACCAACGACGAGCACACAATACAACACAGAAGGTGAGTTAACTTTAGATTCTTTAGATGACGAACATGTACATTTAATACACACATTAGAAACTAGACAAACACCACTCACACCGACATAGCACATGTATGCTAATGAAATTGAAGGATTTAGAAAGTTAAGAGTTTATTGGAAAGAAAATACTGCTGCTGTCTCTGTTTCTCTGTCTCACACACAATCTGAGTATTAAAAGGGGGAGATCCCACATGTGTTCTGGTACGAGGACCAGGAATGGTGTGAAAGGACATGTCTGACTGGCAGGAAGTCGGACTCAATTCACTGACTTCAGAAACATCGAGGATCCTGGCAGCAGAGCTGGTTACACCCACTGAGACAGCGGCTGCGTTAACCCCCCTTCCCCCAAACCACTCCACAACCCCCAACCGGAAAGGACAAAGGCACTGGCAAGCTGAGCGGTGTCATGGACACTCTTCACCACCAACACGAGAACAAGCTACCTGAACAGTCACTGCACCCACAGACTCACCTGAACTTTTTGACAGTGATACACACTTACATGAGTGAAGAACAAATTCACCACCATGTAATTTGTAACACCTATTCTGCTTACACATCATGATGACACCTATGTGTAACGAATAATCCTTTTCCCTCAACAGCTAGTACTTACTTTAGTAATGCTACACGAGAACTGTTAAAAATGCTTTTACATTTTTTATAAATGTACAGGGCAACCAGTTATGAGTGGATGATGCATCGATGGATACAACTGTTTAATGTACTCACTCTGAAGAGTGAGTAAGGGGGAATTGTGAGGGATTTAAGTTTTAAAGCTCCTAATTATGGATATAATGTGATACAGTATATTTACTTGTCTGGTCATTTCATGCATTAAGTGTCTGTGAGAGGGGGTTTGAGGAATGTGCTGGACTGGGGGTTGTGTGAAAGTGGCTGCTAGAGGTGTGAAGTTTAGGACAATGGGGCATATCCCAGGTGAGGCTTGTTGGACTTCAGCCAATCAATGAACTGATCGATGAGCTGAGGAATGCAACTTGAGGGGACAAAGGGTTTGAAACTCTGGGGATTTTCAGATCTTCTGCTGGCCACCGAGGAGGCAGACCAGCCTCCTGGGTGGCTTGGATTGGATCTCACTTTTCATTTTATACATAGGTTTGCTTTGTTAATAATTGTGTGATTCGGTTTGTAACTGTCTGTATCTGTTTTTATGCTTCTTGGATAATAAATCCATTTGATTTTTACTTTAACCTGCTGTTGTGTTTTGGAGGCGATTGAGAGCACATGGCTGCAAAAGGGAGGGGGGGCGATTTCTCCATGTGTCCAGAAGTTATGGCCATAACACTCCACCCACCTCCCCTGGCCTGCTGGCGAATGGGGTGAATTTGTTACACTGAAGTAGATTAATATATTTCCAAAATACCAGGATTGACTAAGACATGTGGTATTAGTGTGTTTGCAAATATAAAGATGAGGCAGGATCTTATCAAATGATTAATATAAAAGGATAGGCCTATTTAAGGCTTGATCTACAGCTTATGACTATTTATTTATCCGCATGAGTATTTAAGTTATATAAACTGAAATTGACCAAAATGGAGTAATTTAAGTAACTTAATCACAGATGTGCATTGCATCTCAAGGAATTAGTCTATTGGAGAGAGGTCAACAGAAGGTCCAAACCAACCCGTCTCCTAAAAATTACGTTCTCCCAAAACTAAAATGCATCCTCAATTACGTTTGACTAGAAATGTCTTTTCTCCCTGATTACGTTTGTGTTTGACGTATTACAAATACGTTTCTAATCATTCATTTTAACACTTTTTTCCTTCTCCACCTCTCCTTCGCACTATTACGCGGTCAGAATACTACCGCAACACGCCACCTGTCTCCGGCAGAAATGCGGTCATCCACGATTGGGAACAACACCAAATTGTCGGCCGAGATACCACCAAAACATTACGCGGCTACAATACCTCCACAAAGGCCCGCGGGTAAAATCCGGGAGTAACCGTGAGTCTCTGGGTTAGGTTTGGGTGGGGACGTGCAGTGGAAGTTAGGGTTAGGGCAGGGTTAGGGTTAGATTGATACAAATAAATAGAATCCACAACACCCCGCCACTCTCGGCTCATTCCTCCCCAGCAACGAGACACATCACCCGGCCACAATACCTCCAGAACGTTCCCTGGGTGAAATCACCCGTTGGCGCCGGACGCGCAGTCTCCAGGCGCCCCCGCCGTGAGGCACCCCGTCGTCAGGTCCGTCAGCCCTCGGAACAGGCCGCGGGGCAACAACTGTGTGGAGGTGGAGGTAGAGGCGAGGCAGATCACAGAAAAATAATAAAGAGAGTATGGCAAAGATATGTTGATTTGAAACGTATTTGTAATACGTCAAACACAAAGGTAATCAGGGAGAAAATACGTTTATGGTCAAACGTAATTGAGAATGCATTTTAGTATTGGGGGAATGTAATTTTTAGGAGACAGGGCTGGTCAAAACATGTTAGCGCAGCATAACATATTAATTAAGGTGCATGTTATTTTGCATCAAAACTCGGTTTCCTTAATTAAGTCTTTTTTCACAACTGGATGTGTTTCAGTTTCTGCTTCACAGAAATGTAGATACTTGTAAAACGAGAAAGGTAGGGTCATAAAACCTTGCAGGCTGAGTCCTTATGGGGGTCTTATACTTCATAAATAGGTTTGAGTGTCAAGATTGACCCCCAATTGTTGTGGCTTACCTGCTATGAGTCTATACAAGCATGTGGTAAATTGAGAGTCCAACAAATTAGTTGGACCTAGGGGTCCTATGAGAAATTTCAGTTCAAATATTTTGTTGTCAACGTTGTTATTATCCCATTTCAGCTTTCATCATCTTTCCATCGTGGTTCACAACAGCCATATAGTCCCATTACATTTGAGAGAACACATGCCTCTCTATGGCCAATTTCCCCAAAACTCAGCAAATAACACCAAAACAATCTAGATTGATCAATAGCGCTCTAAGTAAGAAGGAAAATATTTATTTCAGATTTTGAGCTTTATTGTCCCTGTAATAAAATGCTGTAAAATGTTTACTCCAAACATTAATGTGTGTGCACATAAGCTGTTGCATGTACGTATCCAGCCATACATTTGCTTTTCTCTGCAGCAGCCATAAATGTCACATTACCGCCATCTACCGGAGAGCGCTGGTGGTATTGTTGCATTAGCTTTTTGTAAAGACTTGCACTGATATGTTAACACATGTGAGGCACAGGCAAACCCACAGTTGCACACCC
The DNA here is from genome assembly GCA_028022725.1 of Lycodopsis pacificus. Taxonomy (NCBI): domain Eukaryota; kingdom Metazoa; phylum Chordata; class Actinopteri; order Perciformes; family Zoarcidae; genus Lycodopsis; species Lycodopsis pacificus. The sequence goes on from CM051707.1 coordinate 20,318,852, forward strand.
AAAGCTTATTTTAAGTGTGTTTATCCTGGATGTCATAGAACTTTCCAGAAGTTCAGAACATTGTTTCTAAAGTTTTTATTTAGTTTGTTTCGTCACTCGTCATCAGAGATCGAGGATACCAGCCAGACGCTGCAGTCAAGTCCTCTTTCAAGGTGTACTCTCTCTTTATTGTTTTCATTCATGAGTTCAAATTAACTATAAATGTGTAAAATACTTGTTAACAAGCTGTGAAGCAGTTCCACTGCTGATGCTAATGAGTTCAGTTAAGCTGGTCATTAACGATTTTATTGGTTTTCTTCTAAACATGCAGTCCATTGTGAGTTTTGCGATGTAATATAAATGTCCCTTTATTATTTGAGAACATGTAATAAACTGCAACAATTATGTATTGAATGTCTATTGTTATTCTTTTATTTGTTGGGAATTAAATGCAAAAGTAACAGGTTGTATTACCCTTTGTAAATAAACGGTAACATTCTGGCATATACCGTAAAATCATGGTAAAACCCAGTTATCCTATCATCACATATCATAATCCAGTATACGGTAAGATACCGTAAAAGTAAATTACAGTAGTACACCATAACAAAAACAGTAAATTGCTGTCAAACAGTAAATTACTGGCGTCCCTGCTGCCAGTAAGTTACCGTTAATTTACGGTGAAATAATTTAGAGCAGGGGTCTTCAACGTTTTTCAGGCCAAGGACCCCCAAACTGATAGAGAGATGGAGCAGGGACCCCAACTATATATCTATATATATATATATATATATATATTATATA
>CM051707.1:20322134-20339634 GCA_028022725.1 Lycodopsis pacificus
GCTTTATTACTAGAAGAAATAAATCACAACCGATCCCTACATGGAACTGAATGGCGTGATCATAGACAAGTATATAAGAAGTGGACTTGGTCACCGTAATATCAACCATTGTGTGTGGACTGCAGTTTTTAAGCCTCGAGTTTGTCATTTTGGCCATCGCCATCTTGGTTTTTTGCAACCAGTGAACTGAAGTTACCATATTTGGACTGTGGATGAGTGACGTAGAGACACCATACGGCTCTGGTAGACCTGTCAATAACCGCTTTATGGTCTGTTTGACTCTAAATGGACCATCATTTACAAAATAAACATCATGCTGTGTTGAAGAAGACTTGAAACTAGAGATTGAGACCATGAACTTGGTAATTGTTGCAAAAACATTTGTTTTATTATATTAATTTTAGGGACATTTTATGCTCTTCTCTTGGTGGACTACAATTGGGTCCACCAAGAGAACTGCCTTAAATTATGGGAATTTTTAGTGCTGCCCCAAATACCATTTTTGGGGCTTCGAAGATTCAGTGAGTAATAGTCCACGATTTTCAAGTTTCAAACAGGTTGGGCGGGGCGTGTACTAGAGGCTGTACGTTCCAGAAATGGCGTCACCAAAAGGTCGACACATGTTATTCTTGCAGAGAGGGAGAGAACCTCCTCAGCGAGAAAGTTCTACGGCTTCGGTCTCGGAGTCCGCTCCATCCCCGGCTGCTTCTGGGTTCTCACCGGACTCCGTTCCTCACAGTAGTGGACAGATTCTCAAAGATGGTTCATTTCATTCCTCTACCCAAGCTGCTTTCAGCCAAGGACCAGGGCCCACAGTTCATTTTCCAATTCTGGAAGGCCTTCAGCTCTCTCCTCAGCACCATAGTCAGTCTCTCCTCCAAATACCACCCATTCCAATATTGATTACAATGGCACGGGTCGACCCTTCGAAGCATTTGGGTCAACCTTAGAAATATTGTTTTAAGTGCATTTCCGAAGCAGTGTTTACAATTTATGAAAGATAATCTCTTGCCACAATGTGCTCCCCAACTGTGACGTACTGTCAGATTTGTGATGGAATGGAGAGTCTGAAGAAGCAGTTCGCAATGTGTTTGGTCGACAGTGTGGCTATCAGGGACTGCCTGAACACACATTGCTGTACCTCTCAGCCTATGCTACAGGTTAGCCCCCCTCAGCTAGTGAAAACAGCTGCATAATGATTGCATATTGTGTTGTTAGGCCTGAAAAAAGCATGCCTTACTAACTTTAGGTTTAGAAACGTAGTAGTGTAGTCTGGACGGAGATCATTTCAAAAACGCCGCTGAAATGCTGAGACGCCGTGTGGACGGAGTTCGATTTAAACGTATTAGTGTGGATGTAGCCTTAGGCCGGGAGGAATCAAACAAAGCAAGTAGCATCATGAGAAATCTAGGATCCAGTGTTTTTACATTGCCCCATACTATGGACTTAAAGTCTAAAAAAAGTTATCAAATTCTTCATATAGTGAGAGATAATTTAATACATTTAATCATTAAAAATTATTTCATTTGTTTGTCTATCTTATTCATATCATCACGACCCATCTTGCCCTCTAGATCTACAGAAGCACAATGCTGAAATGCTGCACAGCTTTTTTTAAAGGAGTATTAAAGACATGCTCAGTTAGATTTGGCTACATCATCTACATGCAGAAATATTGTCACAACTGCCAAACATTTTTCATACCGTTCATGATCAACATACAAATGTCAGACAGCAGTTTATTTAAGAACATAAAAACTATCTTTTGGACCAATTCTATTTGATTAATTAATTATTTGCTATCATACTGATATGTGAATAGGGAAACAAGTTCAAACAAACCTTATGATGGATCCAATATTGGGATAAAACTTGGCCATCAGGACACCAGATCCAACAATTAAGATGTTCAGTGCCAGAACGTGGAAGAAACTAAAGAGAGACAATGTGAAAACGTCTGATACTCTGGAAGATTGGAAACGAGAGCCTGAAAATACTGTTAGCAAGTTCATCTGTAGCCAGTGTAATCCCAACAAACTGCAGGTTTATGAAAGCCAAATTTCACATATTTCGGCTTTTGTTCCGTTTTGTTATTCCCATCCAGCCTGTTTGATGTAAATCTGTTATAGTTTACAACACTTTAAGATAAATACATTGTTGTAAAAAAGTTCTCATCATCAGTCTGCTGTGCAGGTCCGCTTCCATGGAAATTACAAGAATTTGAATGATAATATCCTTCAATGCTACCTGGGGTAATGGTTGCCAAAGATCTGGCCCATGACCTGGACCCGCACCAGGTATCCCAGCAGGGGGTAGACTGTGATCATCTGGAACAACAGGAAAGTCCGAGCCACAAACACCATCACATCACTGCTGGGGAAGTTATCCAAGAAATTCTGTAGGAGAGAAGAAAGTGGTGGAGAGTTTGCAACGTGGAGTTTGTAACGAATCTGTACGGAAGCTACAGTCACGGTAGGTAACAATATGACTTTAAAGCGATTTTTGAATGTTCATTTCATGCTCATATTTCTTAGAAACTAATGAGCACATCTCTGGTAAACACAACATTTAAAGTGATGCTTTTTTCATAGGCAGTATGCAGCACATACTGATTGAGTATGTAGTATGCAGCAGAGGTGGTGTGTACCAAATATTTTCCGTCACTGATGGATTTTATTGAATGATGACCAAAATGACGGACAGCCTTCAAATTTTTCGAAGGACTGGAAGATCAGAGAGCGGCACTCTGAAGCAAGTGCTTACAGGATTGGGTAATCCCACATTAGGAGAGTCTGGTAAATCCAGTCTCCATACATGTCATCATTCACCCATTCATACCCTGATGACAGGGGCTACCATGCAAGGTGCCACACTGACATCCACACCCATTCATACACCACAGCCTACGGAAGTAAAGGGTTAAGTGTCTTGCCCAAAGACACATCGACATGGACTAGCGGAGCCGGGATCGAACAGTCGATCCTCTGATAGAAGGACGACCCTGCGCCACCACTGAGCCACAACTAACCCATTGAGGTTTTTCCAGGCACAACTAAATGTATGAAATACAGGAAAAAGAAAGCACATTGCTTCTCCTTCTCAAACAGAAGTAAAATGGTGAAATAGTGGCACTATTGGATCCCGATCTGCAGTATACACTTGTTCTTGGCCAGGGACAAGTTATAGTTCAAATTTATATGGCAAAAATCTCACCGGTTCAATGCAGTCTTTGAAGAGAGGAGGCGAGGGAAAGGCAGCAAAGATCAACACTCCCACGTACAGATAGGTCAGCCCCACTAGAAGATAGGCCACAGACAGGTCCCGCACCTGAAAACACATCCACCTTTACTTTGTATTCTCAGGTCAACAAAACATGTTGTGACTGAATGTGGTTGCTATTTTAATTGAAGACTCTTTCCTTCCCATTTCTGGAGGGACAAGCACTGACGAGGACTCTCATAATTCACTCAAAAATAACAAGAAACAACTTTCAAACAAAAACAAAGTCAGCCGAGACCACATTAGAATACTATAATGCCAAACATATGTTTGTGAAGCTGGGCAGGAGCATGGGTGGACAGGGCTCACATTGTTCTCATGGTGCTTGTTGCTCTTCATTAACGTGATGATACAGTTGTGAATGAAGAAGGCCAGAGTGAGGACACCAGTGAACTGAGGGAAGAGCAGTCTGAACTCTGAAAGACAGAAATTATACATTTGCTACTGTACAGAAACAGAACTTTCAGATTATGAGATCCGCTGTATGCAAAAATATATATTTTGGCCCTAGGGTGGCACCAGAGGAAAGCTCAGAGTGCCCAGAATGGAAAAGTTTCTTGGTCTGGGGAGCACCCATGGGCAGAGTACATTTAATGTAATTTAACTGAATTATTATGAAAGTCATTAAGGGAGCAAGATGGTGGAGCTAGGGAGAAGGTAAGGATTTAGTTTACTATGAGGGAACCAAGAAAACTGATAATATCAAGCTGCGGCAATCTGGGTCAGTAATAGTTAAGGTGTCTGTTTGGAAGAGTTGAGCATCAACCAAAGGTCTGACCAATATCACCATCCCTATGCCAGCAGGACAAAAACACTTCATCCAACAAGCAGATACAGTAATAAACTCTCCCATGAACATCCTGATCAGCCAAATACAATATCTGCAGGAGGTTTACCTGGAACATAGAACTGGGTCGTGTCAAACCAGTGGAACTCCAGATGGAAGCCCAGGTGGACAGCTTTGATAGTGACCAGCACGATCAAGTAGACCACTGATATGGTACCTAGACAAGATGGAATGATGCAACAATGGATGGATGAATGGTGCAGCACAAAGCATAATCAGTAGGAAAGTGCCCGTCCTTCTCAAATGGTTCTGTGTAACAAACTATCTGGCAGCTCAGGTTACCACAATCAGGCTAATTGAGATATATTCACATCATTTCTAATATTATATGATAACTATGATAGAATTGTCCAATCAGTGTGACCAATCAACATGAGAAATATAAGATGATTATTCATAGATGAGTGTCGTATGCTTCTAATGCCGTGTTCACACCAAACGCGTCGAAAATTTGACGAGCGTCGAGATTACATACAAAGTCTATGCACCGACGCGATGAGACTGGCGCGCCGCGATTTTGCAATGACGCGGCGGACGCGATTTTGCGGCGCGATGGACGCGTCCAGCCTATCAGCGTTGAGTTCCTCACTGACTTCCTGCCGTTGTCAGGAAGTGTGTGTCCTCCAGGCTCAACAGGTTATTTATGAAAAGCTGTGCAGGTTAGGCTCAGAGCGCATGTTACCACGGTAACTGACTCAGAGTTTAAGTGATCTCAGTTTGTGAAATTGAAAACTCAAGAGTTTCCCTCAACTCAACAAACCTGCTTACTGGAACAGAGCTCCACATATATTACTTGATTATTATTTATCCTCAACATGCTGGCTTGCTGAGCCCACACACTCAGATGTTAGGTTTTTTGAAACAGAAGTGAAGCGTGTTTCAGTCATGAATCCAACACACTGACCTGGCTGCCAAACAATGAAAGCAGCTTTTATCTTTATCTAGGGTTCAAACACAATCAAAGATCTAAAGAAGCCCACTGTGATCCCCACACCACTGCTGCGTTGACTTCAACACCAAAGGAGTTGCAAAGAAATGTTGGTGTCACAATAAGAGCTTTTTTTCCCCCCAACACTGCTACACCCTCTTCATATCATTGATCTTAGCTTACCCAAGAACGTGAACCTGGCAAAGAAGGAGGCTGAGCGGAAACAGAGCAGCGGCAGCAGCAGGGTGATGAGGTACAGGGGGACGGTGTTGGTTTTGCTCCACCAGTGATCAAAAGAGACATCAGAAGTTTCATTTCCACCGTTACCAAGGTAAAGTGTGCCGATGGTGGAGTTCCCTCCAGGGTTAGTGTTTGGAAATGGACAGATGACTGGTAAAAAAAAAGAACAACAACCATCCGGACAGTCATTTTACTAACTGAAAAAGGGGTTTTCCTACTTGAGATTGAGGAAACAGCTATTGATTTTTTATAATATGAAGTGTGCAGAGCACAACACAACAAGTGCATTCACCTACATAAGATAATTTAAAAAAGGACTGGTTAACATTTTTAGTGACCTTATATTTTGAGTGATAATACTTTAACTACTACTACCATAGCAATGAAAGGGTGACATAAAACAATGAAAGCTTACTGTATCCAAAGTAAACCTCACAGTCAAACAACTTCATCAGCGTCACCATAGTCTCTAAAGCAGATGCCTGTGTGCATGCGAGTAAATGCACCAAAGTAAGTTCAGCGATGTCAGGTTCCTGTTCCGACTGTAACGTTATTCTAAATATAACTAATTTTTTGATTTTCTTTCTCATTTTTGGTGAAGAGTTTAGTGGCAAGACTGGAAACAGGGAGAGAGAGGGGGCATGACATGCAACAAAGGTCTCAAAGTTGGAATCAAACTGGTGACATTGTAGTTACGTGGCATGCACCAGTCGTGGCATTACAATCAAATGCATAGGCTGTAAAACTGTACAGTACAATTTTGTTTCCTGTTCCTGTCTTTATTTGCTTAGAATCTCATGTTAGCCATCGTCTGCCAACAGACAATTTAGCAAGACTAAAGGCCCCTCTACGCTGTGATTCAGGGCTGTCTCCGACCAAAGTTGACATTTGTGAGAGGAAACGTAGTCCTCAATCTAAAACAATGGTCCTAGATCTGTGCTCAACTTAGAGCTTTAGGACCAAATTCTCACAATTTGACTCCTGCTAAACCCCACATGAACCCCAAATGAGTCAGAGCTGAACATTGTATAGTGTAAGTGACATACCTTTATCTGAGCCGTTGGTTCCAAACTCGGAATCTGACACATTGACATTGTGAACATAGTCTGGAGACAGAAAAAGAAACCATCAGATCAAAGCCAAAGCTCTAGCACATTTTAGTGGAAGCATCTCTGCAGAAAATAACCATGATCTACGAGCAGCTGTTCTAAAGCTATTCCGGTATCACAGTATACTGCGGTGTTTAATTAGACAGTTATCATAACGTGCACATTTCTTTATCGACGGTATCAGGTAAACTGACGCGAGTGAGTGAGTGAGTGAGTGAGTGAGTGAGTGAGTGAGTGAGTGAGTGAGTGAGAGTTAAAGCTTCAGCCAGGAGCACTCTGGCACCTACAGTTTATGTTCATGTTAATAATCACAGGACATTATTGTAAATGATGATGATGATGATGATGATGGCGTAATATTTTCTGAGATGGTTATCGTGCCAAGAAGAATGCATACCCTTACAACCAAAGGGTCTACTTGTAAAATAGAAGTTACAAGTCAAAAGTGGTTTGAAAAATCTTAATACTGATGTGTAGGCACATTATATTTACAGAACAGACAAATAACCTATGACATCAGCCATGTTGCCCAGCGTCAGGTCATTTGAATTACAAACCAAATGCATTGTACAGATAGAAGTAGCCGAGGTAGAGTAGTGTTCGGATGCGTGCTGTAAAATGCTGAATTACCTTTGATTAAATAATCAACTAAACAGAACTACAAAATGACGTGATACATCTTTGTATTGTGACTTACTGTAGATAAACTGCCCGCTGTTGTAGAGGAAATTGGACATGAGGACCCAGTAAACCACCATGGCTCCAATAAGTGACACCATCGAGAAGACCAAGCTGGACCACTGGCCAAACTTGCCAAAGTAGTACCTGCAAACATCAGGGAATTCCCAGTCCGATGTGTCCACGTAGGCTGGAGAAGACACAGAGAATGAATAGATACATGTGGGATTCTTTCAGTCATGTCACAGACGATATCAGTATATGTTGATGCTCTTAATGGTCACGACTACAGGCATGCAGACAAACAGTCTTAAAGGAGCAGTGTGTAGTGTCTTTCTGGGGATCTAGTGGCAATACTATAATATTCATAACTTTATCTCCATTTGCAATTAATTACAAAGTAATGTTGCCAAGCTGACAGGGGAAAAACAACTGCGCAAACTTAAATGATCTAGGAGATCTCCGACCCTCTCTGCTGAGGATATTTATTATTACAGAAATTAGATGTGGATTTTACAGTGAAAAAAAAAAGTTACTTCTGCAACCTGCAGCTTCTCCCACTTTGCCTATTTGTAAAACACATCTTTACTGTTTATATTTACACCACTTGTATGTGCAGTGAAGGGAGGAAGGAATTTCAGCTACGATTAAGTATAATCCTAAGAACTGTGACGTGTGCATGCTGCTGTGAAGTGTGAAAGGTTGGCAAGTGCATGCTAAAGGAGCCCCTCCTCTGTGGGAACATGTAGACATTACAAACACCACAAACTAGACCGGCAAGCACCAGTTCAAGCACCCAACACCACTACTCTCCTCATTTTACTAAAAAAAAAAATCAGCTTCATTTTTGGAACATGGTAACAGCTAAATGGATCATAGGTTAGATTTTGAAATAGCCAGCGGCTGATGGGGGCACACTGAACCAACCAAAGCATAATGTACGAGTATATATATTCTCTCCAAACTAGAACACATGGTATTATGTGCAGAAGCAGGTTATTGTAAAGAGGACTACCAACGCTACGGAGCAATGTTTTTGTGAGTGGGTGGCAACATGCCGAGAAACAAACCAGTGCACCAACAAAGGCAGGGTAGAAGTCTAAAGGAATGTTAACATTGCAGGTTTAAAACAAATTACAAAAAACTGCTTTGTAATTAGACCTCAATGATACACTTATGAACAAACACTGAATGTTAACAGAAACTTTCATTGGAAAATTTCACATAGCCCCTTTAATTTGAATCAGTACATCGCACAATGGAGGCACTTCCCCTTCCTGAGAAACAGTAGGAATAATGTGCTAAATACTTTCTCTCATAACGTCAACATTGTTGCCAGCTCTCATGCTCCGACTCCGTCACGTTGCCTGAACAAATGTCCTCGATAAAGCTATGAAGGTTACCTCCACACTCAGCACAAACAATAAAAACAAATAATAATATTAAAGCGCCCACGGCTTAACGAGGGCTAAGAATATAGTGTCAGTTACTTTCACTATACTCATTATTGTACCGGTTAGCTGACAACAGTTGCGTATTCCCTGAGATGCATCGATCGTTCAGCAGCTGGTGACCGTGTCTCATATTTCCGATTATGATAGTTTTGCGCAGTATGCGAAATACCCGGTGGCAGTGGGGGTGCCCCCTATAAGTGTCTTTAATGAACGGGTACTTGTTTTGCTGCTATTCAACAATAAGGAACAATGAACATTTTGTCTGTTTATTTGGCCAAATCTTCCCACTTCTGTGGGCGGAGGAGACAGACAGCACCCTGGAAAGCTCCCTATTGTAGCTGCTCCCAACCGCAGGATCAGCACCTTGCAGAGAACAAAAACACTGACCCGTGCATCACTACCCCCTCATGCTCCAGAGTTATGTTGAAGTCTTATACAGACTCAAAGCAAGAGTTTATGGATGGAACTGCCAAGAGAATCAAGAAGCTATACCCGCTTTGCACAGCACACGCATTGCCACGGCTAAAGCAAAGCTGAATACACTGGCCTCGCTCTAACCCGACACACACTCGAACCTGACATACCCACATTTGCATATCGCTGTACAACATTTAGCTTATGCACAGCAGGTCTATCCCAGGTCTACAGAGTCCGGAAAGCACTCTGTTAGACTGGCAACCACCGAGTCATAAAAGTGAGGCTTCTTTATTCCCCCCCCCCCCCGCCTTCTGTCAGCTCCACATCTTTAAAAAGGCTGAGAGATGTTCAGCCTTCTTCATTGATATCCCACCAGCTGTCTGAACATCAAAGGTTTGTTGGATGTGGAGGCTCCGTACGGATCACGGCTCAACCATGGTCTGTTACACCACGAACAGACAGTAATGTCACAGCCTCCCACGCACATAACTCACAAAAGCAACATTTAAGACTTAAGACATTTAATATTCTTGATCAGAGACTTGTTATATTGTTTTTCACTCCCAGGCATGTTGCTCAGAGTAATCACAGTGACCAGCCCGGCTTAACATTAGCAAGTGTCCGGCCGAGAGAGAGTGAGAGAGACAGAGCGTGTGTGACAATGAGTACACAACGTTATAGCTGTGAGTGAACGTAGCAGTGCAGTGTGTTTATTTGTCAGTGAATAAATGCTAATACTCCTGAAGACCAACGTCAACTTCTGTGTCTTACTTGTCACCTGCAGCTGATTCAAATTAAGGAGGTTTGCCTCGACGTTAGCAACAACTCCGAATCAGGTTAATTTCAGGTGGGCTGACCTTTAAGGAAGACCAGCTATTCTCCTGTTAAGAATTTTGCCTAACTTTTTCAAATTTGATTTTAATATTACTTTAACCATTAAACTGATAGCATTAATCTGTGAAATTTCCGATTGAAGGTTGGCAGTTGAACGTTATATTATTAACATCCCTCGATCACGCACAAAAAATAGTCCAGAGCCTTGCTGTTAATTACAGTTAAGAATAAAATAATACCCATTTATTACTTGTTTCAATGTTCTGTTTTTGTTGGACTTACGTATTGACTTGGGGGATTTGAGGACGATGTAACAACAGTAGAGCATCAGCAGGCCTGTGAAGATGAGGATGAGGACCCCCAAAGTGAAACCAGCCTATCGGGACAAAGACACCACTGACTGTTCATATTTCAGCATTTGTACTGTAAGGCAAAGTTAATGAGCAATTTGTACTGCAAATCAGTAATTCAAGAATAACTGAGGTCAATACAGAGCTCGTCCTTTCAGTGGCTTCGAATGAGCCAAGCACTCGAAGAGTGTGGAATGAAGCAAATCACCTGCTTTATACCCCAAGGTATGCTGAGTATGGATGTGCCCATCATTGTGTTCCATATAGCAAATCTGTGAGGAGAGAAAAGCAAAGTATTAATCACAGCAGTTAAAGACATTCACAAGTACGAAGACAACATTTAGCACAGGTTGATTTCCTGCCCAATTACACTGTAGACTGTTTGGCTGACAGGGCTTACATGGTGATGATACTGGGGTTTTTAGAGGAGGGGTCACTGCCTGTCACCTTGAAAGCTGTCCCCAGTGGGCTGTAGATGTAAAGCTCTTCCGGCCCAGGGATCACATGGTTTGGTGGACTCTGAGGAAAAAACAGCCAGATACTAAAGATGAAGTCCTCACAGGGACTAAAACATGAGCCTTTTTGAAAAATGAGCTCATCAAACCAGAAGAGCTGTTGTTTACTGTTGAACGCTTGCTAAAACGACCACTTATCCATTTGACCGCATTCCTTTCAAGGTACAGGGCACTAATGCTCATTGTTTTTGTTAAATGAAAGAGGTTGAAAATGTTGGTAAATAATCTGTAAACACTGGTGAAGATGGAGCCATGTCCGACAATGGAATGTGTTGTCAAATGCATATGCATCACCACGGGTCACGTTTCCTATGCTTTAACATCTATTGACATTAGTTGCTCTGTAAATAAAACCAACACATTAAAAGCATCCTTACTGTTGCCCTAGCAATGTTGTCCACCATTTTGAGAGCTATTACTGTAGCTATGTTCTAAATGACATACAGTCAGGGCCATAAGTATTTGGACGTTTGCCTCTTTACACACTCCAATGGATTTGAAACAAATCAGTCAATATGTGGATGAAGTGTAGACTTTCAGCTTTAATTCAATGGATAAAACAAAATAATCACAATAACCGTTTAGGAATTACAGCCATTTCTACACAGGCTCAAAAGTAAATTGGACAAACTAACATAATTGTGAATATAATCATTATTTTTAATACTTGGAGGAAAATCATTTGCAGTCAATGATTGCTTGAAGTTTGGCATCATAAACATCACCAAACAGTGAGTTTCCTCCCTTGAGATGCTTTGCCAGACCTTTTACTGCAGCCTCCTTCAGCAAAACTTCAACCACATATCGACTGATTAGTTTCTAATCCATTGGAGTGTGTGAAGAGGCAAAATCAGAAAAATTGTGTCATAGTGCAAATACTTATGGCCCTGACTGTACCTTTACTTCATACTCTTAGTACATACTACAGCTGCCCTTACAAAGTACATACTGTTACATGCAGTATGCTTTCAATGGGGACATAGTACTTCCTCTTAACATGGCACCTTGAACTTTGACCCTCTTCCCCATATATCTGCAGCAAAAAGGATTGTTTGTCAGAATAACCAGAAAAGCATGCTGGCTAGCACACTGCAAAATGCGACTGGATATGCAGCATTAGATATACTATGTATTGGGACGTACTAAATCGTATGATAATATGGGTACTGGAACGTACACAGTGAGCATGGACAATAGGCCTTTTTTACTGAATACATTTTGACATGTCACAGGATGAAACACACAGGTACAAATAATAAAATGTGTACTGGGCTGCTTTAGTTTTAAGCAAGCAAGATATATATATATGAGAGAGAGAGCGAGAGAGCGAGAGAGCGAGAGAGCGAGAGAGCGAGCGAGAGAGCGAGAGAGCGAGAGAGCGAGAGAGCGAGAGAGCGAGAGAGCGAGAGAGCGAGAGAGAGATTTAGGTGACCTGAGGCCTTGCAGCAAGAGGAGATAAAAGCAGCTATCGCAGTGGCTGAAACCATTGCATTTGGTTTCACCTGTCATGAAAAGTAAAAAACAAATAATGATAAGATAATAATATGCATCTACTGATCTGTGTTATGAATTCAATTTTTGTATGATTTCAATAATTTTAAGCATTTTTAGACTGAAAATCGCTGAATTTGCACATGTCCTGGTCAAACAGAGAGGTGAGGCAGCGACGAGATCTGCCTCACCTCAGATTGCGTAATCCCTAACAAACTAATGTTAATGTAATATTTGTTGACACTTGTATTATATGTCCTTTATTCCATAGAATAGGTCATGTATTTCACATATGTGTAGAACATATTCAGTCTTGCTGTTTTGACAGAAACCGCAGTCAAAAAAACTAAAAGCACAGAGGGGAGGCACACAGTACCACTGCCTCAATGAAGGGGGCGTGCGAGAGCCCGGGTTTATGCTTGTCCTGCCGTTGTTGTTCTTCTTCACTTCTTCTTATATTTTGATTTGACCGCAAACATTATTTAAGATTAAATATCTAAGCTTAAACAATTCTCAAAAAACAGGGAAATATGACCAAATCAACAGCAATTCATCGTCGGACAGGTAAAGTAACCTTTTATGCGTTTGTTGTGCTCTTCATAAATTCGTGGTTGTTACACAGATTATCGCGGGATCTCGCGTATTTCACGCTCCGCTTCTGAAACAGGTTGGTGGGGCAGGTCGCAGATCGCGGCACACACGCTGCTGGTGAAATCAAATATGTACCTTACCTATGTGTGTGTAAAGAATGCTGATATGGAAAGCAACCAGTAGTCAATGTGCAAGCTGCCAATTGAATGGTGATTTAAGATACTTTATATTGGGTTCATATATTTGTAAATCCGACTCTGAAAGATCGAGTCAGTGCCTCACCAGCCACGAACCTCACGTCACTGTTGCTACGTCACCAATCGCGATATTTACAGTGAAATCATGTTATTTTGTTCATCGACGATTGCCCTAGTCTAATTAGACTACAGCTTTTCTGCACAGTGGCTTTACCAACTCTCCTACAGCCAGCTCGTTACCAGGTAGCAAGGTTTAACAAATGAGTCAGCACGTGTGACTTTTGCTGTAGATCTGTCAACAGTGCCCACAAGAGTGTGGGCTTATTGACTGCTACAGAGGAGATGGCACACGGTTTGGTGGGATTCTTTCTGATGGAAATTTAAGATCTCTCTGATAAACAGGTCTTCGATTAAAGCTGGCAAACAGAGTGCATCTCCATCTGAGCTACTGAAGACTGGGTTGTGGAGTACTGCCAACATTTCTTGACGTGTGCATTGTTGTGAAGTAACAGTGTGCAGCATTTAGGGAGATGTATTGGCAGGTATAGAATATGGTATTAATAAGTATGTTTTATTTAGTGTATAAAGAGCCGGCCATCATGTTACTACAGTAGCCCAGAACATATAAACCAAAACACTGAAGACAGGGACATCTGCGTTTCCACTTTTTCGTGTCGGACACCATAGATCTCTTACACACTTGGCACACAGGAGGTTTTAAGTGATTGCAATCTGCAACCTCACTGCTACATGACACCAAATGCTACACACTGCACCTTATCTGTATATGACAGGCTGTTGTCACATACAAACTGAAAATAGCAGGCTTTTGCTTCCAGTTGATCCTCATTATAAAATCATATCATTGTTAATGGGAGAGCTAATGACCGCGATGAACGGCTTTTCCCTCATGCTTTTACATAGTTTAGTCGGAGCTAACATCTTTTCAGCTAACTATTGTGTTTGCCTTCCCCGGGGAACTAAATAGATGCATGATTGGTTACATCCATATTGTCGCTCCCCCATATCAGGAAAAAAATTGACATCTTTAATGTCTGTCTTTAATCACAGGAGGAGATGTCAGAATACTATTTGGATTATATTCACAATAAATGGCAGCTTGTTGCACCGCTATTGTGTGAACAGGGGATGATGTTTTGCAAGCAAATGCGGTGATTAAAAACAAAAATAAATATGCCTGAACATGCTTATGGCCCAGATTTGAACTGTCGAGGAGTTTTGATGACTTCTCTTTGTAAGGATGCCAGAACAAAGCTGGATTTCACCATTGTTGTGCGACTGTTTGGTTGCAGTTGTGGCTCTGTACTACATTTGAGATAAATAATGTGTGATGTACATGGTATACATAGAACATAGCAGAACAAAAATGTGGTTAATACCAAAATAATAAACATACAGTGATTGCAATAAAGGCCAGAACATGGTGTGTGTCTAGGTCATTTGGACCATTGCTACCATGTGTCGTGTGTGAGTAAGGTACCCTTAGAGCATTAGTGCAACGGTCATGATAATCCGTACATAGCTGTGACAAATAACTAGGCCGTGATTGGACCTACCAGCAGTCTGTCAGAAGAGGCTGTCAGTCTGCTGTAGTAATGGACTCTGCTGTTGAGGATGGCAGCCTCAGCAGAGACCCTCTCCTGCGGGTCATCACCTACGATATTCCTGGGCTCAACGTGGAAAGGCCTAGAAGAAGCAGACAAAAAGTGATGTCATTTCTAACAGTATTCAACCTATGACAAAATTTTCATAATCCATTAAATGTTTAAAGGATATCATGCTCATTTCCACGTTCGTACTTGTATTTGGGTTTATACCAGAACATGTTAAAATGCTTTGATGTTCAAAGAACTCTCATACCGCACCTGTATTCACCCATTTTAGCAAGTTTTAACGGAATTGCGTTGCTAAGCAACAGCTGGGGTCCATGTTTACTTCCTGTTCCTATGTCGATCACATACACATGCACTGAAATACATTGAGACACATTGAGAATGTTTTGTTTAAATCTGTGACATCTATATTGTATAGTTGGGACATTATAACTATATGGAAGTCCTGAAAACTTTTTAGGCAAAGTTTCTGAACTTGTGTGTATTTCTCCAAGGATTGAGTATTTTGATACTTTCACAGTTTTATAATGCACTTTGACCTGCTTTATAATAAAGACAAAGGAAGTCTCACTTTTTATAATATGGGACCTTTAAGTTATACAACAATGCCAAATATTCTCTGATTCCAGCTTCTCCAATGTGAGGATTTGCTGTTCTTCTCTGTTCATTTCATCCTATAGGCCTTCATACAACGGGGACGTAACAAATAAACAGAAATGTCAAATACTCTCCTGAGGATATTTCGCATACATGGCATTAGCATTGGCAGAGAAGATTTGGCAAATTTTTCATGTGCTCATCCCACAAATGCATGTTCCTTACAATGTGGCTTCATTTAAAAAGGGAAATAAACAGGCTTTCCAACGGTATAAGATGTATTGCCAAGAAGCATTGTTACAACAAAGAAATAGTCTACTAAACACTAATTTCCGAACTTTTTGTTCGATGTTTAATATAACTATATATAAAACTTCATAAGCTGTGATATCAAATAGCTTTTGCGGCTCCAGACAAATTCTATTTGGTGAAGGTTGCCGACCCCTGTTATAGACAGACGATTAAAAAAATGATAAAAGAAATAGAAAATTCAAACAGTTCAACGTCCCAAAACATCAATTGTACAGAACAGATATAAAGACATTTGTTTTGAACCTTAAACATGTGTTGACTGAAGGAACTTGTACACACTAAAGAAAACATACCCATGTATGTGACTTACTGGAAGAGAGTGTTTGTAATGCATTATTTCTAGAAAGCTAGTCGGTCACTGTGAAATACCTAACTGGATTAAAATTCACACAAACTGTTAATATTAGGTTGGTGCCAAAGACACACACACACACACGCATTTGCACAACGTCCTAGTATTTGCTTGTTAAGCGAATTCCAGGACTAACATGCAGAAAGCAGCTAGTTTGTTAGATAACAGAAACCTTCCAGACATGAGGAACATGCATGATCCAGTCCAGGTCAGCTCACACAAGCAGGACTTTCGGTTAAACACAGTTAAATCCTCTACCTCTGTCAAGCGCTTTTCCCTGCGAACGGCTAATCATGATTTTCAAACCCCCACCCTCGGTAAACAATCAATGGATATATCCAAAAAAAGAAAAGTCACGGAAGAAAATAGAGTTTGACTCTGCGTGGACGTCTTCATTTGCTTTCACTGCCAACGATGCTGGCTTACCTCTTTGCTTCCAGAACAAGCACACAGCATGTGCTGAAGTGTCACGCTGGAGATGAGCGAGAAGAGCGAATTCTCAGCTGCTGCAGAAAACTCTCCTCTTCATAAGAGTTTGATATTGTTATAACAGGTAGAATTGCAAAAAAATGTAAAGAATTGTCTTTATTCTTGTTCTATATTTTCATAAATACAACAAACTATAGTTTTTGTATATATAATGTAACTATATATACAACTTTATAAGCTGTGATATCAAATAGCTTTTGCGGCTCCAGACAAATTTTATTTGGTGGAAAATAGAGCAAAATGGCTCTTTGGATAGAAAAGGTTGCCGACCCCTGCCTTAGAGCTATAGGCTAAAGTAATAGAACCCACAACCCAGTGAGAGAGCTGCTGCTTTGAGACTGGCTTCCCCAAGTGGTTCTTTGCCCAAGATGCAAAGAGCTGTTCATTTTTCCTACAGCCTTTGGTTCTGTCAATGTAGATGCGTAAAGCACGCACCGGACACAACATATGTAACCGCTGATGCTCCCCTGAGGAGAATGGCGGGGGATAGAAGGACACCAGATCAATTGGGAAGTCTGACCCTAACACCTTAGGTATAAAGGCAGGGTTAGGATGTAAAGTCACCCTTACATTCCCCAAAGAGAACTTTGTACACGCTTGGTGTACTGAAAGAGCATGAATCTCACCTACTCGTTTAGCTGAAGCAAGAGACAACAACAAAGCTGTCTTTAAAGCCACCATTTTCAAGTCCACTTGTTCCAGTGGTTCAAAAGGTGGAGTCGAAAGAGCATCCAATACGGTGGCAAGGTCCCAGGTTGGGACCAGTGGTTTAGAGACTGGGAGTTTATGGCGTGTTCCCTTCATGAAGCAGCAGACAAAGGGATGCTGGCCTACAGCCCTCCCCTCAAAACCAATATGACAGGCAGAAATAGCTGCCAAGTACACTTTGATGGTGGAGAAAGCCTTCCCTTTGTCCACCATGTCTTGTAAGCAAGACAAGATAACAGCCGGAACACTGAAAAGGAACTGCCTGAACATTTGAGCACCATTTCTCATAAATTAACCATTTGCTTTCATAAAAGGACCTCGTTGAAGGGGCCCTAGCATTCTGGATGGTCTCAATCACGCTGGGTCAGAGGGAGACCCACGGTACTCAGATTGAACCACTCACGGGCCAGGCCCACAGAGCCAGCTTCTCTGGGATGGGATGAAATATGTCTCTGTGTGCCTGAGACAGCAGGTCCCT
>CM051707.1:20347134-20542134 GCA_028022725.1 Lycodopsis pacificus
GACGGGTCTATGAAGCAGTTTAGCCAATTGCTGATTCAAGATATAAATGAGTGACATACAATTTAGCCAATCAGCGCCTCAAATAGATTCAGCTGTGGGCAAGAACGATCAAGCCCCGGAGCTGCGCGTTCTCGTCAAGAGAAGTCTCTACAGGAGCCCGCGCCAGCGCGAGCTCTCCTCCTCCAAGACCCGTTTGAGAGGAGAACTTTGGCGGCGATTCTGCAGCCAAAGAGCTGATATCAGATCAGCCTGACCTCACAATCAGACAGCAGACTACATGCGAAGCTTCACTACTTCATACAAGTCAGTCAATCAACTTCCTTTCTTCCTAAAAGTACGCTGATTACTTCGACATACCATACGTATCCACAGGCAGGGGCGGACTGGCCATCGGGGATACCGGGGGAATCCCCGGTAGGCCGACGGGACTATATTATATGCTTCACAGAACACGTTCAATTTACTCTAATACCGAAAGTCAATAATCAGTGAAAACTGTATCAACAGTATAAACTGACATTATACTACTCCTCGCGATCCGAGGACGCCACAGCACGGCTGGACACTACGGTGCTTTTAAAAACCTTTCTCCATAACCGCGGTCTGCACCGTGCGGTCGTGCCGGGCGTCTGTTGGGTCCGACGAAGGTGCGAATGGCCGCCGTAGACCGGCGAAATACATGCCGTGTGTTGAGTGGGCAGCGCGCCGTGTATTGAGTGGGCCGGTCTGACAGTAACTCCCGGGCCACTTTTTTCCCCCTAAATTAACAGTGAAAACTCATCATAGCTTAATTTAACATCAGTATTCATAATTACACTTCATGTTTACTTCTCCTGATCTTTACCTCCTATAACAAGGTCCATACGGGCATCTCAATAAATAAACATGTTATATTATATTATATTGTATTATATTATATAAGTGTTATTTCCTGCTTTTTTCATGTTGGAATAAATGTTAAATATTTAACTGCCAAGTAATAATGCGTGTTTGATGCAAAATTTTTTTTGCATGAAATCATACTGGGATGTTTGCTGAAATTGATAGGATGGCCCTCCCTAGAAAATTTTCCACCAGCCGCCACTGGTTGTAATGAATACATATATTTTAAAATAAAGTACATTTCTCTGGCATTTATAGTTTTCTACTGTACCGAAACGTACCGAACCGTGGCTCCACTGTATCGTACCGAACCCAACCGTGAATTTTGTGAACCGTTACACCCCTAATACACATACATACATACATATAAATAAATAGATATTCAGCATTTTTAATGTAGGTAGATCATTTTGACTTTGAAAAAGTGCAATAGAGCATGAGGCCACTGGTGAGCCAGCGCGTCCACATCCAGAGATCTACTCTGATCGTGAAGGGAAAAAAACAGGGGACACCGAGTGTTCTCCCACGTTGCAAAAAGCTCCACGGACAGCCTTCCGTAACGCTCCCAAATAAGGAGCACTACGTCTGGGTGGAGTCTCCATCATACCCGCAAACTCATAAGAGGTAAAAAAGGTGACAAGCCCTAAACCCTGTGAGTGAGTGAGTGAGTGAGTGAGTGAGTGAGTGAGTGAGTGAGTGAGTGAGTGAGTGAGTGAGTGAGTGAGTGAGTGAGTGAGTGAGTGAGTGAGTGAGTGAGTGAGTGAGTGAGCTTTAAAATGTAACATTCTGCTGTACTCTGAGAAGAAAATTAAGTGATAAGACAACATTTACTTTGAGCAAAAAAAACGAACTTATTATTCAGTTATTAATCGGTAGTTCAGCTCTAGTTGAACAGCTGGCTAGTTAGCTTTTCTTTTTTCAATCAATATTATTAACCTTTAATTAGACAAAATCCATTGAGACCGAGGACTCTTGTTCAAAAGTTTTAGTCACATAAAAACACAGATAGCAAGAGTAGGGAGAACCATCGCCTGTACAAAATAAAGTGATTCGTTTTCATTGAACCCTGTTACCGTATGGCTTAATATTAACGTCTACTGTTACTGTATGGCTTATTATTAACTTCCACTGTTACTGTATGGCTTATTATTAACTTCCACTGTATGGCTTATTATTAGCTTCTACTGTAAAGCTGATAGAATTGTGGCCTATCTTCTATTTGCAATTAATATAAATTGGTGGAAAGAATGGGACATTTTGTACGTTGTTCCACAACAGAAAAAATATCCCATTCTTTCCACCCACAGTAAATGCACCAGTTGCATTCACACATCACATTAGCGTATAGCGGTCAAAACCCTTTGCCCTTCCGGGGTCAAACTCTTGACAACCACGGCGATTTCAGGACCTATATACCTGAGGCAAGGACATGAATACAGCGCCACCCAATGTACACATAGAGAAATACAGTTGTATTTACAACACCATATTTGGATCTAACATCTATTGAACATGAACCGGTATCTCACAGGAGAGACTTATTTTTCCCGTCATGCACACACACGGGTGGTGCTGGTAAACACTGCATATTGATTGGTGTAGTGTTTCAGTGTAATCTACCTTTTAGTCTTGAAGTCCAGCGAGTCTGTGGAGTCTCGGTTCGAGTAGCACTCTCCAGTCTGCTCTGGGCTCAGCAGAGGCCTGTAGTCGTCCTCCATGATACCTCTGACTTTCAGCTAAAGCCTCGCAACGCTCATCACCTGACTGGGAGCAAATATGTTGTAAAATCTAATCAGTGTCTGTCACAGGGCAACCATAAAACAATATTTGTGAAGTGCGGATGTTAACTGCAGTCAAATGTAGTTGACATTATAAAGCTCTGTGTTTCTGATTTGTGAATGTGTTGTTCTACCTTCCAGGTAGCCACTGGTTCCCACTCACTCCAGAATTCTGTGAAAATTATCCTGTAGCGATTTGGAAACTGGTTAATCCAGAAGAGTGAATATTATGTCTACTGGATTATCTGTCACAGGAAAGTATTAAATCTCTGGAAGCAGTCAAAACCAGATTTGACCATATTAAACAAACAAATTTCCCCCTGGGGATGAATAAAGTATCAATCTATCTTAACCTGCTTGCTAACCCGGGGATAAAAATGAGCTGCTGGGTCTGACCCGTTCCTCCTTGGAACATTACATGGCCCCAAGATTGCTGAAACTAATTAATTTAGAAATATGCACCATGCAAAATCAGCTGAAACTTGCCCCCAGAGGGGTGCCCACTTTGTTTTTTATTTGATGCTTTGGCAACATTGCTTTTTTTTTTACTTTTATGCAAACAAAGCCACATTAATTGATTGCTTGAGATGCGAGAGATAAACCAAAACATCCTAAGCAAATGCACTAAGCATTTGTCATGTATAAACCCGCAGCTGACTCGGCATACAGATATTCACAAACACTCCCCGTCACATCACCAGCCACAGTCAGCCGTACAGCTAGTGCCTCACTTCAGCAGTGACGTTAGATAACCTCACCTCACGCGCAGACGTCAAACCAGACGGCACGTGACCACACAGATAGATATTCTGTTGAATTCTTTGGCTCAACGCTAGCTTACTGTAAGAAACCAGCTGTTGGTGGTAGTGACAGAGATGTTAGAAGGTGGAACGTTAGTCTCGCCGGACAGACACTTCCTGTCTGCTTTCTTCCCAATTTTCGTACCCAAAGTAGGTGAATGTTAGCCCCCCCACTACACTACACTACACACAGAGACACACAGATACTTTAGCATAGTTAGGTTAACGTTATAGCAGAAGTTCAAATCCGTACCAAGGGCTGCAGTGAAGTTCTTCCTATTGTCTTCAGATCATCTCAGGTTTGCCGTGTCAGCGAATGGTACAACCAGCAAGTTGGTCTAACGTGGATTAAACATTTAATAATAAATTAAATAAAACACACAGCGGAGGGTGGTAAAGTAAGCTACTGTTCCAAAATAAGTTGTCGCAGTATGATAACTAACGTGTCCGCAGTCCGTATGAAGAGGCAGTGGAACGACAGCGGTTCTACTTCCAACTGATGAGGGACGAGCTGTGCTGTCTTCTTGTTATTACCGATGGTCTTCCTTTTCTTCTTCTTCCCCTCCTTCGTTTGGTGTTTCCTCTTCTTCTCGGGGTTTGCATAGAGCGTTAAACTGCACTACCGCCACCTGCTGAACTGAAGCGGAACGCGCGTGAGAGAAATCTCGTCATACAATAATGAATCTCACCGTTCCACCACTGAGATATGCGGCTTTCCTAAAAGAGAAAGCATTCAGTGTCACGATCAAAGAATTGAAGGATTCAAGGATCATTTATTGTCATTATGCAACACAAGGATGCACAACGAGATTCAGCTGTAGCCCATTTCTAACACAACAAACACATGACATACAAAATAAAAACTTTGAATTTGTATCAGAAGGATGTAAAAAACAGCAACAAAAACAATTCTCTGGGCAGATCATATGGCCGACCTCTTTACATTAAAATTCAACAGGAAGAAAACATTGTCCATCAACTTTGACTGTTTGAGCACCAAGCATATTTAGCTTTACAAATCTATGAAAAGCAAGACGAGGAGCCTATTTGTATGCACTCTCTGCATAAATGGTATTGATATTGTGAGCAATGGATGCACAGACAGAGCTGAAAATGTCTCTACAATTCCATGAAAAGAACACAAACGCTCATCTTACACGGCAGGCCTTGTTCCTTTAAGGTTCTGCATCAAAAACCAAATTAGAGAAACACATCTGAAAATATTACACCAAATATATCTAATAAACATGTACAGTTCAATGTTTTCAAATATTGATAACAAATGTACTTTCTGCCAGACAGAACAAGAAAGCATAATTCAATAATTATTATTTTATTACATTTTGGGAAAAAACTTTGAGAGTTATATTTTGTGAAAAACAAAGTAATTGTGATTAAAGGTCAAAATAGTATATTTTAAATGCTATGATGACAGTTATGTGTTATATTGTTCACTTTTTTTATCATATTAGGGACATTTCATATTCATAAAAGTAAATTTCTTAATTCAACCCCATCTTTCAGGTTGTTTTTCATTTCAATTGAAGGTTATTTTGAGTCTCTTAAATTTGTAACAAATAAGAAATGCCTAAATATACTATGTTTTAGTTTTGTCATTTGTATCTGTATTATTATTATTACCCTCTGATGCAGCTGTTTTTTCTATATTTACTAAATAACATGTTGTGAAAATTTGAAAAAAAAGAGAAAATAATTTAACTAAAAATGTAATTCTAATTATGCTAATGTAATTGACAAGTTGTAATGAACACAATGACCGACATGAACTCTAGTGGTTAATGTGACTCACACTTTCATAGAACAAGTTTTATACTGCCACTGACTGCCTGCTGCTCATCACTCACTACTCTTAAAGCAGTGGTTCTCAACTGGTCTGGTTGCGGGACCCACCATCACCCCTTAATGACAAGCCGGACCCACTACCCAAATTATATATATATTATATTTATATATATATATATTTTGGGTATATCTATATTCAAGAAGTCTAGTAGTAGTAACGTCTCTGTGTAGTAAACAACTGTCAAATCAAATAAAGAAAGTACACATCAATTATATTTTAAGAAATATTATTCTCATTTTTCCAATTTAACTGGATGGATTATAAATAATACATAGAAATACATGAATACATGTTCTTCTCATTTCAAGTAAAATAACAGCTGGATTAAAAAATAAATTACGTAACGAAATTCAATTTAGAAAACTTATTTTCTTAAATTCCCTTCAAAATAAAATCACAACTTTTTTTTTATTTTTTTAATTTTCTTTATTTTTTAATTTTTTTTTGTCCAAAGGCCCACTGAAAACGGGTCCGCGACCCACCAGTTGAGAATCACTGTCTTAAAGGGCCCCGTCTGGTAGGGGCCACAAGTGATGACAGAGCTGAGAGCATACACCCCCCAGTAGCTGCTGATAATAAAGGACAAGAGTTTGCAGTGTGTTTGGCTAACAGCTAACAAGCTAACAGAACTACCAGCACAAACAATGCAGTACTTCTCCACCACTTTTGCAGCTATTCTTTATTTTTTTATTAAGCTGAAGGGGTATTTCATGAACACAATTTTCTTCCAAAGTTGGAAGAGATCTGCTTATTTCACATAAGAGTTGGCAGATATTAATGTATGGGCCAGGTTTTGAAAAACATCCAGCTTTTTTAGCACATTGCTATACTGAGCTATATAACACAATACCTAAATCAAATATGCTTATTTATTCATTTATGATCTTCAGTTATATGATATGAACTCCCCATTACTTCTCTTTTAATCATCTTAGCATTATCTGTAAGTAGACTTGACGAATACATTATTTTCATATGTTATGTGGACAAATTGCTATTCATTCTTTCTTCTTCCGTTTTTTTGTTGCCTTTTCTTCTTTCTTTACAGAAAACATTGAACTAAATTTGAAAAGTTCAAACCAAATTAACTGCTTTATCTTCTCCCATACTTTCTCTTGAAATGTCTCCCCTCCAAATAGCCTGGCATCTGCAAGCACCAACACAACATTATAATAACAACACAGAGCCAGATGAGACTGTTATGTGCATTAATAACGGTGAAACAGCATGCCCCTGTCCAAATGTTGCCGGTGCCAATATGAATTGGATCATTTTCAGATTCTGTATGTAACTCGAGGTGGAAGAATCAATAAGATCATTTTCTAGAAATTTGTGATTTTGATGGACAGGATCTCAAGGCCCAGCCGGGGGTCAGAGAGTGTCCGAAAGGGGCAGCAGAGGTGGTTGGGGCATCTCATCAGGACGCTTGTGTGACTTCCTTTCTAGAGGTTTTCCGGCACGTCTGTCATCTTTATGGATTAACTGATAACTCTGTGATGTTGTGATGAAATTATGTTGTTATTCTCTATTTATTTCTTATTATCAACATTTGTTAAGAAGATAGATATAATTCAGATTCAGATTATAAATTAATTTCCAAAGCACTGGCTAACAGGCTTGGCCAATATTTGCCAAAATTAATAAACCCAGACCAGAGCGGCTTTATTTTGAAACGCTCATCAGCCAATAACTTGTGCAGACTCTTTAATATTATCCATCTAACAAAATCTAAAACTGAACCTAGTGTAGCTGTAGCATTAGATGCTGAAAAGGCCTTTGATAGGCTAGAGTGGCCGTATTTATTCAAAGTTTTGGACAAGTTTGGATTTGGCCATTTGTTTATCAATTGGGTGAAAACCCTTTACCATAAACCCAGAGCCAAAATTACCACAAATGGACAGACTTCGACAGCATTTCCCTTGAGTAGATCGAGTCGACAGGGTTGCCCTCTGTCTCCAGGACTCTTTGTCCTGGCTATTGAACCACTTGCTGAAGCAATTAGACGGGATCCAGATATAAAGGGGTTCAGAGTGGACCAAATAAATCATAAAATGAATCTCCTGGCAGATGATGTAATTTTGTATCTAACAGACCCGGTTAATTCTCTCACTAAATTACAGGCGCTACGAAACACCTATGGTGCTATTTCAGGATATAAGGTCAATCTGGAAAAAGTGAAATTATTCCACTCACGAACTTCGATCACACTGAATACCAACAAACAACCCCATTTAAGTGGCTCCCGAATATTAAATATCTAGGAATAATTATAGATAATGATCTTACAAATTTGTACAAACTTAATTACCTCCCATTGCTGAGTAAAATCGAGGACGACCTACGCAGATGGATGAATCTACCCATTACTTTAATTGGTCGAATAAACTGTGTGAAAATGAATATTCTCCCAAGGTTGCAGTATCTTTTCCAGTCCTTACCCATTCCATTACCTCAAACCTTTTTTAAAACCCTCAACAAACACATTAGGCAGTTTTTATGGAACTGTAAAATGCCAAGGGTGTCAATGGAAAAATGAACATGGGATTATAGTCTAGGAGGTTTTCGACTACCTAATTTGAAGAAATATTATTTAGCAGCCCAGATGCGAAATATTTTGTCATTTTTTGACAGTGATGCTGCCCCCTCCCGGATACAAATTGCACTTCATCCTCTGAAAGAAGAAACCTCCAGTGATTTTATTTATAAATGGAACTCCAAAACCATATCCAAGAGGACAGACAATCCTATTTTGAAACATTTTATTAAAATATGGTATGAAGTTCACAAAACTCTTGGACTAAATATGAGACTATCACCAAAAACACCTCGAAGACAAAATGAACTTGTGCCCATGACTCTAAGTAACAAGATTCTGGGGACTTGGCATGACAGAGGAATCCAGTATCTGGAAGACTGCTTTGATAAAGGACTCTTCATGCCTTTTGAAGAACTGAAGAGAAAATATGATTTGCCCAGTAGAACTTTCTTTTGTTACCTCCAGTTAAGATCCTTTTTGAGAACCAACCTGGGCCCTGGAATGACTCTACCTGTGTTAACTAACGTGGAAACATTGCTTCACCAGGGAAATGTGTACAAATTTATTTCTAAAATGTACTCTATGTTGCTGAATGAGGGCCCAAAACCAGGATTACACAGATCAAGGATGAGATGGGAATCAGACTTGAATATAACAATTGATGAAGAACTCTGGTCAGATTTGTGCCAGAACAGCTTGTCAGCAACAGTTAATGCCCGGTACAGACTTGTTCATTATAACTTTCTTCATCAGCTGTACCTCACCCCACAGAAGCTACATAAATCCAAACCTGAATTGTCAGAAATGTGTTTCAGATGTGGTATAGAGGTCGGCTCCTTCCTACACTGTACCTGGCTTTGCACAAAGGTGAGGTCCTTCTGGTATGACTTTTGTAATACAATAACTAAGATCACAGGGGTTACCTTTCCATTAGATCCTGAGCTATGTTTACTGGGAAACTTCACAACTCTCAACAGTTCTTTAACGAAGCCCCAAATTAAACTTGTAGAAATTGCTTTATGTGTGGCCAGGAAATGTATCGCGATGACGTGGAAGTCTGATTCCCCCACTCTCATCGACAAATGGTCTGTGGAAATGAACAATTGTATTCCTCTTGAAAAAATTACATATAGTCTCAGAAAAATATATAATTTATTTTTGAAAATCTGGCAGCCTTATTTGGAGTATATGTGTATAACACTAACAGCACCATAAGACTGTAATTATTTAGAGCTCCGATTTACAATATAGTCATTGCATTCTCCTTTGTGTTGTGTTACTTTATGCATCGACATTTCTTTTTTTTTTTTTTTTTTTGTTTGGGTGGGGGGAATTATTTATTTACTTTATTTACTTAATTTTATTTCATTTATTTGTGTTTAGTTTTTTTTGTTTAAAAAACTCTTTTTCTCTTAACTTGTTATGTAGTTGTTTGTAATGTTTAATGTTCTGTGTTCTGTATGCTCTCTTGCATTGTTAAAATAAAATATTATAAAAAAAAAAAAAGAAGATAGCTATAAAATACCAGCAGACCAATGCTTTAAGTGTGACGACACAGCTAACTTATAAGAGTTATCTCTAAGAGCATCATTCAATTATTTCATTAAATGAACCATATTAATAAGTCATCACCACGTTCGTACAAAAACATATTTTCTGACGTATCCTGTCCCCCTTCCCTGCTTACTTACCTTCTGAATAATTTAACAAAATGATGTAAAGCAGAGTATTTAAAAGTTTAAAATGGTGCTTGATCTTGAAAACGTGGGCGACAACATACAGTATGTTGTGATTTGATGATCAAGTAGAAGCTTTCTTTAAATTTACACTTCATTTTTTACACCTGCAAAAGAACTGTGCCCAGCCCACCCACCCATGCATTCACTATAGTATATTAGTACAGTATATTAGTACAGTATATTAGTACAGTATATTAGTACAGTATATTAGTATAGTATATTAGTATATTAGTATAGTATATTAGTACAGTATATTAGTACAGTATATTAGTATAGTATATAAGTGCAGTATATAAGTACAGTATATTAGTATAGTATATTAGTACAGTATATTAGTACAGTATATTAGTATATTAGTATAGTATATTAGTATAGTATATTAGTACAGTATATTAGTACAGTATATTAGTATATTAGTATAGTATATTAGGATAGTATATGAGTATATTAGTACAGTATATTAGTATATTAGTATAGTATATTAGTATAGTATATTAGTACAGTATATTAGTACAGTATATTAGTATATTAGTATAGTATATTAGTATAGTATATTAGTATATTAGTACAGTATATTAGTATAGTATATTAGTACAGTATATTAGTATAGTATATTAGTATAGTATATTAGTACAGTATATTAGTATATTAGTACAGTATATTAGTATAGTATATTAGTACAGTATATTAGTATATTAGTACAGTATATTAGTATAGTATATTAGTACAGTATATTAGTACAGTATATTAGTACAGTATATTAGTACGGTATATCAGTATATTATATTAGTACAGTATATTAGTACAGTATATTAGTACGGTATATCAGTATATTATATTAGTACAGTATATTAGTATAGTATATTAGTACAGTATATTAGTATATTAGTACAGTATATTAGTATAGTATATTAGTACAGTATATTAGTATAGTATATTAGTACAGTATATTAGTACAGTATATTAGTACGGTATGGTACTGGCTGGAGCCTTAAAATGAAAAAGAAATGAAAGCATTGATAATCCTGTCAAACATTTAATGAACAACATAAAAAGAAAGATGATCAATACAACCAATAGACATACATTTTCTTTTTCCAAATTATTTTCCAGCAACAATCAGCACAACGTTTTCTAAACTCAAACAACTTTGACCCTTCAAAGACTGTATTGATATCTGCTGTCCTATAACTCTGGTACATGAAAAACATATTTAAACACATAAACATCTGAAGAATTAAGAGTACAAAATGATGTCATAGATTGTCTATAGATCTTTTAGACCTTTGTCACAAGGCAGTGTAACTGTAAATAGACATGACATGCTTCTTTAGTTTGAAACACGGTTGGCTTTTACGTTGCCTTCATAAAGCTGCTCAATAGCTCAGGGCTACAAACATTCAGCCTGCAGCCTGGTGCTGGTACGTCTGACAGCTGTGGATGCTGCTTATGATGACATTTACAGTTAGACGTTGCCGTTTGTGATCAGGTATCTCTGCTACTATGTGTTCCATTTCTAATCTTCAGTCGGTAATTCCCTGCTGGCAGATAGTAAATACCGACATCACTCAACAGGATGAAGAAACACTGTGTGCTCAGGTTTGCAGAGCCTGCTGACATGTTGTCAGACTTCTGTATCGTACACCAGAGTTGGAGTACTAACTTGCTGCATTTTAACAAATTGAAAGTTGGAATTTCCAAATTTCCAAAATCTTTGGGAAGCAGCACTCATTTGATCACTTTTCTCTTTTTTCTTCTCTTGATAGTTCCTCTTAGCATGCATTCAGCTGGGGTCCATAAAAGCACCTTTATATAATATAACATAGCACCATATAGTTTCCTATTATACTGGGACCCAACCATTGGCATGCATACACTCTAAAACTTTGTTTTCTTGGTTACCATTTCTAAACGTAGCATCGCTCAAACATTACAAGGCAAATAATGAATATTCATACAGTACTTTACATGTAGAGGATGAACTAATACAGTACACATTAAAGAAAGTGCTAGAGTACAATAGTTCCTTGTTTTTTGTTGTTACCCTACAGGACACACTAATGTATTACATTACACTTATGTAAATATACACTTTTTCATCTTTAAATGATTAGCCAACATGGACATCTCTATATTTCCCTCCAGAACCAGAACGTCTTGTTCAGTGTGCACACATTCACATCACTCCACCTGCACAACCACAGATATACACACACACTTTGTCAAGGTGAGTCCCACCTCATTCCTTTGAACACTCACTGATGAAAATGATCATTTTCATCAGTGAGTGTATCCTCCAGATGTATAGTTACAATCCTATGAGAACTAGTTTTCTGTTAGCTTTGACCACTGAACCTTTTTATCATATCTCAATTGCTAAAAATAAAAGACACAATTGCAATAAGCAAAGATACAGTCAACTTGTAAAGGTGCTTTAAGGCGTCAGGGTTGGAAACATTAGATCTTTGTTAACAGTCCAGATCTCCTTTCGTCAAGTTGTTCATCAAAGTCCAACATCTGGTTGCCCTCCTGCTGTAGGATGGCTCTCTATATCCTCACAGCCCGTAAAGGACCACACCAGCAGTTAGTATTTATGGTATTTATCTCTCCAAAAGACCCCAAATCTGTCTTCCAGCTACTGCTCGTACTTTGCTGAGTGACAAGGAAGAGCAGCTGTGGTGACACTATGTGTGAATACA
Organism: Lycodopsis pacificus; assembly: GCA_028022725.1. Classification (NCBI taxonomy): domain Eukaryota; kingdom Metazoa; phylum Chordata; class Actinopteri; order Perciformes; family Zoarcidae; genus Lycodopsis; species Lycodopsis pacificus. The sequence goes on from CM051707.1 coordinate 20,359,433, forward strand.
CTGCTTCTAGTTGTGCTCTCATACTCCTGTGTCATCTCAATGTCATGTCATGGTCTTCCACTGATCCCAACTCTGTATGATGCAGTTAAAAGGTAGCCAGCGGACCTTGACTTAAGATTTGTCTTGTGCGTGTCAAAGCACAGGAGTTGAACACACCGCAGGAGCAAATAAGGAATGTTACAAGTTCAATTTCCATCTCGTTTTCCACTGATCCTGCTGTTCTCTCTCAGTGAGGAATCTACAGCTTCTTTACAGCCACCTTTAAAATCTCTTCCAATACATCATTTTGATATCTGATCCTGAAATTATGGTTGACACGAGTGACGGACAATGTTGTTGGCATGCTGCATGGTTGTTTTGATGTATTTTGTTTTTGTTTAATTGATCTATTTGTTTAAATGTATTTCTTCCTGGCCTTTTTGCCAGGTGCATGAATTGCTAGTATTATTTCTTTACTTGTTTGGGATTTGTTTTTCTTTGCAACAAAAAAACGTAATAAAATATTTAAGTCTGCAGACGGTGATAGATGTTTGAATTCAAAGAGCCACCTCTTTTCATTATTAAAAAGATCAGCTGTTTTCAGACTGATGTAGTTTCCATTCATGTCAGTATGCCATGCAAATAAATGGTAACGCTACATTATACAGGTCATCGTTTCTGATTCATTCACTCAGACGTCAGGTCATTTCACACTAATTATAATGAAAATGGAGAAAGTGTAATAATCAGTTGTCAGAGGACATGTTTGTAAAAATATTTGAACTTCATTACGTTTTATTTATAAAAGTGTGGGTTTGTTCAGTTCATGTAACAGCTTAGTAAGTTCAGCTCCATGCTCATTATCCCTTCAGTCTGTGCAATTGATTGCAGAAAGCTTTTTAGTTCCTTTTCTATACGAATGCACGCTGGAAGATGCTGACTGTTGGCACACAAGGCGCAAGGTTGCTGTTGCTAAAGGCAATCTGTTTAATGCGAGAAGTTTACAGATTTACAAATCCTTTTTCATCATCCATTTTATCTTATCGTTCGAAACCGATCTAGAAGCAGCTCAGCGGTAATAGGGAGGATACATGAGCCTCTCTCTAAGGGAACAAAAAGAACAAATAGGAACTTATTAAATACCCACCGTTTATTACGCAAATAAGTGACTAACATTGTTAGAAATACAGACAAAGCATTTTCAACTTTTTTGTCCTTCTATCTATTTATTTATTTCGATTTTGGAGGAAGAAGAACGAGGGTTCTATTCATTTAAGTCAGGGTCACAAATTTTAGACAAATAATCCAAATCTCACTCAGCTTTCCTAACAATCCTTTTAGCTCGGCAGTGCAATTAGGAAATGAGGGCTCCACCACCGACATCCAGTACACCATTTTGATTCTACAGAAAAGACAGGAGCATACGAGACTACAACAGAAAAGGAGATGTTTTAGAGCCGTGCTCATTTTCCTCTTATTCATCTCGGCCTCATGAAATGAGCACAAAGTGTGAACATGAAAGGAACTAACAGCAGTAAGTAGCTCCAGAGGGGAAAGAGTCTGTTTTGCACTCATCGAGATGGAGATAGTTTCCATAGTGTGTGTGATACAACAGTTGTCATCAGCAGCAAACCAAAAGAATCCATGCAAAAAAACATTGAACTTTTTTTATGTGAGGTACAACGTCCTGTTTTGTGCTCGAATCAGAACTGACACCTAATTAATTTCCATTTATCCGAATGATATCTAATGTTGAACCACACGGTATAAATGTTGGTTCATTGGGCTGCCGTGTGAATGAGTTCAGCACAGCTCGTACGTCTGCTGATAGCTGCTCACACATCAGATGCACGTGCACTTTACAAGATGTCCCCTGATGCAGTGCCAGGTCTGTTGACTTTATAAGATGTGAATTTTGAATTGAAGATGACTAGACATTGAACATTTCAAATTCTTTGAACCTGTAGTTTGTAATTTCATGTAAAAAGCATCAGCCTTAGCGTGTGCTGTTGCCAAGCAACAGCGTTCATGCTAGAGTTTCAAATGTTGTGCTCATTTCACAAAAATCAGTGAGACTTTAGTGTCTGAGAACATCTGACAATGATTATGTAATATGGCGTTTGCATTGATGTGCACAGGATGTTCAACTCCAGACTTGATCTTGACCAGATCTTGATGAGAAGCTGTGAAAAGGGACACAGATCATGGTGGGAGTTGTGTTTAGCTGCAGCTCATCAGATTCTATAAGCAGGGATCCATGATTGTCACTTTATGCCAAAGGCATGGATAGAAATGGTCCCTCTACGTCAGCGGATTAGCAAAGTGCAGCTTTTATTTAAAGTGCTTTTTGGAGTGATATTTGGAATACGAAAGACGGATGACTTTATACCTTTTAAGGAATTCTCATTCTACTTTCAGGAGAATAAATATCACGTCTTTATAATAATATAATAATTATTTATATCTCGACTGAGGAAAGATTTAAAATGAGCCTCTTTAGCCAAATTCACTGGCTATCAATGGTGAATCAAATCAATGTAAAGAATTGGATATATATTCTGATTGCACGTCATTTTTGAAATATATTGTGCTTATACTCCCACACTGCTTTATATAACTTTTACCGTTCATATGAAAATAAAACAACTCACGAGATCAATACGCTTCATGCCCTACAGCAGACAACAAACACACCAAACACACTAGTCCTGTGCTTCAATGCACCTAAAGGCATCACAAGAACTGGCTGCCACCAATACAAATATTTTAGAACTGTTTCTGCATTTCTTTTTGCCTCCGACACCAATATCAGCCATGTCACTACATGTCGACACCATTACACTGAGCGCAGTCAGTACGCAGTCGAGCTACACTAAGACAAAGGGCCCGACTCGTCTTGCTTCTGTTCAGACATGGACTAGTCAGTAAGTGGACTCACATTATGATTTCTTTTACATTTTACACTGCCTTTCAATAAGTAGTTGCTTTAACTGCATATCAATATGAATAAGTACAAGAGCACTCAATTGCAACCTCAGTGCTGCAGCTCAGTGTTATCCAACCACAGGGGAGCGCAGTACAAGAACGATACATTACAAACCACAGCAGGATTCATTCACTCACTCAGGACACCTCAAAGTGAATCGTTACACATCAGCTTGATAAAAGTGCTCATCGCTTCATCTTTTAAAGCAGTGCTTCCCAAAGACCGGGTCGAGACCCACAGGTGGGTCGTAGGACATTTGATCAGGGTCGCCAAATAAACAAGCAGAATTTCTTCCAGTCTTTGACTTAACATTTCTATCTGCAGTACACCTTTGAACCACCTGGATGTTCTTTTTGTTCTGAGAGTTGTTAGAACATTGAATCTAATATGAAAGGTGAGTGTATTCTGTTTGATTGATTGATGAGAGGAAATGAAAAGAATGAGTCTGTTGACTCTGCCGAAATGCATTCATTCTGTCTCATTAATAAAGTAGTGATTTATCAAACTATCTCTTCAAAATGATTGTTTTGTCATTTTAAGAAAGAGGCTGTCCAGAAAACGTTTGTCAAACACTGTTTAAAAGTTGATCTAGAATCAGTTGAGGCCATGGTTGATTACTTGATTACCTGCTATGATAACCTGCAGTTGAAGACGCCTTGCACACGGATTTAGATCGGTGGTTATACAGTTAACCAAAACTATGTTTAAATCTCAATATGCACATCTTAATGGACACCAGCCAGTCTATCAGAACAAGTGTGTTCCATGGCCATGGCTTAAAAAACGCTGGTGGCACTGTGTCTGCAAACCAAGGAGTTTATGCTCTGGATAATTAACCATTAGGTTAACCAACCCGTTCCTAGTTCAAGACTGGCCTTGTATAAGTACTTTAAATTAAACTTTGTATATGTGTGGAACGCTTATTACTTTACATCAGGAAAAGGTTGTGAGTCCTTGATTCTGCTTCCAGAATGATCTCACAGAAGACCTTGGACCATCTTGTACTGATCCAAGGTTTAAGTCAAAGTCTGAATGGGGTTCTTTGTCGTTGGTGACCAGCTCTCACACAACACAGAGCTCAATGTACAGCAAACCATTGAGCTCAATGTACAGAAAACCATTGAGCTCAATGTACAGAAAACCATTGAGCTCTTGCAAGCTCTTGTGGAGGCAGCACTTCGTGGATGTTTAGGGACTCACAGCCAAAAAAGAACACACAAGTAAGACGTGGACACTTTAAGACAACGTCACCGCGTCCTCATGACGAGATAATGGGGAAAGGTAAAATACAGGGTTCAGCAGAGACGAGCATATCGGTGCGTCTGAAAGGCCTGTTTGAGCTACCACCCGGCTCTCTACCCGCTGTACCAATGAGCAGCGAGGCGTTCACTGACATCAAGGAAACAAGTCTGCTTTCTAACCTCACCCCTCTGTGTGACATGTTGAAAACACAGAGGACAAAAGACCACTTCATACGACAAACAGAAAGCGTATGAACACATTTCTATAGCACCACACATTCCAGAATCAAATCCATTACTCAGCCATTAAGCAGTAAGACCTTGGAGCTAGTGTAATGTATAACATGAGAAAATAACTCATTACAAATATTATCAGTGAGTAATAGTCTAAGGGGCATGTAGTAAAATAATATGAAATATAATTCTCAATGTTTCAAGTATCCACAAGAGTTTTCAAGGCATCACTATGCAACTGGCACTTGGACCATCTCGGTCTGTGAGGGCTCATAAGAGGGTTAACAGCATAGAAAAGCAATCTATAGAAAATATATATATTTCTGTAAGACATTTTTTCCATACTTTGCTCTAATTCTTCCTTTTTACTGAAAATTTGACCTCCTCATGCCGCAAAAAGAAAAAGAAAATCAATAATAAAGAAATCTGAGAAGGAAATACCTCTTTGGTGAACTGATCACAAAACAAAATGATAATTGTTCAAAAGCGGTGACAGATGACGCACAAATGGAAAGCAACATTTATGTTAGGTCTGCCTCCAGCTCCGTGCCTCGTCTGTGATGGATGTGTTTCAGCTTGTTTCTGCGGTGTGACTGTGTACTGGTGGTACCGCCACCCGGAGCTTCAGCTCTTTTTCCTGTCATGACTGTGCCGCACTGAGGGCCACTGAAGACCAGCAGCCTGTACTCATCTCCTGTGTGCTCAGCAGAACACATGTAAAGTACCTTTCCTTCAGCAAACAGAGTATGTAAGTCTGACCTGTTTGGCTACAATTACCAAACCGTACAAATAATGTGGCAACAACACACTTATCCTTCAGAACAACGAGATCCAAACGCGTCTCTTCTCCACCTCAACTGGGTTCTTGGATGGAGAGAGGACATCTCTTCAAAGATCTATTCATACAGAGATCTATGAATGCCACAAGTCAATTATTCTTCAAGTGTTTGAGGTCCAAAGAAAGTAAGAAATCAAATAGTATCTGAATGCGACACAAGTATAGATAAGACTAACACAGCCTGTGTTTGTGGACTAAGTGCCTGTGTTGGATATAAAGAAGATGTATTGCACTCACTAATAAATGTTTGGATTCATGTCTGTCTCCTTTGCCAACTTGGTTAAACGCTGTAAACTGTTTGGCGCTTTCCTGCTGACAACAGCACTACGGCAGAACAGAGCGGGGGGGCTGTGAAGGATCAACAGCACGCAGCAAGTCCAGTCCAAAGGCGTATAAGAAACCAGTCCTGGTTCTCCTTTGAGGCTGGACTCCACAGCACGTTGGCATTCCGCCCTTGTCTCGATGACGCCGAGGAAAGCAGCAGATCAGCACGATGCTACATCACTGCAGGGTACCTGGTCCGGTCATGTGCACATTCTTCCATTGTTGTGTCATTAGAAACGAACGCAAAAGCAGATAATTTATGATGTGAAAGCCGAACCTCTACATGGCATATATTACATGGCAACACCTAGTGTGTGTGCATGCGTGCGTGCGTGTGTATGCGTGTTCTGAAGTGGCAACTGTAATAAACATTGTAATTATTTAGATGAACGACAAATTTCCTGTGTAGGAAGTAATGGTAGTTGGAGTCCACTGAAGGGCAACAGACACCAGCAGTGTGCTGCATGCCGACAGCGTCTGTTCGTTCTATGTGAGCCGGTCCATGCAGCTGGTGTGTGTTGCACTTACAGCAAGTTCCTGCTTGCCCTCCCCCCCCCCCCCCCCCCCCCAAAAAAACAAGCCAAATCTACATGTGAGGTCTTCTGTTCCTTTTCAGTTGCAAAGATGAAAATAATTGTTGCCACAAATATCTATTTTTCTTTTTTGCACAATCTATAATGGACACATTAAGATAATTTGACTTTCAGCGAGCAGCTGTGCTTTTCTGCACATGTGCACGTCATACAAGTGATTACCAATGTGCTGAATGATTAAAGTGGATTAGCACACTATTGTGACCTTTCAATGGAACTCATAACGAAAACAATGCTGTAATTTATAATCTCTTCAATTTAAGAGGGGGGGGGGGTCATTAGGCCCCGGCTAAAGTGGATTAAATAGCACTGACAATGACATTTTCTTCTCTCACTGAAACAGATGTAGGCATTGGGCTGTGAATGGATGACTTCTTGGCAGGTTATTCATTGGTGGTTTACCAGCCCTTTAGTGACATGGGCCAAAAAGTGAAGGTGGACACTGCGTCTCGTGCAGGAGGCTGCAGACACACACACGCTGTCATGGGGGTATTTAGGGCGCGCTGTCACGTCTGGATCTCTCGTTAACACGCTCCCTAGAATACATGCACAAAGCCAGCCTGCTGCCAAGGTCAGTCCTCCTGCTCCTCGCTGTCCTGCCGCGCGTCCATCCGCTTCTCTTTGTGACAGGAGAAAATCCGTCGCATCTCCTCTTCGTACCTGACGAAATTTTCTCCGAACCGGGACCAGGCTTTCAGGGGAACCGTGATGGTGTTTCTGTACGGCTGCCGCACCTCGCTGATTTTTAAAAAAACACCGTACCGGTTGGAGCCGACATCAAAGTAGAACCTCTTGTTGTCCACCCGGAAAGACGCGGCCTCTGGAAGCTCGGGGTTGTCGTCGTGATTCCTGGAGCCCGTTCGCCCGCGGTCGTCGCTGTCCTCGTCGCCGTAGTCTTCGATCAGCTGCGACAGCGCATCTCTGAACTCGATGAGCCCCTGCGCGGGCAGCACGATGGTCTGCTCGATGCCCTGGCCGTAGTAGCCCATGGTGCCGTGTCCTTTGCTGACAGTCTGCCGTATGCGGAGGAACCGACCCCTTTGGTTCTCCTTCAGGTCCAGGAAGTACTTCCTGTTGTCTCTCTCGATTAATTCGCTCTTGAGGACGCGGTGGGCATGGTCGTCGGACACCGGGGAGCCGATGGGAGACGGCACCGCGTGCGGCTCCTGCGCCCTCCTGCGGGAGTCGTGTGCGCGGCCCTGGCCGTTGTTGCTGCCGCCGCTGTGCTCCTCGGTCTGCGGAGGCGCGAGGCCCCCCCGCAGTCCGATTCGGGCGTAGTAATCGATGAAGTCTCCCAGGCTGTAGCGGAGAGCGGGAGCCATCGACATAGACAGCGTCAGCTTGCTCTTCCTGATGTTGTCGTGGCGGCCTCTACCGATCCACACCTCGGCTATTTTCAGGAAGCGCCCGCGCACACTCTGCTTGACATCCAGATAGAAGCGCTTCTTCTGGATGTCGACGCGTTTGGAGGCTAACTCCTGGATGTCATTGCCCTGCTGCTGCTGCTGCTGCTGCTGCTGCTGCTGCTGCTGCTGCTGCACGGGTCCGGTCTGCACATATTGCTGAGAATATGTGGGTCTCGGTAGAGAATCTGATGCAATCTTACCCCTGCCTCTTTCCATCCCTCTGCAACATCCATCAGCCATCATGATTTATATTCCGCCACTAGACAGCACAGGACAAAGCGATCCCCCCCATCCCAGTGGGCGACTAACAGACGAATAAAGCAGGCTGTTTTTTTTTTCACAAGACAAGTTAGCCGGATGCCTCGAATGACCTAAAAATGGCAGCTAGTCTGGTGTCACCAGCTGATCGAGTCTCTGTGTCCCGAATAAAAGGTCAAGCTCGGCTATCTAACCGTTTCCACTGCAAACTTCCATCGGTTTCCATCACCTACTCTCCTCACAGCTACCCCTTTCACCGAGGCAGCCAGGGAAGCAGCCAACCTGAAATGGGAGGAGGCGTCCAATACTACATGAACCCGATGAACCCATCCCCCCCTCCTCCTCCCCTTACCCGTCCTGAGAATACCTCAGTTAAAGAGACACGCTGTGGTTCTCACACACTCGCCTCAGCTGCATCGAGCTCAGTCCGCAGATATTATGAACAGGAATATCGATTTATGAGGAAAAGATGCCTCAGATCACACGGCCAGCCCCTAACAATGAGCCCATTGTGGAAGATGAAATAGTTTGCTTATAGTCTCGTAATTATGGCTTTGAAAGCAACTCATAATAGCCTAGTTATTTAAAATGTAATAGTTATCCAGTAATAAAGAATAAGTGCACCATAATGCACTAATCACATAATTCAAATTTTTGTCAGACAATTATTATATTATGTTATATTCAAGTCAAATAATGAAATCAACAGAGTTCAAACCTACATGATTTAGATACAGCGTTGCCCCAACCTTTGGCGACAGGTAATACAATCTCTCATCGGTTACCCACACAGCCCCATATTCAATGTGTGCCATCTGTTTGGAAACATTTTATTTGTTGCAAATCAAAAAGTGCATCATCTTATGAAACAATACTGGTGACTTATCCTGTAGTCCTATATAAATCTGTGTTTAAACTACCACAAACACTGAAACACATGGTCAATTTGACCCAGGAGTCATTTGGAGTTTGGCCATTGTTAAGAGTAAGAAACATGTCTGCTGAGCGTCGCTTCGTTTGTTTCACACAGTTTGTAAAAAGTCAAGAATACATTTCCACCATCAAATAAATCCACTGTTAGTTCTAATCAGCAGACAGTCACTGTTGTTATATGGAAATGGTTACACAGGTGTATTAACCATTAACGCGGTACAGCTGTCCATCAAGTCACACAAAAACGAAGATCAATGAGCTAATAGGGTGACAGGTCGAATGAGCTGTATTTCACATTCAGAGCATTAATATATCATCAATAACCATCATCTGTGTAAAGATCTAGTGTAGTAATGTCTCCCTGAGCAGAGTGAAGTCTCTGCCTCTGTGTGTTGTTCACATAGCTGGACTCTTGCATGCGAGTGCCTTTTAGTGCATGTTAGTGCTCTTTAGTTCATGTGAATGCATTTTAGTGCATGTGAGTGCATGTTAGTACATGTGAGCGTGCCCCACTGGTTAGCGCCATATGAGATGTTCTGTAGGTTGTTGTACTATTAAAGCTAATTAACAATTCATAAAAACATTTCTACGTTTGCTGAGCTCCACGAAAGTAGAGCAGCAGCAACGGAACCTCCACGACCCAAACAACCTTTACACGTAGGTGGTGTGTGAGTGCTGCCTCAAATGTGCAATGTACCAATTTTCATTCACACTTCAGTAGATGGCCCCTTTTACTACTATACTATACTGATGATGATATATTTTTGATTCAAAACGGTGAATTTCACCGAAGTGACAGGTTTGCAGGTATGTATACCACTATACTTTACTACACTACTATACTATACCACTATACTATACTACACTACTGTACTTTACTACACTATATTACACTTTACTACTATACTTCACAGCTATACTACAATACTATACTAGCCCATTTACGGCAGAAAGAAAAAAACGAGTTGCATGATAGAAATAAAACACATTAAGTGAATTCGATGAGATGTTACTAGATACCACACCAAAAGTCAACAGTTGGACTCAGTATCAAAATGGAATCTTCATTCTTTTTCTTTTCTTGGTGGAAAAAGTCTTCCATATCCTTTGTCAGACAATTCTACAAGTCATGCGAGTGCATGTTATTTTATGTGAGTGCATGTTAGTGTCTTTTAGTGCATGATAGTACATGTGAGTGCATATTTCCAGCTGACAACACATTAGTTAAAACATTTATTTCATATTTCATAATGATCATTTACAGCGTTTCAAAACAGAGAAACCCTTAAACTTTGTCAGCAGGTAATGAATGCAAAACCCTTTTGACAGTTTGCATTGAAATGAAATCGTGCTATAAAAAAGTAAAAAATATAATACTCAGTCGTGGATTTTCCTAGTTGTCATGACCACTGTAACCAACGTGAGACTGACCTTACTCTGCCACTGCCGACTGTAACCAGATCTTCAAACTAAATAACTGTCACGTGAGCTACAAACTGTACATTACTAAAATATTTATTTCACTTCCTTTTTTTGATTTCCAAAGGCAGTTAAAGCAGCAGCGTGTAGGACTTAGTGGCATCTAGTGGAGAGGCTGAACTCCCCTCCCTACGATGGCCTTCAGGTAACGCAACAACTTAAATGTCCCTCTCTAGAGCCAGTGTTTGGTTTGTCCTTTCTGGGCTCCTGTAGAAACATGGCAGTGAAACATGGCGGACTCCAAGGGGACCTGCTTCTGATGTAGATATGAAAATCCTACACACTGGTACTATAGAATGTACTTTTTTTGTTGAACCTGCACTGAAAACACGTACGTGTCCGTGTGATCTTTTGTTACATTCATGTACAGAGTATGTACTTAAACCGAGAACACACTTCCTGTATTTTAAGTGACAATGCTCAGGTGATCAACTGTAACATCCCTGCAGCGGTAAACCCGTCCACATGAGGGCGCTACAGAGACACAAGTCAGAAACGGCTTCATCCTCAGTCCGCCTGCTGTAGCACCGATCACTCCCTAAACATGTGACATTTCCTAAACATACATGTGTGAGTATGTTTTGTGTATTATCTACTGTAAAGATGTGGCTGTGGAAGTTTTCTACGTGAGTGCAAAGCTGGTAAACTACCGCTACAAGCTGTAATTCACATTGAAGAGTGCTCTCCCGCAGCGTCAGGAAATATTCACACTTGGTTACGCGTGAAAGACTCTTCACTGCTTCAAAGACTTGGAAAGAACATTGTGACATAAACGTGGCAATACACAACTTTTCAATTCCCCCCCTAGCGTTTCCAAATGCTATTATTGTTGCTGCTGCCGTTTCAAAGATAACAGGATCGCTTTCATTTTTCTTCCGAGATTACAACTGGCAACAAATTTGTCATCAGAGGGAAAAAAGCAAGACATATTCAAATACATATCCCTATTCAATCCCAGTGCAGAGTAATCTCAGAGTAATCACAGGCTCTTCTGCCAACAGTACGGGGTACGCTTTATGCAAATTAATGCACCATGATGTCACCGGTATGCAAATGAGAGAATGATGAATGTATAAAGAGAGCTGGCATGCCGTTCATTCCTATGAAAAGTTGCAGAGTGGCGCATGAAGCAAAGAAATGTTGACTTCCGAGTATAGAGTTCCGGTAAAAATACGTGAATCTTCCTCATCACTGGATCCATAGAGCATGAACACTATCGTTGCTTTTAGCCCCGCCTCCAGGCCCTGCCTCGTTCTTAGTCACACCAACAGAGGAAGGTTTAGCACCTCTAGGACCTAATGAGTTAAATTACAGATACGTAATTTAACGTTACCTGAAGGCCATCGTAGGGAGGGGAGTTCAATTTACGGATACGGAAGTTGTTTGGCCACTATGTCAAATTTGCCTCAAAGTCTGTGCTCTTCTTGGGGGCTTGGTATGACGTTGGAGCTATTACTAGCTACTTTCATTGGAAATGAGCTGTCGACACACTGTCGAAAGCCTTCACCTTCCCTGGAGATCGAACCCGGTGGCAGACAGAACTGCACAGTGACAACCAGGCTTATAGGGAATCAATGGAAACAATATTCTATAGCCAGTACATCGTGCTGTCAACATTTACTTCATAATGATAAGTTCAAGCTAAAAACCTGCCGATTGCCACTTTAACAAAAGGCACAGAAGCATTCACATAGATGACACCTCCAGGTCCGTCTGCGCTTACTGTGGCCTGTAGCCACCCAGCTGAGGCATGTAGCTGGAAGCCGGCGCTGTTGACTGGCCGTCTGTCAGTGTCGCCTGCTCACAGTCCTCTTCCAGGGGACAGAAGTCCAGAGGCTCCAGCACTTCCTGCTGCTCCATGATGTCAGTGTGTGTGGCGCAGGGCAGGCGGGGGAAACGCTGGGACTGTCTGCTGCCCTCCTGCAGCAACGTGTCTGGGTTCTCCTCAGAGTCCAGCAGGGGCTGCGTGGACTCGGACCGTGAAAAGACAGCCTGCTGGGGTTGGGAGTTCGGGGTCTGACCCTTGTAACCACTGGACGCCATCACCGAGGAGTACTGAACGGTGCTGGCCGTGGTGTCGGCCATGTCGCCACCCTCGTCGCTGTCGGACACACTCTGGCGAGGTGAGGACATGCAGGAGGAGCCACCGATGCCGCTGCTGTGCTCCTCGGACAGATACTTGTCCTTCTTCAGGGCCAGACTGGCCTTGTCCTCCTCGAACATGCCTTTCCCATCGCACACATCCACATCGAGCACGCTGACGCCACACAGACCATTCTCCTTTGGTGTCTCTGTCTGTAGAGGACAAGTTGAAAAGAAAAGTCGAATTATGATCAGACTGAAAAGTGACTGGAGTCTAAGGCCTCTAGCTTCACTAGTGAGAGCAGTGATGGCGTGGTGAGAATAAGGACACTTCTTAGTCATCTTATCAGTGGGCACAAAAATAACAAGCATAAACTTTTCTTTTGGAATATTCCTGATCGCAGTGATCTCTCCCAGTGATCTCTCCCAGTGGTCCCTCCCCAGTGGTCCCTCCCCAGTGGTCCCTCCCCAGTGGTCCCTCCCCAGTGGTCCCTCCCCAGTGGTCCCTCCCCAGTGGTCCCTCCCCAGTGGTCCCTCCCAGTGTTACTGGTCCGCTGCAGAATGAAAGCAGGCTAGAGCTGGAAAACAACACGGCACTTGAGAGATTTGCTCTGTGCAAGCGAACCTTTGACGGGTCCGACAGTTATAGGATGTTGATTTGTCGCATATTGAATACTATACATGCCGTCACCCTCATGTGTGTCAGTTCAAAAGGAGTCCTCACTTTCAAAGGATAATCAGGAGACCAGTTTCCAATGGTGCTCTCTCCAGGGTCTGGAATCTGGGGCCAAAAGTTCTCCATGATCCTGTAGGAAGAGAGGAAACACTGAGGGTTATGTCTCAGCTTAGCGACTGAAAAGATCTTATGTGGATCCACAAACATTTTCATTCGCGATGTATCTAAGCAATGGGGTTCAGCGATTATTTCTTCGGGGTACGCTCAGATGGACCAGTTCATAAGACGGTCCACGTCTGAGGACTGGAGGGTTTACCGCTGTTATGAATGACCACACACTAGTGTGATGAAAAGCTTGCCATCATTAAGAGGCACATTTGTTTAAAACCCTTGTAATGTCCACCCGATTGCCATACCCTTTTGTCATCTGGGGTAAAAAATGACCCTGCCTGGTTTGACTGTTATTTAAAGCATATAGTATAAATTGTCAATCAATTCTGTTTTACACCTTTAGTCTTACTTCAGTCCAACCCATTACCACACATTTTTCCCTTTATTTTGGAATTTAGGGCCAATAGACCTTGTTTGCATAAAAGCATACCCTGTTTTTGGGTGAAAATACAATGAAACAATGAATTATTTTGACTTTATATTATTTTAACTATTTGACTTATCACAGAGAGGTATGTATCAAAGTTTAGTGAGGATGCTGTTTTTGAATCATTTGAATTTTTCTAATGGCAGCACATAATCACACCTGTTGTCAGTGGTGTACAGTAACGAAGTAGAAATACTTCGTTACGTAAGTCGTTTTTTTGGATATCTGTACTTTACTATTCATATTTCTGTTGGCTTTTACTTTTACTTCACTACATTTTGCAAAGAAAACTGATACTTTGACTCCGATACATTTCCCCTGAAACCTTCGTTACTCGCTACAAAATCAAATCTATCTTTAGAAAGAAAATGAATCATGAGAGCAGCGTCGGGGACTGTGGTGGAACACAGACTGCAAGCAAGCAGGTTTGGTGAATCAGTGGTCCTTGCAGAAAGTTAAATCATTGGTTAATCACGTTAATGCACAATTGCAAACAAGTGCTCTCAAAGCCGCGGTGTTTTGATTCCCAGTGATGCCAGGATGCTACATGCTATAGCTAGCGGGCGACTACATGAGTAGAGTTCCACACAGGACGGGTGGGATGAGGAGAGGTGGATGGTCAAACTAACACTGTGTTTCCTCCAGGAGGCCGCAGTTTGTGCCGTGTGTGAAACGAGAAGCCAATGTTGATTTATTTGTGACGCCACTTCCGTAGATATTTGAACGCAAACCACCATCTTTTCCTAAACCTAACTAAGTCGTTTCATCGCCTAAACCTTAGTTGTTTCCTGTGAAGATGGAAGTTTATTTTGAAAAGACAGTATGCATGTAACAAGCCAAAACAGACTCATGTTGCTGGACTTTTGCAGGAAAAACACACGAAAAATGAGGAGTAACTTTTGGTAAGATATCAATAAAACGGGGATGAATTTATATCATTGTATAAAGAGTGTGACATGAGAAGATCAATCTCATGTCTGTAAGTTAAATCAGCTATAATCACTCTTTTAAAGTGATTAGTGACTCGTCTAAAACATTTAAAAAAGGAATAACTTCAATAGAATCATTCTATACACTGTAGCTTTAGTATTGATCATGTTTTGATATTTGAGTCATCTTGTGGATGATCAGATGGAGTTATGATGTAGCAGTCGCCCAATTGCAGATTCAGCTTGAGCAAAACCTTTGTCTATTGTGTTCAAATCAGGCCCATAGGAGTTTACAAGGCAGGCGTCCTTTCTCTAAACACTGACCTGATGCATCAAGTGGATATGTTTTGCTGAACATAATATTATGCATTTGCCCTCTACATCCTCTAGTCTAATGAGCATACAAACGCATACAAACGCACTGTTACAACTCCTTCATAGTGTCATATTGCTTTTCGGAGAATTATGATGATAAGTTCATAGTAGATGCAAAAGTATACTTATGTACAATATATTATGTTGAACATTGTTGCTCTTGGATGGATCACAGCCAGCCCAAGTATGTTCAACACAGCTCCATGTCCTTGGTCATGGTGCCACAGCACTTAAAAGAATAAACTTCATAATTCTCAAAATTCTGACCCTTTGCTTTTTTATTAACAGCATTTACTTGTACTTTTACTTTCAATACTTAAGTACATTTAATATCAGAAATTACTTTTGATACTTAAGTACAATAAATATCAGATACTTTTACTCAAGTATGGCTTTTGGGTACTTTATACACCACTGCCTGTTGTCCTCTGGGGTCAAAAATGACCCTGTCTGGTTTGACTGTTTATAAAGCATACAGTATAAATTATCACCCACCTCTGTGTTTCAACTCTTTAGTCAACTTTATTCCAACCTGACATATAAAACATGTCAACATTCATTTCTGCAACATTTAACCCTCATGTTACCTTCAAATTTACTAACACTTGTTATCTTGGGGTCATTTTTGACCCCAGCAATTTGAACCTCCAGAAAATTATTATAATTAAATTTGCTCCCCAAGTTTATGTGTCAGGTACTTTGTTTTTTGTTGACTACCTAAATAGCCCTTTAAATAAAACAACCCCCCTGACATCCAAACCCGTATACATCCAGAATCCCTGTTACGGGACTATGGAGAAATATGCGGATCACCGTCAAATCTCACTGATTGACCTAAAGTTGGAAAGAGATATTTTTTGAGTGTTTTAATGGCTTTACATATCACTTTACATATCAACATGTTGAGTTTATGTTTACCCAGTTGTCCCCATTAAATTAGGAAAAGTCATTAAATATTAAGCAAAAAAAATGATGTCTCATTTATTTAGAGACGTTAAACATCTAATGGGGTCAAAAATGACCCCATGACATTACAAGGGTTAAATGGGGACTTTGCATCTCTCCTCAAAGACAGTCGTGGTGGGCTTCAAACCCGGTTTCTGAGAGCAGCAGCTTAGGTGTTCAGACTTACGCATCTTTTTGGTAGACACAGAGCAGCATGGTCCCGACAACGATGAACAGAAAGCCAAGGCTCACTCCGACCACAATGCCCTCTATCTCTCCTGGTGCTGAGGGAAACACAGAGAATACCATATTCTACCAACAACCACACAAGCCAAGCTAGAGAGAAACAGTCACGTCAGTAGGGTCATAATAGCAGTCCAGCTGTGGTCGAGTCTCCACAATGAAGGAAATAAATTGAGCTGATCAACGTGAGTGAGTGTGAGAGTGTGAGTGTGAGTGTGAGTGTGAGTGTGAGTGTGAGTGAGTGAGTGAGTGAACAGAGCCCTCCCTCATGTGCAGTTATTTATCTCTTATGAAAGCAGCCTTTGCTGGATGTTTTCTATCAGCGCTGTTAACATATTAAAGTGCAGAGTCAGAAGCCTGAGATCAAATCTAAACTTGATGTTTGAGGAATGGAAAAAAAGAATCTACAAAAAACATACAAAGGAACATTTCCTGAGCATGACACAAATTATTAGGATTGAAAAATAGTATCACGGCAATATTTCGAGTCATCGGGGTATTTACAAAGACGACCGATGCAAATGAGCCCAGTCACAGTTCATGTGCAGCTAAATAAGATCTCATGCCATTTCTTTGTGCATGTCTAGCAAGAAATAGATCAATGGCGGTCGAGAGGGAGTACCATTTAAATGTGTAAGAACCAGTGGCGGCTGGTGGGAAATGTTCTAGGTAGGGCCATCCAATCAATTTCAGCAAACATCCCAGTATGATTTAATGCAAAGAAATTGAATTATCAAACACGCATTATTACTTGGCAGTTAAATATTTAACATTTATTCCAACACGAAAAAAAGCAGTAAATAACACTTATATAATATAATACAATATAATATAACATGTTTATTAATTGAGATGCCCCTATGGACCTTGTTATAGGAGGTAAAGATCAGGAGAAGTAAACATGAAGTGTAATTATGAATACTGATGTTAAATTAAGCTATGATGAGTTTTCACTGTTAATTTAACATCTCTATTACATGTTGATGTCTCCATGACCAAGTTAAGCAGATGAGACTGAGGACAACTATGTAGAAGAAAAGATGTTCACTTTGCCTAATATGTAGCTTGACAGAGTTCTCATGTGTGTGTCCTGGTGTTCTCATGTTTTTGTGTGGCTCATGGTGGGGCCAGGCCCCAGGGCCCTCTATTGACCAGCCGTGTCAATAAGGTATCAATGAACAGTATCAGTATGCTCGATGTCGAAACTGAACTTTGGCTGTCACTTTGTGTGTGTTTATATGTTGTGTCACAGTCTAATCTTTTTATGGAAAAGTCGAAATTGCCTCTGGGACATTTTTGAATCATCATGGGATCATTCATCACAGCCACCAAGGCTTCCACTCACCATATTTCAGAGTGGTGAATGAGTGACAGATGCTGGTGGCTGAGCCATTGATGGTTGAGACTTTGATCCAAGTGTCATACTTGGTGTCGCCTGTCAGTGACGTCAGAGTGTATGAGGTGGTGTCAGCTGGCACGGTTATTGCTGAAAATGAACAAAACAGAAATGAGCAAATAAGAGTTGGTACCGTCAGGAAAACACTTTGTGGTCCGACACTAAATAGACAGCCGTCTCGTTCTATTCATGGCAGAGCTACGTACCGTGAGTTTCGGTTCCACTTGTGTAGAATATGGTGTAGTTTGTGATGAAGCCTTGCCGACTGCTCTGGGGGAGTTCCTTCCAGACCAGCTCGGCCTTGTTATGTCCCGGTTTACCGTTCAATCTAACAGCGGGGGCTGCCGCCGGAGCTGCAACCAACACAGCAACAGCATCGTGTAGCTAATCATGCAACTGGATTCAGATACATCCTGACTTTGTACTGATGATTTGTGGCAACATCTCTGGAGGAACTGGTTGAAATTAAAAAAACTTGAGAATTGAAATTTGTCCTATTATCAAGTCTAACAAAACTAAATCGTTTTAATCGTGGCCCATTATTCGTTCAGAATATTGCATACAGTTCCTGTATTCTTCCTCTTCATTAACACTGAATGCTGCGAAAACAGGAAGTCAAAGAAACAGTTACATCCTGTTAGTTTGCAGACCTCGTTCAGATTTATTTATACGAGTATGTAAACATAGATTTATGTGGAAATGTGCGTGTATCTGGTATAATATTCTATCCTTTGCTCTTTTAATGTCTACCTGGGAAACACTTTGATGCTCGTTTTGATAAGTGTGAAAAAGAAGATTTATTATAATCAACCACACAAGATATGTTTTTAGATTAAACCTTTGTTCCACAACATGAGACGAATAGCCAACAATCTAGCGTTAAATATTACTATTACAGAGACAAATAGGATTTTCTACAAAACGTAGCATTTGTTGTCAAAACTAAGAGCCAATCAGCTCTTCAATCAGACGTTTCCCATTATGCCCTGGGTCTTGCAGTCTGGTGGACAGCAACTGCGGCGTCTGGCTCTAAATACTGCCATCACCTCATTGCCCACGTGTTCATCAACAAATCTAACCGGCATGCATTGTGCGGTGATCGATTCTGCACAGGACCGGCTCATCTCAGATGAGCCTAATAGCCAGCACTAATCCAAGACCAGATCTTAATGGCCTAAGTACAGTGGCCCTGAGAGCTCAATGCACCACACATTAAGGAAACACATGCAGATAGACACAACACCAGAATAAAGAAGTATCTTCACCAACTTGGAGACACATCCGCAGCATTTATAAAAAAGTGGCGCAAGGAAAGTATCAAGGGGAAACAAGAAAGCGATGCACACGGCTATGACAAGCTTCGTGTTGCCGTGTGTGGAGTTACTAAAGCCGGACGTCAGCCATTGGTGTTGGAAAATGACCTCAAGTTGATGTTTTGTTGGTTTATTTTAACACTGTGACGGCATGATTCAGATATGATTGCATACATCTGCTGTTAACCTAGCGTTAGCATTTAGCTCATTATTATAATATCTGAATCATGCAATCACATGACAGGATAGCAGACTTCAACAACTTCATAAGTCACAAATCATGGCAACGAGCGTTTTCCAGCCGTGTGTATCACTTTGTAGGGTCCCCTGGAAACTATGTGAGCTCATTTTCTAAAGGACTGCGCGTGTATCGTCAAATGTGACATCATCTGCTTGTGTGGTGTCTGTTTGCTCGTGGTTTCTTAACGTCCCTATGGGAGTAAAAAGATTAGATAAGTTAGCAGCACAGGTTCTGTTCCTGCTAAACCTAACGAGCCTAAAGCCAGCTGTGAAAAACACAGACAAGAAAGGCTCTTCCTCACAGTAGTGAAGGTGATGGCAGGCCGACCACAGCCCCTGTGACTGCTCTGTGGGCACGCTCACATTCTGGGTTTTCAATGACAATGATTTGTTCCTTGAGACATAACACAGGAAGCAACGTGAAGAGGAGCATCTCCACTGCACAGTGCATGTACAGTATTATTGGCTGGACAACACTGAAATGTGTTACACCTCTGCACTTTGTTTGTGGTGAAAATTCATGTCACAATGAAAAACATTCATTGAGTTGTTAAAGAAAGGAGGTTTATCATTTAAATATGACAAAATGCAAACATAAAAAGGAAACACATACAACGTGTACCTTCTATAAACCCCACAGTTACCAGCTTCAAAGTATGCGGCTTTTTTTCTGTCTCACTTTTTTGTAAATGGTGTATCTCTGCTTGCTGCTTTTAATATTCACAATACAATGGTTCACTCCTTACAATGAGTCACTGATGAGTGTGTGTGTTATCGTACCTCCTTGCTGCAGATAGGCTGCTGTGCTTGCTGGTTTCCCAGTCCGTCCAGAGTATATTGGATACACAGATATATTGTAGCAAACAAACTTCTCAAGGTTGCCTAGATTTCAAAAAGAAATGTTAGTTTAAAGGAAGGCCTGTAGAAAACATGTATTTAGATTAAAGCAGAGTATCAATTAAGTGATCCAGCTTTACAGTAAGACACACCCTGTGGGCTTGAAGGGTGGCTGGAGAAAAGCCATGTCAGCTTGGATTTACACATTGTCACATAATGTAGTGCAGCAATCTGCACAGAAACTACATAACTATGCTGAATATGAATGCAGACTTGATGTTGACTGGATCACACCACATAAGCAGCGTCTGTTCATTCGTTTTCATACTGTACAGAAAGAAGTGGCAAACATAGACCGACTGGAACGGTAGAAAAAATTCACAGTCTATACCCAGTGTTTGAAAATGCACAGCAAAACAAAGTATCCATGATTCGGAGCATACACTGTTGTGGTATTCTAAGCTGCAGTTAACCACATTACCACTAGGGTGCACCTCACCATCACTGCAGTGAAAAACATCCACAGCCCAACACCATAAGCCTCAGTAGCAAGGCTCTTTCTCCTTCATTCAAAATAAAGTCATGGTCTGCATGTTCCTGTCGACAGATCCAGTGTGACTTAGCTCGATCACTGGTGTATCCTATTCAGGTCCCTGGGTCTGCCACTCAAACGGTTAGTTCCTCTCTAAAAGGGCTCATGCCAGGCAGCATCACTAAGTTTTTACATTTTCATTCCCCAATATAGTAGACTCACGATACCATGAATCATGCTCAACAGACGGTTTGACAAGTTTCTATGAATGTTCGGACTGAAACTCACGACAACTCATTATTGGAATCTATTGCAACTGTGTACATCCAAGCTGACCACAGTCCATGATGGACCTGCATAACTATCTATCTACTGTATAGACCATAAGTGGTTCATTCTCAATGAGGACATATTTTGTATGAAATATCACTTTGATGGCACGTTGGAAAGGAAAAGGGTTACCTTTAATGGCAGTGTGCCTGGTGTTTCTGTTTTCCCTCTGCCAGTCCGTCTGATCACCACTGACCCACTCCACCACGTACTCTGACAGAGCTGTGCTGTTGGGGGGTTTCCACTCCAACCACAGCCGGCCCCCATGGGGCCACACCTTCAGCTCTCCAACTGGAGCGAGCTCTGGAACACACACACATACATACAATGTCACATTGTTACTTTGAGCATTCACAACACTCAGAAAATGTAATTATTAGCTGTGTTGCGCAGCAGCATGCATCTGTGTGCACAGGGTCAGACCAGAGGTAGCAGCGGACTACAGTCCAGCCTGCAGCTGAGATCTCGGCTGCAGTTCCATAAACAGCTGGAGTCTCTGCTCTGGACTGAGGGGAAGTTGTAGGAGGCTTCGCTAATCAGCTCATTACATTCCAAAAAAACAACGGCCATGTGGTGCAGCAGCACATCATATTGTGTCATATAGAATATTTGGATGTCAATTGGACTACATACACTGAACTAAAAAATAAACCCAACACTTCTGTTGTTGCTTTTTCCATTTTTCACAAGTTAAAAATAAAGACCTAAGACTTGTTCGATGCACATTAAAGGATTATTTACTCAACCTTTGTCACACATTTGTTAAAATCATGTTAGTTAGTGAGCACCTCTTTGTTAAGATAATCCATCCTCCTGACAGGAGAAGCAACATATCCGGCTTCTTCACCTGCAACATCGTCTGACAATAGCTACCAGGAGAGCTGATGCAACAAGTCAGCAGGGTCTTGACCTGACTGCAGTCTGTTGTCGTAACCGACTTCAGTGGGCAAAGGCTCACATTCGATGGCATCTGGCACTTTGGATGCCATCTCTTCATGAATGAATCCAGTGTGACCCAAAACATCTGTAGCCCTAGTCATGTGAAATCCATCGTTCAAAGTCTTCTTTTCTAGATAAAACTACTAATTTTAGAGTGGCCCAAGACACACCTGTGTATCAAACATGCCGTTTAATCAGCATCTAGACATGCCACACCTGTTAGGTGGATTATCTTGGCAAAGGAGAGGTTCTCACTAACACAGATTTCAAGACATTTATGAGAAATAGTTGTCCTCGGAGGTTGAGGCAGCGACCATGAAACTCAGCGTCCTGGGTTCAGTTCCAGCTTGGAACCTTTGTTGCATGTCATCCCCCATCTTACTCTGTCCCCTCATTTGTCACCTCTCTACTGTCCAATTGGAAATAAAGACAAAGTCAAAAGATACCGATTGGACGACGTAGCCCAGTTTTAAGGATAAATGAATTTGGAGTACTGACCTGGATTAGGTTTTTGTCTTGTTAATATAACAGAACAGTAGGACAACGAGAGGGGCTAGAGTTGGATGAACAAGTCCCAGGATGAATACTGGACCTAATAGTCGTTACCTTATCAATAAAAAAGGTAAGGAACTTGTCTCAATCATCTATAGAAAAACACTGTAATGTAGAGAGTGGTGGTGACACAATGTTATTAATAGTGTTAAATAAAATCTTAGGACGTCTTTTTGAAGAAAAATTAAGTTTGAAGAGTAAGCAGTTCTAGCTTCCTTTAATACAGCATTAAAAGAATCTCGGAGATGTTTGAGGTATGTGCGATGCACTTCTAGTCCAGTGGCTTTCCAGAGCCACTCGGTCCTGCCTCACTTTGGTCTCAGGCTGCAGACAGCATCTGTCATGCACGGAGAAGTGCTGCAGATAGCCCTAGTCCTATCACTAAATGGTGCCACTTTGTCCAGCAACGTGGTGAAATGCTCATTAAAAGACTGCATAAAAAATTAAGATTCGTGTTAATATCACAGCAAAAATGCATTGAGAACTGATCAGCTGTACTTTTCACAGAGTAAAAATGTGGGGACCAAGTGCTTGTCTAAGACACAAGGGGTCAGCATTTACAGAGAGATGAAAGAAAATACATTTATGATCACTGATCAATAGGTTCTTGAGAAGTCCGATAAAAACTGACCCGCTGGACCGGTAAGTCGATAAATGAAAACACAATAAAACAGCTTTATGTACATATGTCAGTGGAGTACAGAGTTACAGCATTAATAATAAATGCAGCGGTTTTGATTATACTATGTAGGTGTGCCTTTAGAGTGTAACACCTACCATGTGCTTTTTTTGAGATGACCAACGATGCCTCAGCAGATTTCCCCACAGAATTGACAGCAGAGACGTACACTTTAACAGATTTCTTGTCAGCCAGGTGAATCTGTTGAAGGACAGTGATAGCGCCGCTGTCTGACCTGTTGACTGGGAAACTCCTCAACTCCAAACTCCCATTCTTCACTTTATCCTTTGGGTCTTGAATCTTTACGTTGAATCTTGTTATCCTCCCATTGGCAAACACAGGATCCTGGCAGAAACAAAGTCACACACTGTATGTTACTTTTCTGCATCAACTCAGAAATACAACTGCTACAAAAACAGTGTGGTCTTCCGAACCTGGGATGCAATTATCACAAAAAAAACATTTAGGTACATTTTAACATTGTTTTGGTTACTATTATTGTGATGCCATTGTGCGCTGTGTATTCAGGCCTTTACTACCCTTATCCTTCAAAGGTTAAGGCTTTGTTCAACAGAACTCTGTTGTCCTCCGAATAAAAAACACATTCATTCAACACAGTGAGTGGAGTTTATGGTGAAACACCTTTGAAAGAAGCACTTTGTGGCGCTGCTCTGCAGGCGACACGGATACACGTACCTGTGCTGCTGTTTGTTTGTTGGGCTTTTTGTGAACGATCGTTTTTTTTCTGGTGACGTTACTGCTCCTGCAAACGTTTCACCACCTGCAAGTAGCAACCAGGCGCTATCTTACACGAGGGAAGCGCTCTTGTCTCTATGCCACTATGGAGATAAGCTCACAGCAGATCCTTTCGGATCGCTCCTCAAAAATGTTCCCGGAAGATATTAGAGGTCCACATCGGCAGCGATTGCGGAAAAGAGGCCGGAGAGGAGGCCTACGACAACAGCTATGGAGAAGAGGCAATCGACCGCCCCTACCATCTATGATTCTGAGTAACGTAAGGTCGCTGAGGAATAAGATGGACGAACTCTGACTCCTGACAAGGGTATGCTTTGAGTACCGCGAGTCCTGTATCATGCTTTTCACCAAGACTTGGTTACACCCCGAGATCCCTGACTGCTGTGTTGGTATAGAGGGGTTCTCACACATTTGCTCTGACAGAAGCGAGCTGTCAGGGAAAAGCAAAGGGGGCGGGCTCTGCTTGTACATAAATGACAAGTGGTGCAGACAGCACACAGTCCGGGAGAAAATCTGTAACCCTGATGTGGAACTGTTATGTGTGAGTCTCAGGCCGTTCTACCTACCTCGAGAGTTTGGTAATATCATCATCTGCTCCGTTTATGTACCTCCCAATGGCAATGCCTCGAGGGCTGCGGCACAGGTGGCAGACTGTGTTCACGAACAACTACAGTGCACCCGAAACGCCCCGATTTTCATCATGGGGGATGTTAATCATTGTAATGTAAACATTGCATTGCCAGGTTTTGAACAGTATATTAAATGTGATACCAGGAAGAATCGGACTTTAGAAAAGTGCTATGGTAATGTAAAACATGCATACACAGCCATAGCTAAACCACCCCTGTCTAACTCTGACCATAACACCGTTCACCTGATCCCCACATACAAAACAGCTCGAAGAGCAGTAAACCTCTGGTTAAATCTATCAATGCATGGACAGATGACAGCATAGAAACACTGAAAGGTTGCTTTCTATGTACAGACTGGGATACCTCCTCTGGAGAGCCAAACCTGGACAATGCCACAGAAGTTACATACAATTTTGTGTTGACACTGTGATTCCAAAAAGGACAATAAAAGTCTACCCGAACAACAAACCTTACATCACAAAGGAGGTAAAGGACTGTATTAACAGAAAAAACAGGCATTTAAGACCAACGACCACCTACAACTAAAAACTGTACAAAAGGAGTTGAACCAGAGGCTGAAAGAAGCTCGGGAACGCCATAGGGAGGCAATAGAGGAAAACCTCCAGGCTATGAACTCTTAAAAAAAAAAAAAACTAAGGAATTCCATGAAAACAGCCACCAACATGAAACCCACAAAATAAATCCATATATGTTGTAGATGAACTGGCTAAAGCAAATGAGCTGAATGTTTTTTACAAGCGGTTTGACAATTATGACTTCTCTGCTGAATGTGACATGGTGCTCGATAGTATTGCTATTGATGATGTTGACAGGCTAGAGATTGACCATGAATCCGTCCACAAGGTCCTTAAGCAAATCAATGTCAACAAGGCCACAGGTCCAAATGGTAGCTCTGCTTTTCTGTTAAAAACATGTGCAGATGAATTGACACCTGCCTGGTGCCCCATTTTCCAGAGGTCCCTAGATTCTCACACTGTACCAACACAATGGAAAAAGGCAATCCTCATACCGGTCCCTAAGAAACTCTGTCCACAGGAGAATAATGATTTTAGACCTATTGCTCTAACCTCTGTTGTGATGAAGTGTATGGTGTAAGGCTAGACAGTGACCTCTAACGGTTAAGGCTAGACAGTGACCTCTAACGGTTAAGGCTAGACAGTGACCTCTAACGGTTAAGGCTAGACAGTGACCTCTAACGGTTAAGGCTAGACAGTGACCTCTAACGGTTAAGGCTAGACATTGAGCTCTGGGTCATTTAGGTTGTTGGGCAGCGAGTCTCACAACAGCTTTTGCAAGTCTTCGCAATTTATGGGTTACAATGTGCTATTTATATCATTAGGTGTGACCGTTTTTGAGAGTTAAATTGAATGTGATGTGGTTATTTACCTTACAAATAAACTGCACTCGTCGGTTGTTTATGCCATCACCTTCATCAATGATTCTCCATACATCCGGTTTACCTGGTACTAGGACGAAGAGAAAAAAGGAAACTAAAACTTAAATATCTCGTTTACCAAAATGACATTTCAAAATCATCACACCGCATCTTACAAATCTACATTACAACATTAGAGTCGGCAGATTCAGCGGTTCAACAATTCCTTTCACCGCTGTAAATTTGCATTTAAAATATGTTTGTCATCTTAAAGGTTAGTGATCAATGAGGCTGCAAGACATTTTGCACAAATTGTGTTTACCAGGTTGCACCTTGTGGCAGTCAAACCCCATTCAGTGCAAATCTACACCAGACACTAATATCAGTGCTTTAAGTACTGACCGAGTGCAAGGAAGGTCTCAAGTACTTAGTGTGATGTCATGAGAGGGAGGGTCATCAACGGGAGATACATCCCCTCCCGGTGGTTGCAGCAAGGACTAGAACCCATCAGGGCATCGGGGTAATAAACTACAATTCCCATAGACAGCAGGGGAGCCGGGGCCAAGGCGGCGGCCCAGCTGAAAGAGAGGGGACTGATTACCCGGGAGGGGTTGGTGTGGAGAGGAGGAAGGAAATGTTTGGAGAGGAGGAGGACAGGAGCGCACGAGGAGGAAGAGAGTTTTATTTTACATTAAAGACAACGAACCCGAAGAAAACGGAAGATACTTATGTTTGGTTTTTATAGCGGCTTTCGGCTGGAATGAAGTTTACCTTTTGTTTAAAGATTCTAAATATATTATTTTGAGTTAGAACACAACCGCTTGTTGTCTTCATTCATGCACCCACGCCTCACAAGCTGATCCCGACCTCTCAAGACATCACATTAGTTACAAGGACTCATATTAGCCGTGTTTCCATTCAATTGTCAAGCAAATTTCAAACAAACTTTTGAAATGCAAATTAGGCCCGGTTCCATCAACTAGTTTTGAGCGAATAACCACATCGCTACATCGTAGTTGGAGCTATAGGCTCTGCATGGCTGTAATCCGTCAGTAAATAGTAGAAGAACAAGAGACTGCGAAGCAGAAACAAAGTCGGTGTGGCCACGTACGATAGAAATACCGAGAGGTCTTTCACGTCAGCTAGTATTGGACATGTTTCATGCTGCTGGGAGAACCATGGGACGCGAACAAATCATGTTGCTGGTACCTCGGCCAGTGGCCAATGCTAGCATTTGAATACTGCACAGGGCGGGTCTTGCCGAGAATAGAAACGCGACGCCGACAGCAGAGCCCTGCATCTCGGACAGGTCGCCAGGCCACAGTGCTAGCTACTACACCACTGCACCTCACCCACGAATTACCTCAAGCGAGCAAACAACCTTTTTTCCCAGTTAAGGAATTTTAAAGCATTTTGCTGTTTCCATACAGCTTTTCTGATGCAGTACTTCAAAATGTGCATCCAAATATGTGTCTACAAATACAGTTAATGTCCATCAGGTATGACAGATATTTGACAATACATTTATCTGACGTTCTTCAATTGTCTTTGAACACCATGTTGTATTTGTTTGCCAAACACTTTTACTTGGTCAAAGCAGTCCGACATGTCATATCATAAAACTCACAGTCCTCTGGTGTTCTCTTGGTAGCGTTGGTACTCCAGTTGCTCCAGTAACCGTGGCCCTCTCTTGCGTTTTTGCAGCACACCTGAGTGAAATATACTGTGTCTGGATGAAGGTTCTGGAGTCTGAAGGACTGTATGTCCATGGCAGTGTCATTAGGAGGTACCTAAAGGACATTAAACACAACTCTTTTATTGATTTGGTCAACTAATAATTAGAAAGGACAAACAGCAAACTTGTCAGTTGACCAGGCATCTACACGTAGAAAATAACACAAAAATATGGACCTGAAGAAAAAGAAGTTTATTTGAGTGTTCGAATGAGAAAAACATACTTACATAAGTCCAACTTTGAGATCCATGTTGGCAGAATCTTATTTTATATGTTAATCTCACATATTCTTTCGGAATAGGATGAGTCCAGTTTATCAGAAGGGAGGTGGGAAAACTCTTCTCGGAAATGACTTTGACATCTGATGGAGGGTTTGTTTTCACTGTAACAAAGGACACAACAAGCTGTCGTCCTTAGTCACATCTCAGCATTGTGACTGGTGTGTACACGTTTTAGACCAGACTAGGTCAGAGCACGCAGACAGAAAGATGCAAACTTACCAAACATGCCGGCATCCTCATCCAGATGCTCAGACTGTATTTTCCCCAGTTTATTGTGTGCCTCCACCCAGATCTCCAGCGTCATATGATTGGGGAAAGTGGCTTCAAACTCCACTTGGGCACTGTTGTTTTTGGTCGACACATTATAGTGCTTAGGACCGCTGATAAAAGATTTGAATACCATTTAGAGGACTCAACAGCAAGGCCTACACAGTGATGCATACAAATGGAATTCTTCCAACACTTTTTTACATATTCCGAGTTCCAACCTTTCAGCCCTCTCACTGTAACACATATACATGCCCATCTCAGACATGAAATCTCTACTGCTGGCTTCATCTGCCTGTTGAAGAGCAAACGCGATGACTTGAAATAAAACCAAGGAACAGAGCAGTGGTGTCAGTTCTCTCATTGGCTGCAGCAGTGATCGAATGTAAAATGTAACTTGTAGTTGAATTATCTCTGTGCCTTGACTGACAATTATTGTCGGAGTTTGATCATTTATGACATCACGTCCTTTTATGTAGCTGAGTGCGGGGGGAATTTTGTTCAACGGAAAACGTAATGTGCCCTTCACACACACGGTCAACACTTGATTTTGGAAGAAGGAAAAACATGGCTGCACTGGCCTCGATGGGTTCAAAGGTGAGGTCTGTTGCACTTGTGACTAGTGATGTAACGGTTCACGGATCGATCCGTGATCCGTTCAGTTCACACCTCACGGTTCGGATCACACCTCACGGTTCGGATCACACTTGTGAACTGCGGATTAATTAAGTTTTTTTACAGCGTAATCATCATAGTGTGTAATTAAGTTCTACTGCTGCCGTTCCTTTTCAAGTAACAAGTCCCTGAATATCAATGCAGAGTGTCAGTGAACAGATATAAAGCAGTAGTGTGTTCACGTGAATGGAGCAGGTTAGAAGCATTTAACAGTGAAAGTTATGGCGAGCGGAGGAACTTGAGAAGCCCCGGGCGTCATTTAAGTCGCAAGTTTGGGAACATTTTGTCTTCCCTGTAACTTATAATGACGGATGAGGGTGGTGGACAAAACAGTTACGGTATGTAGGCGTTGTTTATAGAGAAAGACACACGACAACGGCAATACATCCGGCATGTCCACACATATGAAGCTCCACCATCGGTCTGTCAGCGACGGGGGCCAAGCCACAACAACAACAAGGTATCATCGCGGCATTTAAGAAAGCGTTTGTGGCAGAATCAGACCGGGCTAAAGCTATTACAGCATCTATTGCAGACATGAGGCCATACTCCGTTGTGGAAAACAAAGGATTTCACGGAGAGCTACACGATTGTGACCGCTCACTTCATCACGGCGGAGTGGGAGATTCATAGTCCTGTAGACACGCCCCCTCTGGGAGAGTCACACACACACACCTGGGGCAGGTGCTGACAGAAGCAGCAGAGTGGAAGCGAGACAGGCCCAATAGTAATATCTCAGTCACCACAGAAAGGTCTACCCTCTCCCCAGACAATGGAGATATTCTAAGTTGTAGACCATTTCACAGTAATGGTAAACATTATTACAGTGCATTTAAGTTGTAATGCACTGTAATTGTAATTGCCTGTTTGTTTTTTTCCGGGTACGGGTCACGTGATAGTGAGTGTGACGAATCAGGGACGGAGACGTCATGGCTGGTAATGACCAATCCAGTAGCGAGCACGGGTGTGGGCTCATGTTTTCTAACACACATCCGTATCCGACTTTGGCGGCGCAAAGCTAGTTAGCCTATGAAAATCCATCAATTAGCCGCACCGTTGTAAAAGCCGCAGTCTCAAAGCGTGTGAAAAAAAGTAGCGGCTTATATGCCGGAATTTACGGTACCTCATGTTGCACTTCAACTTAACAGCATTGAGTATTCTTGAATGTTTTATTTTTATTTGTTATTTATTTCATTTTGTTTCAAATTGGACATCTTCAATATTTTTGTTTTTATGTAAGACTATAGCCCAAAGTTCTTTGCTTTAAGTGTTCTTGAAGCTCTTAAATAAATAAATGAAAAGCAAAGTTATATTTGTCTCCTCCCTTTTTCTTTGCTGATCCAAAAAATGCGTGAGGTTTGTGATCCGTTGTACCCCTACTTGTAACCAAAGTCAGCGCAAATGTAGAATGGTGCTATAGTGGTTTGGTACATCACTGCTGCACAGGGTGTGGAAAAAGCTTGTTGTCACTACTATCTGGCAGGATTAACAGACTGAGTGAAGGGACTTTTTAAAACTGCTCAGTGTTTCATTTTATGAGCAGAATTATGTCAAATAAAATATTGTCGTTAATCATCCTTACGTTAAGGTGGAAATCCCCCCCAAACGTTCCTGAGATATCCTGTTCCTGAGAATGGACCGGACGGACAGACAACCAAAAAACAACATTTATTTTGCCACATAGGCATAAAAACGTCTAGGGGTATACTCACGGGTTCACTGAGACATACAGTTTGTATGATGTATGGACGTTTTCGGTTTGACGTCCTACTGGGTCCCACTTACAGCTGATCATTCTAGAGATGTGCTTCTTCTCCTGAACGGCTACACAGGACAGATTCTCAGGCTTCCCCGGAAGATCTGATATTGACACAGACAGCCCATACACATCTTATTTGCTTCATTTTTTAGTAGATGGTGTTTTTTTTTTAATGACACAGGTATCAATGTATTTGAGAAACAACTCAAAGATAATAGTACGTTTATGTTTCATCACAAAAATGTGTCTACTATTTGTTCAGGTTGCTTTTAAGCTCAAATTCAGACTACACTATTCCTTAGGCTCAGAAAGTCTAAGGGAACCGAACACACTGGATATACTTAATAAGCGTCCACATCACTGTAACAGTTGGTCTGCGAGCTCTCAAGGATGTTACCGGCATGTGATCATGTGAAATGTGATCATGACTAATAGAAAGAATGTATTAAATACAGGTGGTTAGAAAACCTATTTGGAAGTCCTGACAACTCAAACTTACAGCCTTTCTCAAGGTAGATCCCGTGAGTAAATTTGCCTCTGTTCAGGGCACAATAGGGAGACTCTTTCTTGCAGGAGCAATATAACCACTGAGATTCTCCGGTGATGGGGACAGTGACATTGAGAGCAGATTCGTTGATCTTGGTGTATTGTTCTTTGGGTACGGTAGTCGCAGACAGACTCCAGTAGAGGTCATCTGCTGTGACTTCGGCTGTGTTGATGATCATGCACGTAGCCGTGAAGTTGGTCCCGATCTCTAAATCTGGAGACTGTGGGGCTATCACCAAACGGTTGTTGTGTTCTGAAGTTGAAGGAGAGCAAGGCCATCAGAAAACAGCGTCAAATGAAGATAAAAGTAACACCTGTTACCTTTATCTTCAGAAGACTAACACAACAAGAAAACAATTCAATGTTCGTTATCAAACTCAAACTAGTGGAACACATTTCTCTGACTGGTACACTGCATGCCCATCAGCTCAGCAGACTCTTCAGAATAGTTTTCATTTTTATATTTTTTTAAAAAGGGAGTCATTAAAATGGAATGTATGTCCAGGTACAGTGCAATGAGAAGGTATATTCATAATGTACTGCTCATGTCAAAGAGTACTCGACACTTTGACAAACAAAAGCTAGCACAGACATTGCAGTGATCTTGATAAATAATAAATAATGTTGGATCATAGATCTAACTGACCAGCTCGTATGTAGCTTATATCTCGAATTGAGTACCACACATGTGACGTTCAGTAGGGTTCTGGGTTAAACATGCAGAGACTAAGAGGCCTTTACCACTTTCCTGGCAAAATGCTTAAACTAAGCAGGATAGCAATGTTAATGTGTTGCTTTTAAATAGTTGAGAATATGAGAAAAGCGTGTAGGATTGCAGAAAACGGTATACAAATCTTGTATTTTTTTTCCTGGGGGAGGACTCCACCCACCCACTTTTCAAACCATTGTTACGCCCTGGACTAGGGTAGCCAAGTAGGGAATTCATTCTCCATTACATTTGTTATGTCTCAATGATACACACTATGGGCCTTGGTGAGAAAAAAACTGAATGGAAGCAAAACGTAGTTTGTTTTCTCGACAAGGTTGCTTTAAGAAGCAGGTGGTAAATGTATTCTCAAGGCAGACATACTGACTTGTTATAGCTGGAGAAAACTGATGGAACTAACAGCATCAACAATGGTTAATGTGACATGTATGCACAATACCAGGGCCCTTGAGTTCAAGCATCGAAATGGAATGCACCCATCATTAATGTTATTAATTCTATCAGTGTTTCCTGCTGTGAAGTGTAGAAATGACCGTGGCAAAAAGATCTAGTGCACATCATTGTTAAAGTGTTAATTTAAACGTTATTGTGTCCACTCCAGGGCAGCAGCAGATGAGACATTACGCATGCAAACAGCAGCAGAGAACTAGACGTGACAATGTGTTCAGCCTCTGTGTGTCTCCTGAAAGACAAACAGTGGCAGGACTCAGGATGGAGAAGGCTACTGACCAGCTGCAGCAGGAAGAGCGGAGGCAACGCAGGCTAACACCAACAGCTGGAGAGACACCATGATGACTAGCTAGGAACATAAACAGAGAACAAAACGTCAGACTGGAGAAAGTACCGTTAGCCTCACTTCTGTCTTAACCATAAACGCTACAAACTCACCACCTAGCCTCAATAACTAACGCTAAACTAGTCATTGAGAAACGACGTCACGTATTGGCTGTTCATCTGACCCCTCTTCAAGTTCCATGTTCTCTGTTCTCACTTTGCTAAGATACTTGTGTTAACGCTAGCTAAAAATGCAGTGTTAGCTAACAGTGGCTAACGTAGCGTCAAGTTGTTCCATAAAAACAAGCACAGACTATGTAGCGTGTGGCTAACAACGTACGTCACGTAACGTTAGTAGTCACAGTGCTGCGAATTCAATTTTAGGATAGCATTGAGAGCTCACATTTTCGCCATCCCTGTTAACGCCATATTGTTTCCGCAGTCAAAAGCAAGACGTTGTCACTTACCTAACTGGCTTCAATGTTGGTCCCTGTGTGATCTCACATCGATACCATATTCATGTATTGCTTAAATCAAACAATCGCCAAAACAAGAATTTTAGCTGTATTGTTTGTCACGTCCCAATGATTGTGGGGTAGGACCGCCCACTTCCCGTCAAGGGAAACTTGTGTCGCAACATGTTGCGCCACACCGACACGATCTGACAACATACTGATGGACCCACCTCTCTACTGGTGAGCTCTTTGGCATACTAGTGAGAGTTTAGCGATCTGCTCGCATGCTCAGTGAAGACATACTATTTGCTGATTCGTGCGATAAATTGTCCGTCAAACATATCTGACTAATCGGTGGTTTCCTCTTTTCCTGTCTCGGATATACGCCCACCCCCTGATATTTTCCAGTATGTCTCCGCCCCTCTAGTTCAAAATAATGCACGTGCCCGTAAAGGTTCGTGAACATTGACGTTGCAGAACAAGACAACACATGATGTGATTGGGAGGGGATCATTTTACTGTGGTTGCCTTACCTTTACAAATCAGATCGCTGAATCGTTGTAAAGAGTTGAATGTCCAACAGTAGAGCATTGAGGCCTAACAGGCTGCATGTGTGCCAACTCAGCAAGCAGGAAAAGTATTATTTATTCTCAAACGGAGACAATAACCAGTCAGTAAAAACGTACAACCCAATGTAGCAGGTTATATCATTATATGCAAAATATTTCAAAAAGCTGACAGTTACACAAACTGATAAAAAAGAATAAAAGATATGTCAAACAACACTGGCAAAACTAGGCTGTTACACAAGGCAGAGGTCATGAAAAGGGCAGACTGTATGCATCTTTTTATAGATTTGTCAGCCAAATTCGGTAATCCACATTATCAGACGCTTTTATCCAAAGCGACTTACAATTCAGAGTATCACATTTCTACACCGTAGGCACAACTACGGGAGCAATGTTTTGGGGTTAAGTGTCTTGCTCAAGGACACATCGACATGTGACTAGCAGAGCCGGAGATTGAACCGCCGACCCTCTGATTGAAAGACGGCCCTGCTATCCACTTAGCCACAGTCGCCCCTGTGAGAGCATATCTGGCAGCCCTGGATTAGAAAATCATTACATTTTCCAAGATTGAGAACTAGTCTCTGTATATTGTCAGATACAGGGCATTTTATATGCATCTAAATCTTCTCCAATCACAGACTTTCAAATTAGGATTTAAGGCGTATTTGATGAGCAATGCAACTTAAATTATACATACGTAGCTTTCTCTCTCACCTCCTATCTTTTCTAGTATTGTCTTGCTGTTGCAGTAATTGCAATCCAATCCAAACGTCAGAGCATATTTAAAAACAACAGTTGACCAAAGTGCTGTATGATTAAATAAAGTAAAGGAACTACATAATAATAACGCAAACCCATAAGGGCACAAATTCAAACAACAAATAAAAACGATAAAATCATAAATTCATAAAAGCAAAGCCATTAAAGCAACTCTTGTTGATGTGTTTTAAGACAAGACTTAAAAACAGGCAGTGTAGGGGCCAGCTAATTGTGAAGTTGTGTTCCAGAGTCTCCGGGCTGCAACTGCAGTCTGCTCACCTACTCTCCTCTGTGCTTCGGCCTCGATCGTGGGACAGCTACTGATCAGCTGACCTGGGTGACCTTGGTGGGACATATGTTGTAAGAGGTCTGATAGATAAGATGGAGCTAGCCCATGTAAGTAAACAATACATCTTAAAATCCATCCTAAAACTATTGATAAGCCCCGCCCTTACTGGTGTTTTTATTCGTACTTTTTCATGTTTTTTTGGTGTAATTAAGACACAGACACAAGATCACTCACACACACACACACACACACACACACAGAACTAAGTCAGCACACAGAGCCGAGACAGAGAGGCCGCTGAGGAGTGAAGATTACTTGAGTAGCAAATAAAAGATTGATAAAAACCTTTTCAAAGTGCAGATTCAGTGCTTTGGTGGGCTTTAAAACCAGACTAAAACCTCAAACATGTCAAGTGTATCTAAAAACGATTGCAATTCTTTTTACACACTTTTTTTAAAATCTTTATAAGAAAGAGGAGTTTGGATATCTAAAATTGGAAAGGATTGATGTCCAGATTTGAACACAATCATTTGTGGAATCATGTAGAATTCAGAAGAGGTACTTAGTTGGGAGGAGACGTCTGCACACAAGGCCTCCTCACAAGGCTTCCTCACAACGCCTCCTCACCCCCAGGTTGATCTGCCTCTCATTGCTCAGTCACACCGGCCTCTCTCGGTCGTTTTTGTCTCTGCAATGCTCTGCCGCGGTGCTCTTTTCACCGGGGGGTTATTTGGCTCGGTCATACCGGTCATACAGTCTTTTCTTCCTCTCCGCAACATTTTTTGTCATAACAAATTGGCTAATTATGTGACCCATCATTGTTCTACGGCACCCATCTTAGCAGTTTCTAAAGGGACCAGTGGGTTCTTATCTGTAAATGCAGTAACCTTTGCCGCACAAAGAAAGTCTTTGAATTTCTCTGCCAGGAAGGTGCTCTGTTATTGGGCCATGATAGCACCAAGCCCACATTTACTGGCGTCAGTGGAGAGCCGCCCTGGACTGCAATCGGTGCCTGCTAGAAGTTCATTAAGGGGTTTAGCAGTTTTTACAAAGTCTTGTTTCAAATGCCTATAATACTCCACAAAACTGAGGAATGTATGGACTTGCCTTACAGTGCTGGGCTGCCAATCTGAAACAGCTGACACTTTGCCTGGGTCGGGTGAGACCGCCTGGCTGCTAACCACATGTCCCAAAAACTTCACCTCTTTTTGTAAAAGCTGGCATTTCTCAGTGCGGAGGTTGAGGCCATAGCATCCCAGGGCCTTGAACATTGACTCCAGATAGTCCAAATGATCTAAACATTTTTTGACATTGTTAGTTGTTCCCCCCCCAAGCATCGTTGCATTAACCTTTGAAAGGTGGCTGGTGCACTACACAAGCCACCAGGCATCCTTAGTTGTCCTCTACCACCCCTTGACTAACATCAACTCATCAACTCATCTATTTACTCTCACACTGCCAGGGTCAACAGTGGAGATAGTGGCTAGTCTCTGGAACCCTTGGAGATCAACAGCATAAGAGTGTATGTTCCTTACTCTTAAGGGGATTCAACCCCTCCTCACTGCCCCTAGGGCCTTAGCCACCTCTATACCCCCATAATCCCCTAGGGCAGTGGCTCTCAACTGGTCTGGCTGCAGGACCCACCATCACCACTTAATGACAAGCCACGACCCAAATCGAGGAAAATGTTCAACTTCTTAAATGTATTTAATGAAAAGATGGTGCAGTGGGAACCCGAGCTGAACATGTCCTCTGCAGTCGTAGTGTAGGGAGCTCTCTTGTGCAGAGCAATTGTTCCTGTCAGTCCCCGTCCCACACATGTTTCACGTAAAGGAGTAAACTGCTTTGTTTGTGATGTCTGTAGATTCGACCATTTGTAATGCAAAATCACCTCTTGCCCTAATTCAAGCTGTGGTCTGTAGTTTGATGTCATCCAACATGGATTCAATTTGCCTACTTACTGTGTCATTTGATGGAGGTAGAGTTTTCAGTTAATCCGCTGCGGATTGATCCAACAAATGCCGCTTCAGTTTTGACGGCTTCATGCTTTCTTGTGCCAGAACCTCGCTGCACAAAACACACTGAGGTTTTTGCCCTCTTTTGTCCTCAATGTAAGAAAATTCATATCTCATGTAGTCGGTGTCGTACTTGAGATTGAGAAAATCTCCTCGTGCAAAGGTCCGGAACATTACAATAATACTGTGTGTATTCTACAACATGTGGGATGCTGTGTCTTTTGATCAAAGGCCACATCGAGGACTTTCTGTCTTGTAACGCAAGAGGAGGACCTATGATCATCTTCCATTATCAATGTAACTAAAAGGAATACAAACTTCAATAAATAATCATTCAAAAAAAAAATATATATATATATATTTAGGAGTTATATTAAGATTAGGCTAATTTACTTTGATATTATACAGTAGAGCATATCCTACGTTTTGAATTGATCACATCAAATTACCCTTACAAAAACATTCTGGTATAAACATCAAATTAAAGACGTAATCAAAAATGAAACAAGTAATCCTTTACAAAGTAACTAAATCCAATTCTTTTTTTTCAAATAGTTTCAACCCAACCCTGATTGCCTGTTTATATTTGGCTTATTTAAAATGTTTTACTCTCTATGTCACTGACTGTTATAGTATGATATCCTTTTTCTTATGACATTTGATTGCTATCCTGAAGTAATGGTGAAGTCTCTTTTTGCTATTGCTTGTGTTTGGGTTGTGCTTCGTATTCTTTGTTATCATTATTCTTGTCAGTGTACATTTTGGGACCCCTTGACATCATTGATCCTGATATCATTCATTTGGCTTTGGTCTAATATGTACTTAGTTGTGGCCTGTGTTAGGGGAGGTCATTGGTTGGATCCCTGAACCAACAGGCTAAATACGGGAGGGTGAAATGCTGAGACCTGCTGTATGATTCTCATCTCTTCATCACAAATATCTAGCTGGAATTCATTGGGATTTATGTTTTCACATGAATCACTCCATCGATCAAGTCAAGTCACTTGTTTTGTTTATTCCAAAGGGTTTACACTGGTGATTTTGCATCAGTACATGGGTACCAACTCAGAAACAATCAAACTTTACGTCATGTCAAAGTAAAAAGAAAAACACAGACAGATATGACTACTTCAACCAATTATGTGTTTGTGATGGTCTGTCGATCAAAGTGACAAGGTAATGAACAACGTTTATGTCAGACCATGACATCACTGTAAAAAGTGATAACATCTCAAAGACATCCTAGAATTATGATATCTATCTTTTCAGGAAATCTATCTTTTTTTTACCATATAAAACCATTTTTTCAGTTAGGTTAGACGTCAGTATAACACCTCCAACCACCACTATCATCTTCGAATATGGAAAATCAGTCCCACCCTCATATTTCTACTAGTTTGTTCTATTAATAATTTAAATTACATTAATTCATCTAATGTTGTGACATGCCTAATATACCAGACAAGAATGACTTCAAATAATGTAGCCAATCAGTGGTTCATTTTTCTAAAAAGGTTAAATTAAAAGACAAAATATGCTTTTGGTCATTCCCTTCTTAAATACGTATGTGTGTTCTGATCTGATGCCCCAATCAGCATTTGTCAGTACCTTCCGAAACTGTTAGAAATAACTAGAACAAAAGATATTCAAAGGAGCGTTTTCTGATTCGCCCCAATTAAGCATTGGTTATCATTATTCTTAAAAGATGGCAATACATAGAGCTCTGCTACATACACAAATATGCCCAATGAGAAATGCTTCGTCATGTTTGGTCAAACAAGAGAAAAGTTTCTAGCAGAAACAATTGCTATGGTTGTGCCCAATAGTGAATGGAAGGAACGTTTTATTGATTGTAGGATCATTTCTGATGACCTTTACAGTGCATGTACACAAAGTAGCTTTCAGTTTGCAATAGACACTTACTTGCTCATGTCTCTTAAGGGGCACCATAGATTTACATATCAACCAATTCTCACATGACTTGTTTTTACCTATAACCTGTTGATGTTACACTGAGAGATTAAACCTTGTTGTCCTCCACCTAGCTCTGTAAAGGTCTCTATAGATTGTTGAGCTCCAGGAGGGTTTGGTCCAAGGTCTGGTGCATGTCCAAGTTCTCTTCTTTGGCTTGGGCCAGTTTCTCTGGAGAAGGAAACAAAGTTGCAGATGAGTTTCCATATATATTTCCTCTCTTGAGCTGAAGATACAGAACATCTAATTCTACAGTATTTATGCAGTCTGTGAATTGTTGTTTTACCATATAAAGGTGTGCTAAGACAGACAAGAAGCTCAATCAGCAGTGTTCAGAAGATCAAAAGAGAATAATGAAATGCTGCTGGAGACCATCGCAAACCTGCTTTAAAGGAGACAAATCATGCTCATTTTAAGGTTCATACCTGTAATATGGTTTTCTACTATAACATGTTTACATGCTTTAATGTTCAAAAACATTTTATTTTCTCATACTGTATTTCTGAATATACCTTTATTCACCCTCTGTCTGAAACACTCGTCTTAGCTCTGTTTCATTCCCTCCTTGCTGCCAGTGGCAGTACACAAAGTGGATAATTGTTGGAATGCTGTTAAGCATTCCAACTATTGTTATCCTGTTTCTTTATTGTTGGAATGCTGTTAAGCATTCCAACTATTGTTATCCTCCTGTTTCTTTATTCCACTATTTCTTCCGTCCCCCCTTTTTTGAAACTCTTCTTCTTCTTCATTTTTTAAGCTACAGAAACCGTTCAACTATCAAAATGTTCAGCTCCTTCAGCTCATCTCTGCTATGACTTTTTCTATTTCTAACCTTTAAACGTTTTGAATTATTAAGCTTTTAGCAACTTTTTTTTGAATGGGTTTCTATTAGGGGTGTCACGGATCACAAACCTCACGGTTCAGTTCGGATCACGGTTCAGGAGTCACGGTTCGGATCATTTTTCGGATCAACAAAGAAAAGGGGAGGAAACAAATATAACTTTGCTTTCCATTTATTAATTAAAGAACTTCAAGAACACTTAAAGCAAAGAACTTTGGGCTATAGTCTTACATGAAAACAAAAATATTGAAGATGTCCAATTTGAAACAAAATGAAATAAATAAATAAAAATAAAACATTCAAGAATACTCAATTCTGATATCCTCGTCCTTTCATCAATACTAAAAGAAAGAAACAGCCAGTGAGCTAGCTTCCACTGTTTACACTGAACTGCTCAGCAACAACTTGGGTCTCTGTTTACTTCCTGTCAGGTTATGCCATTCAAATATACAAGAATGTTTACCATTACTGTGACATTATTTTCAAAAAGATGAGAATATCTCCATTGTCTGGGGAGAGGGTCGACCTTTCTGTGGTGACTGGAATATTATTGGGCCTGTCCAGCTTCACTCTGATGCCTCTGTCAGCACCTGAACCAGGTGTGTGTGTGTGTGAGACGCTCACAGAGGGGGCGTGTCTACAGCGCCGGACTAACAATCACTCCGTTGTGGTGAAAGCGGTCACAGTCTTTTCCTTCTCATAGAGGCCTGGAACAGCTTCACACTGAAGTGGGTGCATGAGTGGACTTCGTAGCGTGGCTCAAGCATTTTAACCAGATTTAGAAATCCTTTGTTTTCTACACCGGAGTGTCCCCGTCGCTGAGAGACGGGATGGTGGCTCTTCATATGTGTGGACATGCCGATGTTTTGCCGTTGTCGTGTCTCTCTTTAAATAACGCCTACATACCGTAACGGTTTCGTCCACCACCCTCATCCGTCATTATACGTTACACGGAAGACAAAATGTTCCCAAACTTGCGACTTAAATGACGTCGCGGCTTCTGACGTTCCTCCGCTCGCCATGACTTCACCGTTAAATGCTTCTAAGCTGCTCCGTTCACGTGAACACACTACTGCTTTATATGTGTTCACTGACACTCTGCATTGATATTCGGGGACTTGTTACTTGAAAAGGAACAGCAGCAGTAGAACTTTATTACACACTATGATGATTACACTGTAAAAAAAAAAAAAAAAAATACTCGATTGATCCGCGGTTCACGAGTGATCCGAACCGTGAGGGGTGATCCGAACGGATCACGGATCGATCCGTGATCCGTGACACCACTAGTTTCTATGGAGAAGATTTTCAAATCCTCTTAAACTTCTTCAACTTTCAAATCCTTCAACTTCCTCATACTTTCAGCTAAAGACACCATTTCAACTTTCAAATGTTGAGAAAACCCTGAACTATTGCCGCATAATTCAGCTTTCCGATATCTTTTAAACTATTTGAACTGCAGCAATGTAACTTTTATGATTTTTCAGCCCTTTTCTGACTTTATAATGGGTGTGTATTGCACAGCTTAGAGTGCGTGATGTCACCGCTAGAGTGAAGAGCAGCTTGAGATTCTTGTGAAAAAAACATTTGTGTTTTGCCACTGTGTCCACAATCTTCACTCTTCATGCATAATTTCTGGATGTAGAAGTAGCTAATATTGTCCTTGTCGTAGAAAAAATACTGTAGAATCCCACAGATTTCCACATTTGACACCGAAGCCGTTAATTGAGAGGAAAACCAACTTTCTGCTCCATAGAGACCATTGTTAAATTTTGCTTCAAAAACATCTTCCACAGAACACGGTACCCCATTTCTAGATCGCCAGTTAAGCCACATTTTTTACACTACAGACAATTTTTACAGGATCTGTTCTTCAACTCAGCCTTCCTCTCAGTTATTAATATCGGAGCAATAGGAGCTACGGTTATGGGAGTTTTGATGATTTGTTTGAGAGGTGTTTCCCTGTTTTATCTCCATGAAATGGCTTCAGGCACACAGGTGTTCACGATTGAGCCAATTAGTGATGTTTATAAACACACAGACTCACAGACACGCGCACATACACTCCTCTCCCTCTATCTCTCTGTGTGTGTCTCTCATACAGTCATTCAGGTCTTAGGGATCTTTAGAGGTCTTTCCCCCATCCTCCACCCCCCCCCCCCCCACACACACACACACACACACACGCCATTTTAAAATAAAAGCCCCACAGAATGAATCCTAACTGAACTGCTTGTGATGAGCCTGTCATTTAATAACCGGTTTGTGTTTATCTAACATTATGATTCCGTCTCGTCTCCCCTTCTCCCCCACACCCCATTTCAAAATAAAAGCCCCAGAGAGTGAATTCTAACTGAACAGCTTGTGATGAAGCCTATCATTTAATAACCTCTGTTTATGTGTGTCAAACATTATGATTATGTCTCCTCTCCCCCTCCCTCCCCCACCCAGTCCCACCCTTTCAAAATAAAAGCCTCATGGATTAACTGTATTTAAACATTAAACTCAAAATTAGGCTTTTTTGTTGAAAAAATTAATGCTCTTACTAATACTGCGACAACTACTACTGCTGCTAATATTTCTAGTATTACTACTACTACTGCTGCTACTACAACTTTTGCTGTTGCTACTATTACTAGTGCTATTACTGCTACCATCAATATTATTACTACCACTACTGCTATTACTACCACTACTACTATTACTTATACTGCAACTGCTACTACTGCTATTCATGCTACTACCAGCACTAATACTACCACAGCTATTAGTACGACTGCTACTAGTACTACTGCTACTTCAAATACTGCCATTACTTTTACTACTACTACTACTGTTATATTAAATACTACGACCACTACTACAGCTATTACTACTACTACTTCTTCTGAATACTAATACTTCTTCTAACTACTAATACTTCTACTACTAATGATACTTCTACTACAACTACGACTTCTACTACTACTATTACAAATATCACTACTGCTACTACTACTACTTATTCTAATGCTACTAATACTTCTACTACTAATACTACTTCTACTTCAACTACAACTTCTACTACTATTACTACAAATATCACTACTTCTGAAATTTGTTTAAGCTACAGAAATTGTTCAAATGTTCAAAGTGTTCAGCTCTTTCAGGAGAGGGGTGCTTTGACTTTTCATATTTGTAATCTTTAAACTTTTTGAATTAAGCTTTTTGCAATTTTCTTTTGAATGGGATCTCTATGGAGAAAATCTTCAAATCCTGTTATACTTCAACTTTCAAAGCCTTCTTCCTCATACTTTCAGCTACAGACACCATAGTTAGACATTTCAACT
Source organism: Lycodopsis pacificus (assembly GCA_028022725.1). Classification (NCBI taxonomy): domain Eukaryota; kingdom Metazoa; phylum Chordata; class Actinopteri; order Perciformes; family Zoarcidae; genus Lycodopsis; species Lycodopsis pacificus. Next base: position 20,402,146 of record CM051707.1, read on the forward strand.
AGAAGGTTTTTCAGCAGTGCAGTTTAAATGCTTTCGGGCTTCAACATTTTTCAGACATAGTCTCCCATTTCTTAATTTTCAGCAATTTTTTCACAATTAATTTCAGCTTTCAGCATTCCAACGCATTTTCAGCAGGAAATGCATTTTCTAGTTCCACTATTTCTTCCGTCCCCCCCTTTTTGAAACTCTTCTTCTTCTTCATTTTTTAAGCTACAGAAACCGTTCAACTATCACAATGTTCAGCTCCTTCAGCTCATCTCTGCTATGACTTTTTCTATTTCTAACCTTTAAACTTTTTGAATTATTAAGCTTTTAGCAACTTTTTTTTGAATGGGTTTCTATGGAGAAGATTTTCAAATCCTCTTAAACTGCTTCAACTTTCAAATCCTTCAACTTCGTCATACTTTCAGCTACAGACACCATTTCAACTTTCAAATGTTGAGAAAACCCTGAACTATTGCCGCATAATTTAGCTTTCCGATATCTTTTAAACTTTTTGAACTGCAGCAATTTGACTTATGATTTTTCAGCCCTTTTCTGACTTTATAATGGGTGTGTATTGCGCAGCTTAGAGTGCGTGATGTCACCGCTAGAGTGAAGAGCAGCTTGAGATTCTTGTGAAAAAAACATTTGTATTTTGCCACTGTGTCCACAATCTTCACTCTTCATGCATAATTTCTGGATGTAGAAGTAGCTAATATTGTCCTTTCGTAGAAAAATGACTGTGGAATCCCACAGATTTCCACATTTGACACCGAAGCCGTTAATTGAGAGGAAAACCAACTTTCTGCTCCATAGAGACCATTGTTAAATTTTGCTTCAAAAACATCTTCCACAGAACACGGTACCCCATTTCTAGATCGCCAGTTAAGCCACATTTTTTACACTACAGACAATTTTTACAGGATCTGTTCTTCAACTCAGCCTTCCTCTCAGTTATTAATATCGGAGCAATAGGAGCTACGGTTATGGGAGTTTTGATGATTTGTTTGAGAGGTGTTTCCCTGTTTTATCTCCATGAAATGGCTTCAGGCACACAGGTGTTCACGATTGAGCCAATTAGTGATGTTTATAAACACACAGACTCACAGACACGCGCACATACACTCCTCTCCCTCTATCTCTCTGTGTGTGTCTCTCATACAGTCATTCAGGTCTTAGGGATCTTTAGAGGTCTTTCCCCCATCCTCCACCCCCCCCCCCCCACACACACACACACACACACACGCCATTTTAAAATAAAAGCCCCACAGAATGAATCCTAACTGAACTGCTTGTGATGAGCCTGTCATTTAATAACCGGTTTGTGTTTATCTAACATTATGATTCCGTCTCGTCTCCCCTTCTCCCCCACACCCCATTTCAAAATAAAAGCCCCAGAGAGTGAATTCTAACTGAACAGCTTGTGATGAAGCCTATCATTTAATAACCTCTGTTTATGTGTGTCAAACATTATGATTATGTCTCCTCTCCCCCTCCCTCCCCCACCCAGTCCCACCCTTTCAAAATAAAAGCCTCATGGATTAACTGTATTTAAACATTAAACTCAAAATTAGGCTTTTTTGTTGAAAAAATTAATGCTCTTACTAATACTGCGACAACTACTACTGCTGCTAATATTTCTAGTATTACTACTACTACTGCTGCTACTACAACTTTTGCTGTTGCTACTATTACTAGTGCTATTACTGCTACCATCAATATTATTACTACCACTACTGCTATTACTACCACTACTACTATTACTTATACTGCAACTGCTACTACTGCTATTCATGCTACTACCAGCACTAATACTACCACAGCTATTAGTACGACTGCTACTAGTACTACTGCTACTTCAAATACTGCCATTACTTTTACTACTACTACTACTGTTATATTAAATACTACGACCACTACTACAGCTATTACTACTACTACTTCTTCTGAATACTAATACTTCTTCTAACTACTCATACTTCTACTACTAATGATACTTCTACTACAACTACGACTTCTACTACTACTATTACAAATATCACTACTGCTACTACTACTACTTATTCTAATGCTACTAATACTTCTACTACTAATACTACTTCTACTTCAACTACAACTTCTACTACTATTACTACAAATATCACTACTTCTGAAATTTGTTTAAGCTACAGAAATTGTTCAAATGTTCAAAGTGTTCAGCTCTTTCAGGAGAGGGGTGCTTTGACTTTTCATATTTGTAATCTTTAAACTTTTTGAATTAAGCTTTTTGCAATTTTCTTTTGAATGGGATCTCTATGGAGAAAATCTTCAAATCCTGTTATACTTCAACTTTCAAAGCCTTCTTCCTCATACTTTCAGCTACAGACACCATAGTTAGACATTTCAACTAGAAGGTTTTTCAGCAGTGCAGTTTAAATGCTTTCGGGCTTCAACATTTTTCAGACATAGTCTCCCATTTCTTAATTTTCAGCAATTTTTTCACAATTAATTTCAGCTTTCAGCATTCCAACGCATTTTCAGCAGGAAATGCATTTTCTAGTTCCACTATTTCTTCCGTCCCCCCCTTTTTGAAACTCTTCTTCTTCTTCATTTTTTAAGCTACAGAAACCGTTCAACTATCACAATGTTCAGCTCCTTCAGCTCATCTCTGCTATGACTTTTTCTATTTCTAACCTTTAAACTTTTTGAATTATTAAGCTTTTAGCAACTTTTTTTTGAATGGGTTTCTATGGAGAAGATTTTCAAATCCTCTTAAACTGCTTCAACTTTCAAATCCTTCAACTTCGTCATACTTTCAGCTACAGACACCATTTCAACTTTCAAATGTTGAGAAAACCCTGAACTATTGCCGCATAATTTAGCTTTCCGATATCTTTTAAAGTTTTTGAACTGCAGCAATTTGACTTATGATTTTTCAGCCCTTTTCTGACTTTATAATGGGTGTGTATTGCGCAGCTTAGAGTGCGTGATGTCACCGCTAGAGTGAAGAGCAGCTTGAGATTCTTGTGAAAAAAACATTTGTATTTTGCCACTGTGTCCACAATCTTCACTCTTCATGCATAATTTCTGGATGTAGGAGTAGCTAATCTTGTCCTTTCGTAGAAAAATGACTGTGGAATCCCACAGATTTCCACATTTGACACCGAAGCCGTTAATTACGAGGAACAGTCTACCTGCTACCTGCTATAGCTCCCTGCTACAGCTACCTGCTACAGCTACCTGCTACCTGCTACCTGCTACCTGCTACAGCTCCCTGCTACCTGCTAAAGCTCCCTGCTACAGCTACCTGCTACAGCTACCTGCTACAGCTCCCTGCTACAGCTACCTGCTACAGCTACCTGCTACAGCTACCTGCTACAGCTCCCTGCTACAGCTACCTGCTACAGCTACCTGCTACAGCTACCTGCTACAGCTCCCTGCTACCTGCTACAGCTCCCTGCTACAGCTACCTGCTACAACTACCTGCTACAGCTCCCTGCTACAGCTCCCTGCTACAGCTCCCTGCTCCCTGCTACCTGCTACAGCTACCTGCTAGTCCCAGCTACAAATAGCACGTAGTAGCCTACACCCGACCTCTTTGATCTTCTCACTGTTGGCCTGGCATTTACTGCACTTAATGGCTCCATTAAATCCGTATTTCACTTCTGTATTTTTCCAGTCCAACAAAGGTAAGCACACTCTGGGCTGTGTTTGTCATCGTGCCTGCTACTTCATGGTCAGAGTGCACCTTGTTGCCCTCTAAAGGTGCGTTCACACCGGTCGCGTTGATTTTTTGACGCACTGCAAAATCGCGTCCAACGCACTGCAAAATCACGGCCAAAGCGCCGCCGGTCGTGTTCAGACCAGACGCCGCAAAATCTCGTAGCGCCGGAGAGGGGGCGTGGTTTATAGACCTGGATCCGTTCAACTGTCCGCCATTAACCATGGAAAAAATAACCTCTATATCTGCTTAGTACGTGTTCTGGAAGTCACAGATATCCCGGGAAACTAAACGCCGTCATGTCTGGTTCATAATATTGTTCAGAGGAGCTCCGTGGATTGTATCGAGCTGTATTCACTGTGTCTAATCAAAGCCACCGGTCGCTGTTTACTACAGCTGTAGGAACACAAAATAAACTGATTTGGCTGTGATTTAACGGAAAATAAACCGACAAAAAGGGACTCCGAAATAACTACATAATGATGCCGATTTGTACTTGTCTTCTCCGACAAAAAGGGACTCCGAAATAACTACGTAATGATGCCGGGAGCGGTGCTAGGCTATGCTAACATCGTAGCAGCTCCACCAGCACTCAATAACGTCACGTAGACGTAAATACGGCAGCGTCTATTCATTGTTTGTACCGTATGGTTTACACACACACATGTATACACATAGTTTGGTCCGGTCTCTGTTGATATGAGGTATCGTAGAGCTCTGGGTGAACACAGACGGCTACAGGATTTATTTGTCCTCCATTGTTGTTTGCGATTCAGCACGGGCAGGAGGTACGGCACTGATGACGGGGGGAGCAACTCAACGCTGATAGGCTATCGCGCCACAGCGTCACGCGATTATGTCGCAGAAGTTGAAAAATTTCAACTCGCGTCCACCGCACTGCAATAACGCGTCCAACGCGCCGCCGAATCGCAAAATCGCGGCGCGCCAGTCTCATCGCATCTGTGCATAGACTTTGTATGTAATCTCGACGCGCGTCAAAAAAAAAAAACGCGACCGGTGTGAACGCACCTTAAGGCTGTGGTTGACAGACTACCTCTCCCTCTTTTCTCTCTGGAGGTTTTCGAGCATTCCTCTCATAGTGCTGGCTCGCTCACCAGCTACACTGACTGTCTTAAACAGTCTCTTGTGCTAATTTACTGCTTCTATTGCTAGATATTGCAGTTGTGTGCAGTGGTTAGAGTTTCTGATTCACATCCTGTGGCCTTCTCACAGTACCCGCTCAGATTTTCTAGCTGGACCCTGGACAAATCTAGCATTGTTCTAGCTGAACAATGCTAGTGTGTTTCTCTTGTGGAGCTCAACTTCAGGTTGAGGATGGCCACGAGTTGTGCCCCAAGTGTCTGGGTCCACCTTAGAGAGGCCCTTTCTGACCCATGCATTGACTGCAGCATTTTGACACTGGAGAGACTGCGTTAGGGAGAGGGCCTCCTGTTTGGAGATGACCTTCCACCCTCAGAGAAACTGATTCACTCAAACAGCGGAAGAAACACAGAAGCAGGCCACAGGAGGAGCGCAGAAGCCCGGAACGCAAGAAGGCAAAGAGGCAAGCTCCCTCTCGCCAGGAGATGGAGGCTTTAAGAGCTGAAATAGAGCAGCTTAAAGCACTGGTGTGGGCCCCAGCTTTTTTGGAGTAGCAAGGGCTAACCCACTGTCTCAGAGGTAAATATTGTACTTTTTACTGGGTTGTCTTATTTCAGTTTGTGGGTTGGTAGGCACTCAGATACCCAGATGGATGTGCACAAGCACCGGAAAGGTGAGATTTTCATCATTTGTCTTCTTTAACACTGCACTACATTTTTCAATAACAACTTATTTTACAAAACTGTTTCCTGGAAAAAAAACCCAATGTGATTTGGTATTATACTGGGGCGGCCAGTAATTATTATTTTCACTATCAACTAATGAATTAATCATTTTACATTTAACACTAAGTCTGTAGAATGACAATTGGCCATAAAAAGTCCCCAGAGCTGAGGGTGTCTTTAAATTACTTGTTGTGTCCGACTCCAAAACACAAAGATACCCAGTTTACAACGATAGTAAACGGATTAAAGGCATACATAAATGTTTAGTCACTTTAAACATTAAATTACAAATATTAGTTATTGTTTAGAAGAATCTCCTGCCCTCCATTTAAATCCACGCAAACAACAAGTTTGTGGAACCTTTATTTTCCATATATGATGAACTGGATGTTTACCTGGAGGCAGATTTCACATCTTTGCATATTCGGCAGAGCAGTGACTAAAATACTCCAGGTTACACTTAGAACTCTTAGTTACAGATCTCGGAGCTGATTTAATAGAAAAAATATTAGTAATTTATCATTATCAGACAGTTACACTGGTAATTAAAATGGCCAATAATAAGTACCATATTATGTATGTAGTTCACTTCCAGGAAATGCTTAGGAAATTATCAACTGTAAAATATAATTTATTAACACCATTTCTGACTAATTATCAAAACATGAACTGGACTCACTCACCACATCTACAAAACATGTTTCACCAGCAAAAGGCCAGAACTCACTTAAAACATACATAACATGTGTCAACATTAAAGGAACAAGACAGATATAAAGGACTTCTTCTAAGCTAACGAAAACATTACCATTCTGAGTTTTGGGTGATTATACATGAATGAAAATATAGTTATGAATATTATATTCCATTTCTGTCAATAATCCCCCTAAATGTTACACACTGTCACAATGAAACATCATTTGTCGCTGATGGAATCAAGGCAGTGAGATTTATGAATTGTGACGTGACAGTGTATCCATGTCGTATATTTTTCTCTGTGAACTGTAACCAAGTGTGACAACTGTTCAAAGATGGTCACACACCCTCAGTGTAGATGACAGATGCTACTCTCTTTGCCGATTGTAGTCCAACACAGGACACTACGGTCCGCCTGCATTTGGAGAGACAGCGAGTGCGACTACTGACAAGCGTGTGCCACTGCGGTGCCAGTGCCACACGGAGGATCTCGGCCTTGCTGTGCATTTGTGTTAAACGTTGCTTATGTCAACGGCATGTGAAGTTTTCATCAATGCATCACTACATTTCTGAGAAACCTTTGGATAAGTAGGTGTTGGTGAGTTGGGTGTTTGATAGCTAGTATTCAGGTGGATGTGAGGACCCAGTTTCAGGCTCTAATCCAACAATATCAGTTCCTCAAGAAAGGAGAGTTTCTTTTTTCAGCGTGCTGTCAGACAATAAGTCACATAAGGATGGACGCACGCAAACTATTTAATCAAGGTGTGTGAGCAGAAAGAATCTGACTGTGACTTCATGTAAGTAATCAACTGGGGAAGTTTCATGATGGCATCTATTAAATATTTCTACCCCATTTACCAAAATGTACGTCATTTTACAATACTCATCTTTAAAGGCTGTTTTCTCTATATTATTTTCTTTTGTCAGACTCTGATCCAGAAATCTCCACTTCAGTAGCTCTTACATTCACCAAACGTTACAATTTAATTCCTCTCTATACTACAGAGGGGTTTGTTTATATATCAAAAAACCTTTGACTATTATGTCAACAAAAAACAATAAAAAAATTTGAACATGGCTTTTTCCAATGTTCTGTTATGGATATGTATGCAAATTGGCACATATTTGATACGAAAATGTCTCATTTGGATGTTTAAACATACATTTCAGAAAGCTAGTAATACAAAATAATTGTCTTACTAAAAAAAAATCTGATGATGAAGATTCATGGTGATATATTATTTAAAATTTTGCCGAGTCACCTTAAGATAGGCACCATGTGAGTCAAATAACAGCAAAATGTAAATTGTCTTAACCATAAATAGATCCTTGTGAAACAGATGTATATTAGCTTATGTTTGATCTGTTAACCTTTTGGTCATCTCAGACAAACGTGTATTATTATTCAGCCCTTTTAGTATAAAATCCTTGCCCTTAGCTTTCTGAGCAGAAAGGTGCAGTTTCTTTGTGTATGCGTTTCTCTCCCTGCTGCATGAAGGGTCATCAGCAACCATCGTTCTTCTTTGAAACATAAGGGGATGGTTCACATTTCTTTGTGGAGTTGTTGAGGTACTTATCAGTAGATGATGGTCAGCACGCCCCAGTTTGGAGTAACAGATAAGAGTACCAGCACAGGATTGAAGCAATGTACTGCTGTGGACTGGGCAGCAGCCTAACGTATTTTAGACAGCTAAAACATCTGTTTAAGCGTACGCTATATTTAGAATACTTTCTCAGCTCTAACTACTACTCTGAGGCAGCGGTAGACTTTGTCGCTGTCTCGGGGGAATTTGTCTCTCCCATTAAAAGAGTCCTCCAGTGTTTGCTGCTTTGGTCCAGCACCAACGCTTCCCAAGTAAAAACTCCTGACGTAAAACGAAGGAACTGATCGGGCTCAATATCGCAATATAGCCGATACCCATCAATTAAAAAAATGTCTTAATTGGCCCAGATATCGATCTATGAGACTTTGACCAGGACATCCCTACTTATTTCTGCTTACAAATACATCATGGTGTGCTACAAAGCAGCTGTTAATTATTCATATACTGCTTATGAATATTCAGTAGAAGAAGTAAACAAAATAGAAAGACAGGAAGGAGACAGAAAAGTAGAGAGAGCTTTAATACATTTATTACAGAGGGGGAATATTCAATAAAGAGAGGACATTAACTAAGTGAACCTGCAGACACACACAGCAGTGACTGGGTGAGCAATAACTTAACCCTGTACAAAGACTAGTGCTGTGTAACACGGGTGGGTGGATTCGGCACATTGCATTTCTAGAATCTTCCAGCCTGATACCACTGTGGAATGGAACAAAACAACAAGCAGGCGGACAATAGTTCAGACAGGAAGGAGGAGCAAAGAGGAAGTGAGAGAGCCGCTACAGTGTAGTCATGTCGTTGAGGGCCAGGTCCAGCTCCTCGCTGAGAGCCTTGCCCTTCAGCTTCTGAGCATACACCTCATCTGGAGGAGGACACACACACACACACACACACACACAGAAAGAGAGACGAGGGACCCAACAGACGATGCACAGAACGGAAATGGAAAGAGGCAAAGGGACAGGAAAAAGAAAATTAATCGAAACTGGTAACCTCTTAAACTGAATGACCAAGACTCCAAAACTGGTGTTAGTCTCGTCATCACATCAGCTGGTTACTGCAGCTCACCAAGATTCAACTTCAAGCTCATTCAGGAAAATAATGTCATCCCTGATCCCTGTCCCGGGTTCAAACACACACAAACTGGACAAGGCCATGCAGTGTTATCAATTACTGCTCCACTCAACGGCTCTACATACAACACATGCCAGAGACAACAGGGTCACAATCACCCCAAACAGCATTAGGAAATGATTAGTGCATTCAGGTAAACCTCTGGAAGGCATGTTGGAAGTGCACACTTCCTGGAAACAGTACATGTGAGAAGCTTGTCTCTGACTTGGATGTGTCAATAAAATCAGATCATGACACCACTAACAAAGTCTTACTGTTACCTCAATAGCAGTACTCGGATTCTATTCGTAGAATTGATACGTATACACACTGCAGTAACATCGTGTAAAAACACCATAACAAGTATAAAAACGCAATCAACATGAAAAAGTACAGTTCGAAAAACACGCTTCTCAAATGAACTGAAGTCATTCTGCAGGATGGCTCCTTTCAGAGTGTAAATGGTGGGCGATTGTGGCTAAGTGGAGAGCAGGGTCGTCCTTCAATCAGATCGGCGGTTCGATCCCCGGCTCCACTAGTCACATGTCAATGCGTCCTTGAGCAAGACACTTCACCCAAAAAATTGCTCCCGTAGCTGAGCCTTCGGTGTATGAATGTGATAGAATCTGACAATTTACCATTTCAATTGCACGATTCTTTTTTTGTTGTTTTCCCTTTTGCAGGCAAAACAAACCTGGCAGGCGCTGCCATCACTCCACTACTAAGGCCCTCCTTAATATTGTCGCAATAAAATATAAAATAAAATAGCAACAGCAGTATGAAAGCACTTTGAGTGGTCGGATGACTAGAAAGGCGCTATACAAGTACAAGTCCACTACCATTTACCAGCTAAAGAAGTTCTGGTTTAAATTCGGAGCAGAACTCTTCGCACAGCTGTTATATGTCGCAAGTGTGGACGTAAGGGGTCCCATGCAGGGCACAAGGGTGTGAAAATAATCTTCACGACTGCATATGCGTGCAGGACCTACACCTCTACTCATAGAATCTAGAGTTACAGTACGTCAGTTACGTTACTGTTGATGACAAGTCAACATATCATGATGTTGCTGATTCAAAGCTTTTAATTAACAAACAACGGTGGACTTTTATTGTTAAGAATTAATAGGAAACTGTGTTCATCACCAAATTAGTTTGGACACATGTGCGGACACAGCTTGGTTCCGACCGGCCATTTCCGATCACTGGAGTAACAAAAAGACAAGTGTAACCAGGGCCATTGTTTTGGAGGCGAATGGCTGAACATCAAGAGCTCAGGGTGGCATTGAGATCACCCAGGCTCAGTTTGACTGCCTTTACAGGCAGGAGCGGACTGGGGGAAAAAAGTGGCCCGGGAGTTACTGTCAGACCGGCCCACTCAATACACGGCGCGCTGCCCACTCAATGCATCGCACGTATCGACCAGTCAGTGGCCTACTTGGAAAAATACCCACACACTTAACATTATTTTGGATGATTACAAAGAAATTACATCATATATGTTGTTTTTTACAACATTTGGATCCACCAATTTGCCCGGATGGACACATTGAATAAAATGATACTGGCTATTGTAACACTCCAAGGTAGGTATAGTCTGCTAGATGAATATGCTGGGATAGTATCAGATGGTTATACGCAGTGGCGCTGGTGCACATGTTCTAGGTAGGGCTGTTTTCTATTTCCCTTTAGTAACTTGAGGGTTACCGTAATAATTCCCTTTAACAGGAGACGATACAATCTAACTATATTCAGGTTACCTTTAATTCGAGTTTACAACAAACGCAACACACACACAAGTTGGAGAAATGAAATGAAAGAAACCCCTCGTTGCTGGCAGGATGTCGCCTGAAACGTGGAAGTTCAAACTCTTATGCTGCGCACACACCGGTCGCGTTTTTTGATTGACGCGCGTCGAGATTACATACAAAGTCTATGCACAGACGCGATGAGACTAAAAATCGCGGCGCGCCAGTCTCATCGCGTCTGTGCATAGACTTTGTATGTAATCTCGACGCGCGTCAATCAAAAAACGCGACCGGTGTGTGCGCAGCATTAGTCCGCTTCACTCAAGAGAGCAATACGATAAAAGTGTGGTACCTTAGTTAATGCTGCTGATAAATCGGTATTACATTACTAATCCCCTCCCCCCAAAATAAAATAGTAATATGATAAATAAAAATATCTACATAAAAGGCTGTAGTGATCTAGAATTAATTGTGGAAGGATAACATATAGCAGATATGTCACTATCTATATGTGGCATTCTAAACGTGAAGAGGCGGGGCTTAGGCGGCTTGTCTGTAGTTCAGATCAGAGACGCTCCGTGAACTACTATCGACCAGAATGCCGGCGCCGGCGCTGAATCTATTTGAGGACGCTGATTGGCTAAATTGTATGTCACTCATTTATATCTTTAATCAGCATTAAAGCATCATTGGCTAAACTGCTTCATAGACCCGCCTCTTTGGGGCAGATTGCATTCTGGGTGTGTGATGGTGTGTGTGTGTGTGTGTGTAGGGGTGTTGCGCCGGCTCGCAGATGGAAACCACGAGTGTGAATACAGATCGCGAGGAGTAGTATAAATCTTCGTCAGTGACTATGAGCTTTAAGTATTAGAGTAAATTTAACGTGTTCTGTGAAGCATAGAATACAGTCGGGGTCGGCGATCTCAGAGCGAGGGCCGGTTGATGATGGAGGTGGTCCGGTATTGGACCGGCCCAAACCCCGTCGGCCTACCGGGGATTCCCCCGGTATCCCCGGTGGCCAGTCCGCCCCTGTTTACAGATCTTCACATAACTGTGCAAGTCCGCACAGGGGAAAACCACAGAGACAATGCGTCTCAGTATCAGCATTCTGTCATTGGGTACGTTAATCTGGTGATCACTGTGTATTTACACACTAAGACCACGTCCACGCTCAAGCTGAATAACCATGCACATGCAATCATTTAGATAGAGGTGATTTGGCTTCATCAGTCAAAACACTACAGATTTCCAGCCAGTCATCAATTCAGTTCCAACAGCAGAAGTGGAAGCAGCAAGGGTGTTTGTTATTTTAACATGATTCACTGCATGACAGAGAGCAGGCATGTCACACAGGTGAGTGTTGAATACCTTCCAAGTCATCGATGGTTTTCTCCAGCTTGGCCACAGACCTCTCTGCAAACTCTGCACGAGTCTCAGCCTTTGAAACAAACCACAGCACAACATGGGTCAATGCACACTCTTTGATATGTGTTCATTAACTTCATATGGCGTAAGCAACAATGTAACAGAAAGAATCTCACCTCTTTCAGTTTGTCACTAAGAACTTTAACTTCTTCCTCATATTTGTCTTCCTTTTGTGAGTACTAAAATCCAAATAGAAAAAGGTGTTAAAATGCATTTACAACTCAATTACTAACAACTAAAAGAAAACATACTTCATAAATGGGTCGTTAATACACTATTCACAAATATTCTTGAACAGAAGCAAGGATAATTATGCAAAATTGGGTGTGAAACAGAATTAAACAGTAAAATGTTGAGACAGCTTTAGGGCATTTCAACCTTGCCATTAAGATCATTTCACCACAGTGTTTCTGAAACAAGCCAAATCTTCTTTGAAAAACCCAGAAGGTTGTTTCACAATATTTTCTGCAGTTCATGATGAAAACGTTGTTTTTTAACTGATTTCAACTGATATAAAGATATGATCAATTTATTGTTCAATCTAGTGCACACATTAAGTGATATTGATTTTTTTAGGTGTCTAAAATGTGTTTTGCTGCTTCCTCCATCCTCAGCAGTTCAGTGCTCTGCTCCTGTACCGGTGGTCCTGTCTGTTTCTCCATCTACTGTAGCTAATAGATAGACTATGGAGAGGTTCTTCATACAACCCCACTTCAAAACACCCAAACTATATCTTTAATCTAAACAAAGATGCTATCTGGAAGTTACATTGTTATATACTACCATACTTGTTACCTTATTATTATGAACTTGGTGTCAGATCTCTTAAACCCTTTAGTTACATTTCAAGATATTAAGACTTTCGATCTTGTCAAATGCAGAACTTGAATTAAAGGCTGCTATCAAATATTTAAAAAAATGATGTGGGTCTGCTGTGGTGGTGCTGAAAGGAATTATGGGACCTTATTATCTCCTTTACTTTGGTAAAAGATGGTCCAGTGTATCCTATGCTAAAGGAGATAAGAAAAGCAACGATGCCCCTTTTCTTAGCATTTAGAGAATTTGACCAGCTGTTATCATGGCTGATACTAAGATACTTTCCCTCATTAGGAACCTTCCTAAGCTAAAATGACTTCATTTGTTCAAGGACCTTCCTCCTCTGAACTATGTCTCTACCAGGCGTCAACCTTTGGTTCTTAAAAGTGAAGTCAAAGCTTCATGTGTTAAAGCTGCATTCTCTCTAGTGTCCACCAGGGGGCGACTCCTCTGGTTGTATAGAAGTCTATGAGAAAATGACTCTACTTCTCTCTTGATTTATTACCTCAGTAAACATTGTAAACATGAGTTTATGTCTCAATCTCTAGTTTCAAGTCTTCTTCAATACAGCATGATGTTCATTTAGTACATTATGCTCCATTTAGAGTCAAACAGACCATAAAGCAGGGGATGCTTTAGGGCGGGGCTACACAGTGATTGACAGGTCTCTACCAGAGACATATACGGTGTCTCTACGTCACTCCTCTGCAATCCAAATATGGTCAATTCCTGTTCACTAGTTACAAAAAAAAACAAGATTGTGACAGACAAAATTGCCAAACTCAAAGCTTCCAAACGTCAGTCAACAAATCAATGGGTGACGTCACGACGACTATGCCCACGTCATGCGTCTATGGTCTCTCAGTCTCCATAGTTGGCAAATGAGGACTATATGCGAGTTGTTAAGTGGACATGGATTCCGATCACTGTGTGTTTGAATTTGTTTAATGTCGGTAGTTTTGTTGGGACTGGCCAGTCCCGTCGCTGAATGCCCCTCAGCTCCTACTGTACCTTCTCAGCCTGGGCTTCCAGTGACTTCAAGTTGTTGGTGACATTTTTCAACTCTTCCTCAAGGTCACCTGATTTACTGAGCAAGGCAAAGGACAGGAAAAGCAAGAGAAGAAAAAGTAGTGATTTGAAAGGCAGGAAAGCAGACCCTGACATGGTTTGATGAACATGTCTTTGTCTGTCTTACTCAGAGACAGAAGATGGATCGCTGGCATGAAACCGCTCTGTTCAACTCTGAGTAAGACAGCAAAGGAGGCTTTTACGTTTTTGAATGGAAAATGTATGCCAAAATGAAGATACAGATTTATCACAAATTGAAAAAAGAATTCTGTTGTAATTCTATATTTTTCCAGTAAGCCCCAGGTGCAGACCCAGACTAACAACATGAATTGCATTTCGCAATACTTTCTGACTTCCCTACTCTCAACCAATGAGCTCAGCTCTTCATCCTCAAGACGTAAGTCTTTGAAAATAGCTCATGAATTTAACTTTTTCTTATTTTTAAAGGATCAGCTGAAACAGTTTGTTGTATCTCCCCCTCTGTTTTTGAACTTGAAATTCATTGTGCCCCCCCCAGCTATGATAACCAAACCTGTGCAATTCCTCGTTGGTTTTGGTCTTTTCGTGGGATTTGTTCACAAGAAAAACAACATAGAATATCAGCAGACGTATACTTTTAGTACTACCGTACTTGAAGGACATGCTCGAGGATAAGTGCAAGCCAGACAGAAAACAAAGAGAGGGGTTGAGAGGCTGCAGGTCAGAGGAGCAGAATTAGACCCTGGTTGAGTTCGTACAGTAAGTACCTCTTCCTCTCCGCACATCGTGGACTTCAAATTCTGGTCCATTAGTCTGAGCTCCTCCTCCAGCTCCCTCACTCTCCTGAAGGGGTTAGTCGGGGAGGTCGGGGGTGAGAGGGGACCGTGAGCAGGGCGGCCATAAAACAACAACAAACAGTAACAGGTCCCACACAGGCGGTGCTGGTGTGTTCAGGCATGCACGACATATAAACACACACCCAGCTAGGTCTCTATTCCATTTGTCCTGCAGCTTGTATTCACACATGGCCACATGATCAAATGAATCATCGATTAGTCGGTTAACGGAAAATAAATCGTCAACCATTTCAATACTGGCTTCAACGTTTAGGTCTTTTATAAAGCAAAATGTCAAACGTAAATTCAATGTGAGGATAGATTATGCTATTCGACTCTGCATTTTACAGCTGAAATAATTGATCAATTTGTTGTTAATCGAAAACAGTTGTTAAGAGAATCATGCAGCACCAAACGTCATTACAAACACTGAGGCTGGGTTGCACCAACAAGGATTAAACCATGATTTTACTTTTAATCATGTTCCACCAAAATTCGAAACTAACTTTAAACTAAGACATTTCAAAAGCTCTCTGGACTGAATTAAAATTAAAATGTGTTGCACCTAAACTTTAAACTGCAATTGAAACTGTGATCCAGTATTAACTTTAAACTGACACTTGAGGAGGTTTAACTTTTTAAATGGCTGCCTTTTTGAGATGGAAGTTCATTGAAGAAAGTTAAGGGACGGACTCAATCCAAGTGAGTTTCATGCATGGAAACAGGAAGACTGGACCAACAGGCAGCTTTGTTCCTTCCTGTGGTCTGTCCTTTTATCTTCTGGTACTTGGTCACATTACTTTCATTTCTCAAAGGAGGAGAAATTAGAGCTTTTCTGCCGAGTCATCATGAGTTACGTTAGGTTAACTAACTGACTTTTTAACTAGCTTATTATGTTATTTTTCCACTATTATTTATTGAGTTAATTTAATTTTTTATTTGATGATGCTGTTGCCTGTAAGATTTCATCGATGTCGATCCTTAAGCTTGCGATGTCGAGACGAGACTGGGATGTTCTATTTGTATTTTTTATTTCACTCCTAAGGCAGGGGTTGGCTTTCTTATCGGTTTTGTTTTTCGTGAAAAATATGAAACATGGATACATTTACCTTCTAGACAGCACGCACAAATTAATTTATTCATTTTAATTTGGTTGAGCAAGCATCTCCGTCCTGATTAAGCTGTGTAATTGTGGTTTAAACTTGGATTTACTAAACAATTAAGCAACAGAGCTTCATTTTAAATCAGGAATTACTCATTTTGAACCGAGTTTTGCTGAACTCTGATTAGAACTAATCGTATATTAAATGAATCCTTGTTGGTACAACCCATCTTCAGGGGATTATGTTGTTGTAAAATAAGAAATTTGTCAATGACAAAGGGAATGTGTCAGATCACATTTTGCCGTAGTAGTGATCACATGATCTCCACTATGGCAACATGAATAATGTACAGTGGCTCGTGTCGGTGTGAGTTTTCATGGTGCGGGTGTTGACTTACGCCTCGGCCACCTCGGCACGCTCCTCTGAGCGTTCCAGATCACCCTCCAGGATCACCAGTTTACGAGCAACCTGCAGACAATCAGCAATCAGCACACACTCTGTCGAAACAGTGTCATCACACTGATAGTATTCATCCTCACTGTGTTCCAATTACACACTGTACTAATTGTGAAGAGCGTGTACTATATTCAGAGATGGGTCCCAGGTTAGCCTGGGCTATGGGGCCAAATACAAGACCAAGTCATAAACTCATTACCCAAAATTCACCAAATTCTACATTTTAAACAGTTAGTATGGTACTAACAGAAATACATTCAACTTTGAGTGTATTACTTTAAAATGAACTTCATAACTTTGGCGTGTTGTCCCTGCTACAGTTAAGTCATAATGTTTTGTTGACCACATCTAAATCTTCACGTGATCTGCTGTATCACCTGTTTCTGTCTGCTGGTCTGCAATGACAACACCCACCTTTACCTGAGAATCCTTTGTTTAATCTTTTTATTGCCCCTAGTTTTCTTTATTGAAGTCACTTTTCCAGAACCTGTTTAGAATGAGTGTGTAGTATTACTTGGTAGAGCTGAACTGGGACACAGCTCACTACATGTATACGACGTCCTGCAAAGACGTAGATAAAAAACCAGTGACTGCTCCACCTCTTCATATTTGCGGTCGGCCTCCTCAGCGATGTGTTTGGCCTCCTTCAGCTGCATCTCCTGGATCTCCATTTTCTCCTCGTCTTTTGATGCTCTGTTCTCTATGACCTTCATTCCTCTGAGTGACAAGAGGAACAGCCGGTCAGAATCAACTGTTCATGTGTGACTCACTATCTATAACATCTTCCTACATGTGTTGATCTGAACAGTATTCAGTAAGTGCTAAAGAGCCTCGTCTACACATCATAACTGTGAAACAATGGTGTCTTCTTCTACTGCGGAGGCGCTCCATCAATCTGACAACATAACCCTGAAGAAGTTCAAGGAACATCAAGTTCTTCACCTCTCGCTCTCATCTGCAGCTTTCTCAGCCTCTTCCAGCTTCTGCAGAGCAGTAGCAAGTCTCTCCTGAGCTCGGTCCAACTCCTCCTCCACCAGCTGGATACGCCTGTTTAGAGATGCCACTTCTGCCTCAGCCTGTAGCGACACACACACACACACACACTGTAATAAGAGCCTAAGGAAGTCACATTATATCCATAACGTCCATGATAACTGCATATAACAGCAGACAGACTTACAAATTAAAAAACATAATCAGTTCAACAATTTGGGTTTTGTGTGATCTGTGTGACTTGCCATCAAAAAGATAATGATGATTAAAGTATCCAAATGATAGATATGGCATTCATTCATACAGTAGACCTTTAAGCTTGATTTCAATTTTAGTCATCCAAGTGGCTAATATCTTCCACCACGTCGCCCCTCCATACAGGTAAAATCAGCTAAATACCTGAACACTGTCATAGACACACTGACCGATATAAAGTCAGGAAATATTTATTACAAAGTAGAGGAAAGAAACAATGGTGGTAAAAACAACAGGCAACCAGCGCTGCAGAGTAAGAAGGAAGAGAGAAAGATCTCACACCAGAAGCACCAAAGATGAGACGATAAGGTAGAAACTGATGTTAGATGACAACGCTAGAACACATTCGTCTGATTGAAGGTGCAGAATAATTAATACAATTATACATTTCATAAATCTGTATTTGTTTTAGTGCTGTTCTACATCTTATAGAAGAAGGTTGAAAAAATGTTTTAATTCTGAGGAAGACAGCCCAGACAAAAAAGATATATATTTCATACACTGATCAATTTCAGTAGTTGAGTCAATTTTGCTTCGTCCAGACTAGAGGACATTTTACCACTTTGTCTATTTGTGTCTGTAGATTTCTAATAAATTCATTCAAAGTTACCATTCGATAATTCATCATGTGTATATTTAAACGTAACTCTGCAGAAATCTCCAGCTCAGCAGCACTTACATGTTTCATTCCTCTCTATATTCGGAAGGTTTTTACAGAGAGGTTGGTACATAAATCATTCATAGCCGACACATACAGCATTGTATGACTAAACACGGGAGCATTTTTGGTTTTTATGTAAAACCTTTGACTTTAACATGAGAATTCTGACTTTAGAACTCAGAATTCTGACTTTAATCTGAGAACTCGAACACATTTTCACATGCGGCTGTAATCCCGTCCGCAGGCCACATTTTTGATTCTCTCGCTATTGGAAGCAATTTGAGAGGAGCTACAGGTGGAGCGCAGAGCTCCGTAGCTCCCGGTGTAGAGGTGTGTTACCCTCTCTCTGCCGTGCCTCTCCGTGTCCGCCTCCTCCTGCAGCAGCTCGGCTCGGTCTTCCGCCTCGAACGCCGCTTGCTGCAGCGTCTGAATTTTCCTTCTGACCGCGTCCATAGACGCTAAAGTCGCCATACTGTGAACACTCAACTCCGCTCCTTCCAGGTGTCAACGCGTCAGAGGTCGGCATCAACGGGACAATTCTTCCGGACACGATTTCAAAATAAAGCAATGGTCAGTAAACCTCTTATTTTGAAATTACACAAATTATCAATCCCATTCTCGATCATTTGTGCGCATGAATTAGTAGCAATAGTTCATCATCTGTACCTTCTAATTGGGATTTAATTTGCACTGACAAATGATTTGTCCTCTGAAATTAAAATGACTGAATTGTTCCTCTAAAATGAATCAATTAGCTTACTTATTTCACCCCCTTATTAGAATATATATATATATATATATATATATATATATATATATATATATATATATATATATATATATATATATATATATATATATTAAATGCACATACAAGTCAAGTACTAATAGTGTGCAAAGAAATAAATACTGAATGGATATACATGACTGTAGATTATGTACAGTATGTAGGCTACATGTGATGACTATGTACTGTACCTAAAGCATGTAGGAATCATATTGACAGTGACAGATTCTATGTCGGTTTAAACATGGTGCATTTTAATCTGTCAAGAATATAGTCTATAATGGGAGCAAGTGGCTTTTGAACTGTTCAACTGCTGTTAGAGTTCATCAGAGTGATGGCCTGCAGGAAGGAACTCTTCTTGTGTCTGGTTGTTCCAGTGTTCTGTAGCCTCCCAGGGGGGGTGGGCTGGAACAGGTTGTGTTCAGGGTGTGATGGGTCTGCAGTGATGTTTCCTGACTCTGGAGGAGAATAAGTCCTGGATGGAGGGCAGACTGGCACCAGTGACAGTCTGTTCCTGTCCTGTGGCTGATCCAAACCATACAGTGATGGATTTGCAGCGAACAGAACTCTGTTAGCAGAGAAGAATTATGTCAGCAGCTCCAGAGGCAGGTTGAACTTCCTGAGCTGAGGCAGGAAGTAGCATACGTCCTTTGGCCTTTTCTCCTGATGGTGTCTATGTTAGAAGTCCACTATAGGTACTGAGAGCGGAAGGCTTCCAGTGGACACAGTGGTCGTTGTTCAGGATGTGATGGGGGCAGCAGTTGGTAAGACATTCTGAGATTACAACTTCTCACATCAATAACTTGTACGCTAATCATTGTTAAAACACAAAGGATGCCTCTGTGCAATCTTAGATTTTCATCAAAAGCAGCAGGCCTCCGAGCGGGATAAATAACATGTGTTTGTATACGTGCAGCCGGCTGTGAGAAAAGGCACAGGGACCGTCTACATACAGACAAACTACAAAAAGATTCAATAAATTCATTGCTATAGTGTAGCTGACCCAATTAAACTCATGCATCAATGGTCTCCTGTGGGTTATACTACAATGCTCATTTTGAAAAGATAAGCTTTTGCATAATTGTGGGGAATTTGTATTCGGAAATTCGTTAACTATATATATAATATATAAATTATGCAGAAGCATATATTTGCTTGGATATAGCAGCAGCTATATCCACTGCCCCAACCTGACTTGCGGACCTCATTAAATAATGAAACATTTCTTGTTTCTCTTCCGGTCCGGTCGGGTTATGGGGAGGCTGACAGCTTGGTGGGCAACCCTCAGTAAGGGGCTTGCTCATTCTAGTCAGCAGTGTTCCCCTTATTTTTATGTTTCAGTTGTTATGGGTTATAGGTTTGGAGAACTGCAGCACCATTGCCCCACAACATAAGAACCACACACAAGGAGGGACACAGATGAGTGGCCAGGCCCAGGGCCAGCACCATCACTTGCAACCAAGTGCAGGAGGACAAGGGAAATGGTGGAGAATTGTGGTATGGAATTGAGTGAATCAATCATGAGTGTTTTGATTCAATTGGCCTAACAGTGTGAACTCAAAGGGTCCCACATGAGCGTCAGTACAGCAGCATCTGCACAGGCTGGTGCCAAGCAAATACTCAAGAAACCAAATCCTCCACACCAAGCTCCCCAGATGAGTCAGAATAGATGGTGTTCGCCTCAAGGGGCTGAAAAGCTTCATGATATGTTGGTAGAATCGGACAGATTTAATACTGCCTCTGCTGCTGCTGTCAGCGGTGAGACGGCCACTCAGCGTCAGAGACTAATGATGCCGCTTTTGAGATTTAGCTTTAAATTGTGCTCCTGAAGGTCAGCAGTAAAATGTTTGTGATTATTGGGCATGAGACGTGGGAGTGTAAAGTTTGACTGACGTTAACAAACTGCTCTGTGCATATTTGAAACGCAGGAGTTAAGACTTGACACTGTTACTTTAATGTCACTGATGGTCTAAATGTACAACTGTGTAGTAATCCATGTTAAACAGCCTGGTGCTACTTTCTTTTACAACACCTGAAAGAAACCGTTTGAGTGGTGATATATGAAACATTGACAGCACATGTAGTCAACAACATGGCACCTGTGTTGCCGTGGAAAGGGTTCTTGTGACCCGACCACAATAGGTCAATTTGGTCTTGATATAGTTGCCTCCCTGCAGTAATGTGACCAATGGCCTCAGCACCCTTCACTCACATCTGTTGCCTTTTTCTCTGCTTGCTCCAGCTTCTCCTGGGCATCCTTCAGCGACTCGGAGTATTTGTCCAGCTCATCCTCCACTCCTTTCAGCTTCTTCTGCAGACCCAGCAGCTCCTCCTCCAGCTACAGGCCAAACAAACGGTACACAGTACACACACACAGAAACACAGCATGTCAGATAATACAACCATAACGGATACCAAATTCATTTAGGAGAATAACTCTTCACACCACTGGTAGGATGACCTGTGAGGGTAATATTCTCCATCCAACACGTAAGATGTCTCAACAAACCCCGTCTCCTACGAAGTGCACGTGGGAGGCTGTGGCTCAGAGGTTGCTCCTCTAAGACAAATTGATATCCATTCAAAAAACTAGAAATAAACTTGAAAAACTGTTGAATTAAATGAATAATTTCTGGTTTTCTTTGGTATTTTTGTCACATACAGATTTGATGATGGTTGCTGGGTATTATGTATGTTGATGTACAATTTCAAGTCTCAAGCGGTCTCAAGCCTAGTTGATCATGTGACATGTGAGTAGCTAGTTTAGGTGCAGAATCTGTCAACACTGACGAGCTGAAAACATCTGCAGGCTGAGCGAGCGTTCACAATGTTGCTTCTTCCTCAGAGTCATTGTGCTTCTTCTCCTCGCAGGTTTCCATGGATCGTGGTTCTACCTGGACCCTGGTCCTGCCTGACACCCACAGCTACTATTATTATTATTAGTCACATTTCAATTACTATTAATGTTACTATCACTGCTTTAATCATTATTATTTATTTAATCCACTGCTGCTGTTTTTATTAGTAGTAATACTTTTTCTATCATTATTCTGTTATTATTGGTGCTACTACTGCTATTACTACTTTATACATTACATGAATCATTGATGTCATATGCATTGAACGTGTTGTAACTCTGTGCTGTTCATTCCACACATGACATCGATCTCACTGCATCCTGATCAAGGATCCTCCTCTGCTGCTCTCGCTCAGCTCTCTCCCGTTAAAGGGTTTTTGGAGAGTTCTTCCTGTCCCCATGTGAGGGTCCTGGGACAGAGGATGTCACATGTGTACAGATCGTAAAGCCCTCTGAGGAGGATGTGTGATTTTGTGTTATAAATAAATTAATTAATTAAGTTGAATTCATAGCTTTGAAACATGACAGAGGCAGTGAGTAACTTGGGTCCATCATAATCAGCGTTTCAACAACAGGCCTTTTAGGAAAAGTCAAAAACTAGAGAACTTGGACATTTTATTGAAATAAAGTTAAATACAATCAAAATGCAGACACGGGTCAATTTTAGCTGTTGGCGGTTCTAGTGTTAAAAATAGCATCTGTTCTAGAGCTTCAAGTCACAATTGTCCTCATTCAATAATCAGCCATCGTTCATCATCTTGTGGACGAGAGGCCAAGATGTCGTAGAAAATATTTGTTTTTAAAGATTTTACTTGTTCACCCGTCATTAATGATTCTTCATATGCAGCACTAGCCTCCCACCTTATACCAAATCATACACAAGACATCTCAATGTCAAAGAGACATATGTCCATGAAGTCTAATGATCTGGGACACTCCAATGGTGATCGAATAGGCAGATTGTCATCAAATCAGTGGAGCATATTCAGCAGAATGCTGAGCGTTTTCTTGTTCACAACAAGATGAGTCCCTTCCATTTGTGGACTTCAGGCTTTTTTTATCCAATGACTCATTTGAAAAGATTGTTTTAGCAAGTCTCCATTTGCAACAACAGCTTCACGGACTATAAAAAGCCAATTGTAAATGACAGTGATGTGGCCTGACCACAATGTCCTTTCTTAACACTTCTGCCAGTCGGCCCCAGCCTGTAGCCATGTAGGGCCTCTCAGTCACAAATAGCCTGCACAGTCCTGATCCTACAGTCGACATTGTGGCAACTCCCGAACCAACAGCCTTGACCGTCTTTCTGAGAGGAGCAACGATTCAAAGAAGGTGGGGGACTTTAGAGGGAACACAGAAATAGACATGCCAGTGTTCAGTGCTCCGATGTAGAGACACGTTATTGTGCAGCCATTGTAATAGCTGAGGAGCTGGGATCCCCTGGGAACAAATGTTATGTAGACAGTTGCATATGTTGAATAGCTGCTATCTATTCATTTACTGCGATGTGATCTTTTAAATTACACTGTGGAGCTGCACAGGAGAGACTGTCTCTAGACCATAAAGGGATATCACTGTGTTCTTCAGCTGAATCAATAAGCCGTGACTCACTCCTCGGGTCACAGCTGGAAACTACAGAAGGATTTGGCAGAACATTGTGGATGAGTCTTCAACCACTGGTGGGCCTCAGGGCGCCATCTAGTAGGCAGCGGAGGTACTGCCAAATGTTTTTTTTTAAATATATCTTTATAATTATTTTTATTTGATTTATTCACATGAATTAAATTGAAAAAAAAAACAGTTATTCAAACAAAGCATCATTTTGATGACTACTGACGTTTGAATATCACCACGCTAATCACGACACATCATCATGGAGGCTTTACTTTTTTGGCACTGTTAGCTTGCTAACGTTCCAGCATACAGCATACAGAAAGAGATAAGCACAATTCCATAACTTCAGTGCAACACTTTTCATATTGTCCATTTTTTCCATTGATAATTACAAGTTTTCTATATTCAGCTTACCAACAGACATTTCTTTGTTAATGTGTCTGTACCTGTTCGGCTGTGTGCACATTCATATTTGTGAGAAATGGTGTTCTACAAGGCTCCATATTAGGCCCCATCTTATTTTTAATACACACACTTCCACTGGGTCACAGCATATTGTCCTAACATACCATTCACCAATTATGACAGAAAGCCAACATCCATACAGTGGATTCATTACCTTCAATTACTGTTTAGAAGACTGCGTTTCTGTTCATTCTGCTCTCAGCCTCACTTAGTTCCCAATTAGACCAATAACGGATGCTTGACACCAATGATGATATATTGGCCAGTAACTGTTTAGATTACACATAACGTAACATTTTTTGATGAGGATCCCTTTACTTTTATGGGCAGATTGGTGGTCCGGGGTTAAAGCAGTTTGCCTCTGGCAAAGGATCTTTTTTTCCATATCCTTACTCATTTCCTGTCATTCTGTCCACTCACTAATAAAGGGATAAAATGCCCATAAAAATATTTAAAAAATACAATTTAGCCAGCCTTTTGCAGGGCAAACTAACATGTGATGGAAACTCTGTTTCGAATAATCTCAAAACCATCCACTGACTACCTGTGCATTTTTGGGGTTTTAAGATTTTCTCACTTTAAAAGCCACTACCGACGAGGCTACCCTATGACAACCACGAGCTGGTGGAAAATACTGAAGAAAGGCCAAAACAAGTACAGAACAGAAGCCATCTAAAGTTTAACATTAGATCATTTTAGCCATTATGAAGTGTTTCAATGCTTTTGAATTCAATTGAATGAAGTCTTTCCAAAGTTACAGAGTCATGCTTCACGCCCCTGGTGTTCTTCAGTCAGGCCTCTTCTCTAGAGATCCTCGATGGTCCCATCATGCCTTGGAACACACTTTCCCTGTCTCTGCTTAAAAGTCCTGGAGAACTTGACATGCACACTTGCCTAACATTGTCCTCCTCTTGCTTTAACTTTATTTTGTTTGAGTTGTAATTGATTTAATTGTTTTAACAGCACTCATTTAATAAATGCAAACCCCTGCGCACACTCTGATGAGAGAACGTAGCAGCTCGTGTCTACCTGTTTGCACTTGTCCTCCGCTCCTTTCTTGTCCCCCTCGGCCTGCTCTGCCCGGTCTATCGCATTCTCCTTATCCAGCTTCAGCATCTGCATTTTCTTCTTGATGGCCTCCATGGTTCTTCAGGTAGTGGGCTCTCAGCAGAGGGAGAAGTGCGCTCGGTTAGTCCGGACAGAGACAGAGACAGAGGTCTGCGACAGGGACGGAGGTGGAGAGGAGCGCGCGTGCGGCTTGTCTGAGCGGCTCGGGGAGAACTCGAAGATGGAATACCAGCTGCACGAGCCTCTACACTTTTTTTCGGGGAGGATTTACACGGGGACGTTGCCCATATTTAGGCAGCGAGAGTTGTCCAGTCTGTGCGCGTGACTTGTGTCTTCAGCACGTGTGAATACATCACATACAGGTGCGTCAGGTCCACCTGGATCACTGGTGGTCCTACACTTCAACTCACATCCAGCGTGTCCATGGAGAACAAGTTGACCCTGAGGGAAATTGATTGACCTTTAAAGAAGCTTAGCAAGTCTGCAACGTGGTCAGGAAGCATTCAGACATAACGCAATGCTGCTCTTTTCAAATACAAATCATGCATTCAATTCAATTACTTCATTTATTTCAGTGAAATAAGAAAACAGTTGTGGTCAACGGAGTCCATTTACTCTATTGTTGTTTCTCTTGTATTATACTTTATTCTACTCTCATACATCTCAGTGAGAAATATCAATAATTATGATTATATCATGTACATTTTTCTGAAATGGGTCATTCTGCATGAGAAGCCTGCTTTTAGTACATTTTGGTGCTAATACTTTTGTATTAAAACATCTGAGACCTTAGTCAAAATGGCCTTTCCTTTTCTTTACCCTCCATTTCCTCTTCTCCGTCTGTCATGTATATTTTATTTTTTTGTGCTGTTGGAATGAAGTGCGGCCCTGCTGCCAATCAGAGCCAGCTGGGTGGGCATGAAACAGGATGGTCCAGGGCTGCACCCCAGAGAGCCCCTTGTGTAACCTGCCTACCTCAAGATGCAACCACGTTTCAATATGCTCCACAAAAAGCCATAATCTATCTCTTTCTCTTCATTCTCATTTGAATTTGCTCAGGAATCCACTGGCTTCCACTTAAGGTTCTCAAAAATAAGTCTGATTGAATAAGAACCGCTGATCACCAACCAATGGGTGACGTCACGACCTCTATGTCCACTTCTTATATACAGTCTATGACTGTCACTTATTTTGATAGGGGCTTATACAGTGGCTCTCAGTAGGACTATTTTATAATAATGCAGCAATTGGTCAAGTTTGACCGCATTTGACTAATTTCAACATTGTTTTGTAAAGAGACTTCAAATTTACAAATTAATAATAACAACAGTATTGATACATGTACCTTTTGTCCATTCCTAGTTTCCTATTAACATATAGTGAGAGTTGGGGGCTTTTATTGAATCAAACCAATCTTGTCCTGAGCTTCCTGTTACGATCTTGGGTCTTTTATTTTGAAGGGCCAGACGGAGAGAGAGAAAACAATCTCACTTGGGTAGGGGAGAGATGTCCATAGGAAAGTTATTCCATAAAAACGGGGTATCATAGGAAAATACGTTTATTGCAGTTAAATCACAGCAAAATCAGTTTATTCATACAGCTGTAGTAAACAGCCGACGTGGCTTCTAGACACAGTGAACACAGCTCCATGAAATCCACGGAGCTCCTCCGGGTGATGGGAGGCTTTTTTTTCTAAGTTTCAAAGAAGTTTGAATATTTAAAATAGTATAAATTGTATTAAAATGTTGATGAATCTGTAAACACACTTTGTGCGTGCTGGTCGGTTCAGGACTGAGACCAGTTCACACTGGAATCTGATATTGAAAACTAAGGCGTAGCCAAAGTTTCAGCAAATAGTATAGGAATAATAACAAAAAAACAGACCTGATGTGATGTTTGATTAAATCAGCAAATGATGCTCAAAATACAGCTCAATATGAACTAACTGGTAATGGTTGAGGAGGCTTTTCCTCTTGTGAACAGAGTGAAAGAGCGTTAAGAAATGGATGTCAAGAGTTTCACTGAAAACTGGCTTTATTGAATATAAATCTCTGTTACAGTGCCCATGAGCTGGTGCTGCTGTAATAAAGTCAAATGTGAACAAAAGAAGGCTTTGTATGATTACAGTCATTGTGGTACTAGGCATGCTGTTCTAGCTGTGCCATGTGAAAGAATATGGAAAGAAAATAAAGGCGTGTGTGGTGTAAAGGAGGATTTAAATGCTCTGATAAATTATTTAACTGAGTAATGAATGAAGTGCGTCTCGAGGGTAAATGGTTGGCAGCAGTTTATAATACTAGATAAATTCTATGAAGGCACTGAATATAGTGGGACCAGACAGAGCAATCACTAGGCCCTCGGCAATGAGAAATAAAGTGGGAGTCATATCTAACAGCACGCAGACGAGCATCATTGTGCTGGGACAGGAATCCTCTAGAAAGTATTAAGCACAAATACCGGCACAGATGACACAATACTGGAGCAAGTCACTAAACAAATAGTCACTATGATGTCAATGTCTGGAAGTTAAATATATGGCTTCTCTTTACACAAACATGTATCAACACTGGAGCTGCTTACATCCAAATACTGACACACTTACTAACATAGCGACTTTTTAATACATTTCATAGCTCAATCTTTAGAAAAATAATGTGTTCCCATTCTGATTTCTTCCGTTGCAAAGTATGTCTTTTCAAAATGTAATCTTTAAAACAGCTTGTCCTATCATAGTCCTTATTTCAGCTTTGAACAGTGTGACAGGTAACATACTGAATATCATCTCCGTCACAGACCTCTGCTTCGCAATGAACTCAGAAACCGTGTCTCTGGAAACATTCTCGCTTACACACGAACAAACACACGCACACACACACACACACACACACACACACACACACACCTGCATAGCACATTTGCATAGATTATGCATAGTTTGCATAGAAAGCTTAATTGCGCGCGCCTTCACACCTCTAAAACAGTGAAGGGCCAAATGTATTGGCAGGATTTAGCAATTTTATGAAGCCACATAACGTACACAACAAAGACATGTAATCCAGATAAAAAAGAGACAGATATAGTGAAAAGTATTTGATCATATATAATCAAAAGCACAGATACCTTAATAAGGATTTCTGTATTATCAAAATTCATAATCATTGGCATCATTTGACTTTAAAACTTAAATACAGGAACAGATTGAGAGCCTGCCTAATATTGCATGAAGCCTCCTCTCCCTACATGTCGCTGGGGGAAGGTCCTGAGCATTCCACGGATCACTGTTGCATTGCTGCGCTCCCTCACTGCTCCTGGCCGTCCTCACGCAGCTCCGAGGGGAGGAACTTGTACTGCTGCTGTCGGATGGTGGCCAGCCTCTTCCTGGCCTCGTCCAGCTCCCTTTCCTTCCGCAGCATCTCCTCCTGAGCAGCGATGATCTGCAACACAACGCATATGTAACCGGTGTGTTGCTGTCCAAGTATGATTTCTTGAGTACTTAAGCATCCAAGAGGGTTATGTTAAAACAGTTGAATTCAATTATATTTTCATTTATTTATTCAAGAAAGAATATCTTTTTATAAAGTATATATAGTAAACTGTTTATTTTTCTTTTATATCTGTACTTACTTTAAGTAGGTATGTGTGTACGTACATGCAGTATTATATTTGGACCTTTGACTCACCTGAGCGATGCCTCCCACCATCTTACTCTTGACCACCACGGCCTGGTCATCTTGAGCATCAAACGCTGCTTTCTGCGCCGCCTTCACCAGGTTATCAGCGGCTCTCTTCACAGCGTTTCCAGCAGCCTGCAGAACACACGGGATTCAACAAAATGAGGTTGAGTGAGTCATTCTTGACAGTAAACTGACAAGGAAAACAGTTTTTTAAAAGCTAGTGAAAGGCCAGTGCCTTAAGATCAAAACCAAAAGAATAAAAGGAAGAGCAGGTGAATGCTAATAGTTAGATATCTTAACAGATATATCTCTAATCATAGACCAGGATTTAGTCTTTGAGTAAATATTGAACAGACTCATGCAGACTTGAAACAGCAGACACGTCAACTGTGCTTCTTGTGACAGCAATTCCTGGAAAGGCAATGAAAACCTCCACCAGGGCTCTGAGAGAAAACCAGAACAGCTTTTTTTCCTGCTCAGTGCCAGAGAATAACTGTAAAAGGCAACGAGCAGCAGCCTGCTGAACTGCACTCAAAGCCAAACATTTGTCTCATTGGGCAGCTCGGCTCGAAGGAAGAGGACTTTTCTCCTTTTGCGGCTCCAACAACTGAAATCAGACACTGAATCCTCTGCTGGTTTATCTTTGGCTGGAATGTTACTGTTAGTCTGGCCCTGACGTACAGCATAACACTGTGCAGCTCCCTTCATCAGCTGTACTGTACACATAGGCCACACACCAAACTGTCACAGCATTTGTCTCAGGAGATAAAACGAGGCGGCTGGTATTCTAAAAACATTGTTAAATGGTCAAATCCATTGTCTGAGGGACTGCTCCTCCAGTATGTTTCCGTCTGACCGTCTATACTGGCCTCATTTCAGCCGTGTTTCCACTCATTTATCTGTTTGAATCAACACAGCTGTCTACACCAGTGACCTCGCAGCTCACATGTCACTCACAGCTAACGGACACTACTGCAAGTCAGAGGGACATGTCGTTGTTCATGTGGGGATCTCTACACAGAAATAAAGGTGCTAACTGTAACCATAACGGGTTCTTTTTTATAAAGCTTCTACCCCCCCCCCCCACACACACACACACACACACGTGGCAAATTCTTCCTTTAATTGACATTTATCTAATGTGAGAACAAGGCTAGCAATTTGGATTACCATCTTGAAATTCATTGGAACACCATGTTAACACTCCCAGGTTGGCTGCTAGGAATATTGCATTGTTGTGGGTGGTACCAAACACACTGGTACCTCAGTTCTTTCCCTGAACCATCTGGAACTGTCCAAACAGCCACCTTTCCTCAGAGAGATGTACAATACTCAGCACTCGCGATAATACAACCATAAAAAGCCCCGCGGCAGAGTGAAGAGAGCAAATGCTGCTGGTGTAATCATAGATCAGGGCTAATGTTTCCACTTCTGGTGCCATGGGCGGACTAGTGGATTGTTTCCAGAGCTCCTGTACACATAAATGTATGGGAATTACTGTGGTGGCAGCTGCAGGCCCAGAAGAGGAGGAGATAAGCCACTGCTGATTGGATCAGAGAATATGAGATGGCCTGGGCAGGCTGATGTGCTCACAGCCTTAAATATAGTCTTTTTGGGTGGATGGGGTGACAGGAGATACTTGTAGTTTGTGTTATGTCTTGGGACTAACTGCATCAGTTACACTTAAAGGTCACAGCAACTCCTCTGTGCTGCATTACTGCCATCATCAGCATCTGAAGAAGAAAGGAGCACTCCACCAATTTGACATATAAAGGTGAGGTTCCTCGTCATGGGCAGTCCTCAGTGTGTTAAAACAGGGTCACGTCTCTTGTGTCTGACAAAATAATCCTGATGATGTCATAGTGGTGTCATCAGGGTTAACTCAGAACACTAGAAGTTCACGTGGATATCAGAGGGCCGTTGAAATATGCGGGTATTACTATGCAGGAAGGGTCAACCAAAACGATTCTAATGATTGCATTGTAGGAAATGTGGGATCTAGAGTTTTTGGCTCTTGGGTCAGACAAAGTACTAAAAGTCAGGATATCTCAGCTTCTGTTGTTCACTTTGTATCTGTCTCATGTGAGTCCCCCACTGTTATGTTAACGCAATACTTACGCTGTGGAGTCCTTTGGAGGCCCTGTCATGGTACTGAAATGCAGCAGTATGTTAAAGGCGCTCTTACCGGTGCTGAATATAGAGCACACTAAACCTGCTGGAGCAGCTGTACAGATCATGCAGCCCACCTGTAACCCTAAACACTCAAACTGCAGCCTATTAATAGACTATCCAACAACCTCAGCTGTTGCAGAATGACTAATGTTGTGGTGAGAGTATTGTTCCCTCAGCAGGTACTGTAGGTCTACACATAAGAGCAGAAGAGGAAGCAGGATTATAGGTGAGGGAGCTAACTTCGGAGCTAACCCTGGCTTTTCAGTCTGGGAAATGGCTCAAGTTCAAACAAACTCAGTTGCCATGGTAACTAACCCAGAAGGGGACAGTTATGATGTACTGTACAAAATACTGAGGTAATTCAAATGATGATTGTGGTTTTATCCGATATCTTTCTTATTGTCGAGGAGTTATGTGCAGACCCAAACCAGCAACGTTTCGCTCCTAACTGGTTTCAAAACGAACCCCCAAAAATGGTGAAAGATGATAATCAATCTCTGCTGCGCATCAGAACAGTCCAGTAGTCTCTGGTGTGGTGTGTAGCAGACCGACCACAGGGCTGTGTGACAGCAGAGATCTGATTTACCATGAACACCAATGTCTAACCTACGATGAAATCCATCTGCTGATGGTAAACTGTGAAGAAAGCAATCCTCTCAGACTCCTGTAGAAGTTCTGTATAGCCAGTATTTAAGTATGAAAAATCATCATATGCAGTCGCAGCAATTTGATTTCTGTGAGTCTATGTAGTGCTGATGCTGCAGGATGACACCTCGAAAAGAGTCCACTGAATGAGTTACTGGTCAGTATGACTTCATGTTTGGACCTCTAGGGGTGACCGAGCTCGCATGTTCTTTCAGTTTTTGGTGTCCTGAGGTACCAGGGTAACAAACAGAAGTGGGCGTGTGTGAAGCAGCTTGATGGGCATTAATACGCAGTGCTGACCTGAAGCCTCTTCATGGTCTGGGAGTCCTGGTTAGCCTTGACCTTGCAGGCCACCAGCAGCTGAGCTGTGGAGGCTGCCACCTGCTTGGCTGACGAGATGAGCTTCTCCTCGCTGGCGTGCCCCTGCACCGCAGAGTTGGCTGCCTCACACAGGTTGTTGGTTGCTGCTGCAACCATTCGAGCCTGAGGGGGTCAAAGACATCGACGGGAAGATGTTTTACTAAGAACTTTGAAACATTCTCAATAAACCCGGAGGGCGAGGACTTACAGCTGAAATCAGCCCCTGAGACCACTGTCCGTCATCCGCCGCATTGGCTGGGATCGCTCCCACCTGAAAATACAGGAAAACTGGCTCAGTCATCAATCTTCAGCATTCATGGATATCAAAAGCATACAATCCACTACGGGGATAACAATGACATGGATGGGCGAATTCAATCTCTGAACCCATCGCCATCAGTCTGAAAGCACATAAGAGTCTGGGGGCTGTATTTCTGTGGTTCTGGTTCTCCTGTGCATCACAGTCCAATATGGTGGATTTTGCCTCAATGGGGCATGCAGAATCTGCATGCATCAGCAGTGCCACACTGTATTAGTCTGTTCCCCTTAAAAGAGACGTGTCATGCTAATTTTCATACTTGTATTTAAGGTTTCTACTAGAACATGTTTACATGTTTTAATCTTCAAAAAACACATTCTGTTTCTCATACTGTGTCTGAATGTACCTGTATATATATCCATCTGAAACACTCTGTCTTAGTTCCCATCTCTTTCAGAGCCCCTCCCCAAAAGCCCAGTCTGCTCTGATTGGCTTGTGAGAAAAGTATGGTGCACCTTTGCAGAGGTAGCTCTCATACTGTGGGCGGTGTAGTCTAATGAGGAAGGAGAGCCAAATCTGAATGGCTTGTTGAATGTTTTCTGATCTAGAGAGCCCACAACCAACTGACTGGGTTGTCTAGCTTCAGTTTCAGGTTCTCAAGTTTCTACGAAAATACACAATCAGTTTCTGGTGGGAAGAAAGGTGTGCTCCCAAAACGTACTACCATGTTCTGGGTTCTCTGTGGCAAATTATGAAGAGAAACTCAGCGTTAACCATTTCTCTATGGAGGGTTTAAATGTTGCTGGCATTGTTCAGACGTACCTTCCCTTGAGCCACCAGCTCCCTCTGTGCTGCTGAGGCAGCTTTAACCAGAGCACTAGTGGCAGCTGCAATGGACTTGGCTGCCTCCAGAATCTGCTCCTCAAAGTTCAAGCTCTCATCTGCCTCCTGTTTACAAGCGAGGGGAAAGCAACAGTCAATAAACACGCTGTGGTACAGGGCTGTGATGGAACACTCATTCAGACAAAAAGTGAACAGTTCTACAGCATAGGAAAAGCTGGGGGCCATGGATGCATATAAAATGCTAAGAGGGTAAGGCCCGTGAGACAGCCATCGTTCATGGTGTGAGGAGCACACATACAGTATGTGACCCTGCAGTGAGGTGAACAGGCACACTGGGGCTGCTGCTGCTCTGTAAAAAGCCGTCTAACCTTGGGTTTGGTCCTGGGCCTCAGCTGCTCCAGTTTCTTGGCAGCTGCTTCAATAGCTGCCGCTGCTCCTAACAGCTCGTTCTCTGCGATGACAGTGGGATCCTCGGGGTCCACCCACTCTGTGCCTGCAACACACACAAACACCCAACATCCACTCGCTGAATATTGTGCAGTGGTAATGACAATATGGCTCACAGCAGCAGAACTGATCAGTTCTGCAGTGGGCCTTTAGCACTATCAGCACTGTTAGCACCATTAGCTGTTAGCTGCCGGCTCAGCTGTCGCCATGTTGAGAGTCGTTGACAGGCAATAGATATGCTTTCATTTTTGCATTTAATTATTTACGAATGAAAGTATTTCTTTAATTAACAGTGGGTACTAGTGAGCGAGTGGAGATTTGAAACATGAGGACATAATAATCAATCCTCACTGAGCGGCACCTTATCAAACATGAACACACAGTGTGCTGTATAGAAACGCTAAAGGAGAGCAGATCATCCCACAGAAATCAGCAGCCATCAATATCTAAACATTGCATATTTATATTATTATTTAACTGTACAGCTCCCAGTGTATCACAAACAGTCTCTGTTGCTATGACAAAATGACACGAGGTCACAGGCTAGGATAGGGACTAATAGCAAACCCTAGAGAACTTCGCATTCAGGTTCTTCAGTGTCGACGGGGTAAGGTTCCAACAGCCACTTTCCTCTTGGATCCTGTTCCAGATTCACTAAGCTCCGAGGCTAATGAACCTCTGAGCCATTTGTCTCTCCTCGCTCTTTTTTTATTGTCCAACTGCAAAGTCTTCTCGCTGAATGTGTTTCTAGGTAATGCAAAGTATGCAGTGCATATTTACTTATAGATATGCACATCCATAGGTGACCTGCCACAAGTAGTCATAGAAGCAGCACTCTAACTCCGGGTTTCCATATTGTGGTTCAAAGTGATGGTGAAACTCCCTCCGATTGCATCACATTCCCAGGATACGATTGACATTACATCATTATATCATGCTCATTAACCTAAGACAGTAATCAAAATCAGGACCTCCTGTATTTGGTTACAAAAATAAAATGTGTAAAGTTACTGAGCTGATATTTCAATGAATCATATAAATTTCAGCAGCATTTCATATCTTCTGCTGTTCACCTGATTTACAGGTTGTCATTAATTCGACCCTCTCTACTAACCACAGGCGATTACACGTCATTCAGTTACTTACACAGTAGAAGGCTCAACTCAACAGATTGGATAAGGTGTTTGAAGGGATTGAGACAGGAAAGACTGGACATGAATCACTGGTGGGCCAGCAGGGTTCAAAATCTCTCTTAAACTGGAGCAGAGGGACATTAATCTGTGATATGAAGCTCTGAGGAGGACTATCCCTCCATTTCACAGATGATGCATTCATGGAATCGCCTTGGGTTCAATGTAATTTGTACTTGACTCTTAAGAGGGGGATCTCAGAAAACTCTACGGGGAGTAAGTACTAATCCTACTTCAGATTACTGTCAGGGCTCATTTCATGAAGTGCTCTAAATAATCCCCGATGATGGGCTATTTCAGACGGGTCTAGTGCAGAGCCGCACTGTCGGCCCTTTTTGATGCTTCCACAGGTTGTTTTTTACGAAGCGTCTTCAAACAACCATCTATTGTAATTTGTTATTTGATATTGTACATCAGTACCGTTTTTTAAATGCCATTAACTTACTACCATGATATAACTTCACTATTGATGACCAATGTCTGGTAGGGGTTGGTGTTGTCAGCTACATCCAGACCCATTTAGAAGGATCAATAAGAACTCGGACACCATTAAACATAAATGGAGACATGAAGAGACACCCTAAGGAATGCAGTTTGGTTCTGCTGCCATTCTGCTGAAGAGGTCAAAGGTTAAGATACCTTTCATGGCCTCGGCAGCCTGGATGAGCTCGGTGACAGAGCCTGCCACGCGCTTGGAGTAGTTGGCCAACTGTTGCTTCAGATCATGAGAGGGCTTCTGGATGATCTGTGGGTGACGGGAAAAAAGTCTCAACCTTTAATTCAACCTTTTTTTTTTACATTCTCCTTTTGCATAACTGAGGCTGAACATTTTTACTTGAATCGAATCCTGTGCTACGATAATATTCCACTGCATGTTGTATCTGTGTACACGTGTGCAGCTTGATACTGGGAAAGAAACTACATTCAGTGTTAATCATGGTGGCCATGAAGAAACGACGTGCACGCACAAAACCATACATATTCCATTTCCCGCACATGAATTTGTGATTACAGGAACACCTCCCACATACTTCAGAGTGATCTGGGGATAATATGATAAGGTGAAGACGAGAAATAGGGCAGACAGAAGTGAAAAATAAAACCATTCATTAGGTGGTTAGCCAATTTCACTGACGTTTTAAAGTCTAAAATTCAATCTATAATCTGTTTTGATTCCATTCATGTGATACATTTGATCAACTCTTTGTACACTGGAGGCAGCATTGTATTTCTCCATTTATGATGTTTTCATTTGATTCTTAAAACTCAAAAAACTGTTCTGATATAAGTGTCATAAACTAAACCTGAGGATGATTGTGAAACATCACTTCTCTTGTCGCTCTGTTTATTGACAGACTGGTGCAGCAGACAGGAGAAGTGATGGGAATCAGGCCCATCACAGTACTCCCAGGTCCACAGGGATAGAGACCTATCAACAGACAGCGTAGGCATCGCTCTCTGAATGTGATGAAAAGAATGTGCAGAGTAAGCATTTCTGTCTTTGACAGGTGCATACACAGTAGCCATGAAGGTGAGCTCTCACTGTGATGTCAGCAAATAAAGCTATGTGCCCTTAAAGTGGGGCATACTGAACGAGTCCTCTTTGAGTAGCAACCACACACCGTCTCTAGGAAGTATTGCCTCTCTAATGTTTCGTCTGTTAGTCAAATACTTTTTGCTACTGTATCAGAGCTTGACATCAAAACAACTAGAGCTGCTACAACAAGAATGTTAAGAATTCATTGTCACTCATAATAAAAGAAGTGAGACTTCATGTTGGACTTGGAGGAGGCTTTGTATCTGTGAGAGAACAGTATTGCCTCACACACCTACATTCATTATGTAGAACTAAACGAGACAGTCAACTTCTACCAATGACAGGCCCGTCTCACAATTCAATGAAAATAATGGCAGACTAGTTTGATTTGTTGGTGCTCAGATGGGTTTGGGGTTCTGGTATGTGTCCTCAGACTGTCCTCGGTGGACATGCAGTATTCAGGTTGGAGCAGTGTGTGACAGGTGCAAGGCATTAACAGGGCTCAGCCCATGCCCAGCTCAAGTTTATTCAGATGTGTTGTCATGAGAAGAGAGAGGACCGAACTGCACAGGAACGCACGCAGCGGGCCAAACAAATGCCACGGGCAAACACAAGCGCATTCTGCACACCAACATACGACACACACACACACACACACACACACACACACTCTAACCTGAGCTCCACCAATCAGACAATGTTCCGTCTTACACAAATACAACATGCACCAAGTCTGGAAAAAGGTCCATTCATCTGTGATGCTATGAGGCTTAAAGCACAAAGCAAACCGGTTCACTGAGCAACACGATCAGCAGGTCTGTTGTTCTGTTCCAACCTTCAGAGGGCCGGACCTCACATTACTCATATTCACAGATACTTCTGAATGAGAACAAATATCTACCCGTTTATAATTCAGCGATATTATTCTCAGAGGCATTCGAACTGTTCTCTAAGATTGTGTTAAGGCTTCCTAAACTCTTAGTGATTCAACTTTTTGGTCAGCATGGACAAGAAGTCCTCAGAGGAAGGATTTGACCATCAAACACAGGATCCCTGGACAATAACGTGGACTACCTCGGTCAGCTGCGAAGGGATGCCACGCCCTCTGGTAAGACGCGGGGGGGGGTCATGTGCTCACATCGACAGTGTATGTGTGGGCTCCAGCCGCCGTTCATCATTGGTGGAATATGTGACGGTAAAGTGAAGGATTGGCCACCATTGATTATCATGGACATCTAACGGTTCTCCATCAATCACAATACTGCAGGACTACTAGGCTGAATGAGTCCAATAATAATCATTCTAAGGTTCACAACTAGTGAGCCAACAC
Source organism: Lycodopsis pacificus (assembly GCA_028022725.1). Classification (NCBI taxonomy): domain Eukaryota; kingdom Metazoa; phylum Chordata; class Actinopteri; order Perciformes; family Zoarcidae; genus Lycodopsis; species Lycodopsis pacificus. Next base: position 20,439,655 of record CM051707.1, read on the forward strand.
AAAGTTTGCAGTTGAATGACGAGGCTGATCTGCTCTGAGCCAGGCAGCTCTAACAGCACAGAGGCATGGAGAGGGGGAAATGACCAAACAATGCAGCAATGCAGGGAGTCAACTTGTCCTCCAGGGTGTAAAGGGAGCTAGGTAGATAGCTGGCTACTTACATGAACCTACAGAGTCTGCAATGATGACTCTGTATCACTCACGTCAAGCTTAGGAAACTGTATGGTCCACTTTGATATTTTTCATATTTTATTGCAATTTCAGGTAAAAAGAATATATAAATGTTTGCCCCCACCCCATCAGACCCCCAATCCCTCCCGTAATTGAAACCCTGCGTGTGATCTGGTCTTTCCACCTCTGAATGGTCAGAACAGAGACAATCAGTAATCAGCGTGACTGTCGAGTCTAACATCAGGCTACAATTAGATTTGACTGTCTCAGGTTGCATTCAAACACCTCCCACTAAGTCAGATTCCTTTAGTGTCGTTTATATAAAAAGCTGCTCCCCCCTCTCTCCTGTCCATAAACAGAGCAGGTCTGACGGGACTCCGCAGCATTGTTGTGGTATTCAGTATTCAGTGAAGCATTCAACCAATGCAGCGCCACACTGTGCAGGTCGTTCATGTGGCGTACTCACCGGCTTGCACCGACATCAGTGAGCCACAAGTTTAAAGGAACATTGACAGAGCGATGGGAAAAGGAAAGAAAAGAGGTCATCAAACACATGACAGCTGATATCGTATCGACAGCATGCAGCATCATGCTGTGAACACAGGACATGCAAAACATTTTAAAAGGCTTAAGCAAGTTGGATTGCACATTTTAAGATATTTTGGAGACAACTGATGGATGAACAGATTTGCTCTTCAGTTGGATTGATGGGATGTGAAACTTGTCGAGTCATTGCTAGAAGGTTTCCAGTGTGATCCCAGGGCTTGTGGAATGACTTTATACCGAGATGTATAGCTATGAGCACTACTGATCTATCTGTTCAAAATGTTATTCTCTAACGGATCTATTACTTATTATAACTTAATTCTGTATGCGAGCACTGCACTATTGTGCAGTGCTCTGTCTGTAAGTAACCGTCTGTAAGAACCGTCACTCACTCACTGACATGTGTTGCAATAGTTATAATTGTAAGACATTATAATCACTGTTATAATACACTATAAGATGATTATAAGGTACTCTTAGTGGTCATTGGGTGCTTTAAGTAAAGTAATGATTCCTGAGGTATAGGCAAATTATAACGATTACAATAAAATAATATTATTATGCATTTCATCAGTGGGATTTAGAACATAAATATATATATCAGTGACCAGCAATTATGAAGTATTATGCTACGTGACCTAATAATAATTATTATAAAATGCTCTATAATATGTTGTGATCATTGTTATCCAGCAATATGGATATTTATGAGTGCTTGTAACTGTAATTATGCAGTGTTATAGGCAGATTATAAGGCATTATCAGTATGTTTATAATACATTATAGACATGGAAGTCTTACCAACATGTTTGTGTACATGTAAAATGATGTACTTTCTTTTTTCTTCTTTCCTCCACCTCTTTTCACCATCCTCCAGCTCTTTATTTGATTTCGTTCTTTGCTTTGCTTTAAGGACGGAGCCCCCCACCTGACTCCTAGGAGGGGGCCGGTCCAATGCAGGTCACACCTGCTGGGAGCCTGTCCACTACGAGGAAACGGTGTTTTATGATGTGATGTCATTCATCCTCCTGTCTCTGTCTTGTTGAGGGGACCCGGTGTATTGAGCTGACGTGGCAGTATACACAAACCACACCTCTACTGAGCCTGCTGCTGGGTGTTTATGATCTGATCCTCAGGCACAATGAAGAAGAAAGCTACATCACTAGAAATGGGACATGAGCTATTTTAAATTGGACCTCCAAAAGCCAAAGAAGTCATTTAATACTGCTGTGCAGTTTTTGAATGTTCTTTTTTTGAATGATTTGTTCTTTCACTTTTCTTCATAGTGGCTACTGCTGTTTATTCTAATCATCCCCTCATTTCAGCTACTTCTGCTACTTTGAGCACTGTAAACTGCTGATAGTACAGTGTGTGTTAGTGTGTGTATTCATGAATGTGGGTAAAGAAGTCTTACCACCAGCACATGCTCCAGCAGTCCCAGGTACCCACAAGCACATTCATTGCCGAAGCGCAGGGCTCTCATCTGGACCTCCTTGCTGACCTCTGGGTGGTAGGCAGCTTGCTGAGAGGGCAAACAGACAGAAATCCAGTGAACTAACACTGACCGTATGTCGGCCATTTTGCATGTCAAAATGTAATGCTAATAAAGACAAAATAATTTGGTTTATGTAAAAAAATGAGTGAAATATTTTTTGGAGTTGGGTCGGTACAAAGATTAAGAAGTTGAGAAGAAACTTTACCAACCTGACTGAAATGTTATATTATACCAATATTACTTTGTACCAAAGATAGGAGAAAAATACTACAGTAATGCAAAATGTAGTTGATGAGTTGGTCCAGACACAGCGAATATAATGATTAAATATACAGGTAAGTCTTTAAAACCACTGTGTAGTTTAGAAATCAGAATTCAGTACAGACATTATGAACATTTGTGAGCTAAAGAGTTATGATAAGGGATACAATAAGTAGCGCGGCGGTAGACACGCGGTCCAGATGGGTGATAAGTAACAATAATTATGCCTGCATCCTCCTAATGTTACAAGGAACTCTCATTTTGTGAGGATTATGGCGGCCCCACCGGCGGAGCAGTAAGGACGAGCTCTGCTCCAGGAGGAGGAGGAGGAGGAGGAGGAGGAGCTGCTGCTGGGGCAGCACACGACTCCACCGACTGCAGGTCAGAGGCTGCAGTGAAGCCAGATCTGGGTCTGTCCACGGTGGACCGGTCTATGCTGGAGGATCTGGGTCTGTCCACGGTGGACCGGTCTCTGCTGGAGGATCTGGGTCTGTCCACGGTGGTCCGGTCTCTGCTGGAGGATCTGGGTCTGTCCACGGTGGACCGGTCTCTGCTGGAGGATCTGGGTCTGTCCACGGTGGACTGGTCTCTGCTGGAGGATCTGGGTCTGTCCACGGTGGACCGGTCTCTGCTGGAGGATCTGGGTCTGTCCACGGTGGACCAGTCTCTGCTGGAGGATCTGGGTCTGTCCACGGTGGACCGGTCTCTGCTGGAGGATCTGGGTCTGTCCACGGTGGTCCGGTCTCTGCTGGAGGATCTGGGTCTGTCCACGGTGGACTGGTCTCTGCTGGAGGATCTGGGTCTGTCCATGGTGGACTGGTCTCTGCTGGAGGATCTGGGTCTGTCCACGGTGGACTGGTCTCTGCTGGAGCCCCCCTGGAGTCTGATCTGAAGGAGTTTCTGGTGAACCTGCATGACTTCATCTGACCCGACCCAGTGGCACCGATGACAAGCATTAAGACTAACTAAATAGAAATAGACCATCTTCTCTCTGCTGGTCTCGTTTACTGATGGAGGTCTTATAGAGGATCAGGACTAAACTGAGACTGTTTCAGAAGCAGTTAAAAGTTCCTCACTGTAACTTCAATGTCTAAATCCCACAGTTATACTTTTGATAAAACCCACCATACTTTTCTGAATATTCTTTGTTATGCTGTGTACCTTGCAGGAGTGCAGCATCTCAGCGATGGCCTTTCTGCTGAGGTTGGCCATCGCGATGATATCTTCCTGACGACAAGAATTCCCAGCAGCCACTGCCTTTGCTGTTGCCATGGTGATGCCTTTAGTCATGCGAATGAACTCCTCTGGCGTGGTCGTCTTTGGTGGTGGGTCAGAGCTGTTGAACACCTGTGTGGTAAAAACCCATATGAGTTCTTTCATCCAACAATGGAGCCGCTGGATGCTACAGCGAGAAGCCCTGAGCGGGAATCCTTCTCGCTGGAAAGATTCTGGCTTCAGTTGGTACTAGGTACAGCTTCTTCTACTGGTTAGGGAAGTAAAAGGACATCTATTCCAAATGTTGGCAGTGACATATTGACAACTTGTCCATTTGAAGCGTGTGAGTACTCACAGCCAGCTCCTGTTTGATGTGTTCAATTGTGGCCTCCAGAGCTCTGGTCCCCTTTGTGGCTTCATCCTCTACTGCCTTCACCGTCTTCAGGAGGGACGTCACATTGGTCACCATCACCTACAGCAGCCAAATAACATCATAAGGCTATAGAGCAGACTGATGGCGAAAGAAAAGGGCTCACTGATGCATCGTACAGTGATAAATGTCAGTGATTTTCAAAATGCACAGCATTACCAGAGAGAAGACATACCACTGAAATAATACTGTTGTTGAAATGTTTGTTTTCAAGTCTCTATGTAAGTGTGGTTCAACGGTATGCAACATACGGTATGCCTTAACAAGTGCTCAATTAAAGATGTCAATATGCTTCAAAAGTGCTTCTCTGCTGGTCAAGTAGCATCTGAAACCCTGTCCCAGTGCATCCCACAAACATTGGTACTTCACCCAGCGATCGTCCAGCTGTTCATTCCGACCCCCGCGTGAGGCGGAGCGCTGCTGTGGAGGAGCACAGCACTCCGCATGTCTTCATCTCGTGTCATGTGACTTACCTTAGCGGAGCTCTTCAGCTGCAGCATGCTGGGGTCGTCATGAGGCTTGCCCGCAGCTGCCTTGGTGGCGCTGATGAGGTTGCCCAGAGCTTTGGCCACATCTTTCACTGCATTGATCAGGACCACCTGTAGAATGCAGAACCAGTACCTTACACGTTAATGTGATGCCCTCACAGGGGAAGTGAGTGCACCTAGACACCTAGAGGAGCAGCTGTGTCCTAGTTGGTGTGTTGAGGGTGTGTCCTTCAGAGGATATCAAGGATATGGAAGAGGATATATAGAACTTAGCATGAATAAGATCAATGCCAGCTTGCTCCCTAAACCTAATAATTGTTTCGGAGAAAATGAGCATCTCTATCTCCATTTTTACTTTGGATATATTTTTGTTCTGTTTGTACTTTTCTTTTTTTCCCTTTACTATTAATTTTCTTTAAGAATGCATCTGTTTGTTATTTACATTTACATTTTGTAGCTGCACTTAGAAGTCTATTTCTACATGTTGCCTTTCATCCACTTTTCCTCAGCTTAGGGGATTAGTGAAGACAAACACAGCTGGCATGTTTTCTGCTGTTCTACCTGAGTCTCTGGGTCTTCAGAACCCAGGCTGGCAGCTCCCAGTTTGACCACATCAGCCAGTTTGGTGATGGTGAACACGGAGGACTGGGCAGCCTGAGCCAGTTTCTCCTGACTGGCTCCAGCACCAGACACCAGCAGCTTGGTGTCCTCCACCAGAGCCTTGGCTGTCTTCAGGATGTATTCTCTGCACACAGAAAGGTCACAAAGTCAATAATAAGCAACATGAAGCTGTGACGGACATATCATAACAGATGATATCATACAGCATGTAATAGTGCAAGTGGTAACACTACCAGGCCAACACAATGGGGCCGATCTATTCCATTAAATTCGATGATTATCTGTATGTACATTATAGTCTAGGATTTAAATTCCTCCAACGTTTTGACTGAGACTGAGGCACTGGCTGTGAAGATGTTTTGATTTACACTTGAATTGTAATTCATGTTCATGTTTAAGATTCTTTACCAAACTGTTGGTGTAAGATTTACACCAACATGTAACAACCTCCTGACATAGGAAAAATCAATGCTATCAATTTTTGGTAATACATCAACGCTGTGACTCAGAAGGTAGAGCGTGTTGTCCCTCAATGGGTAGAGAGGGTCGTCCGGCAACAGAGTTGACTTCACCACCAACAAAAAGTTAGGTAGTTCCTGTCACGCTGATGCGTGTTCACATGTTCATTTGTTTCTGTTGATAATGGACACATAGGAGTCTGAGCAATAAAACATGCATCAGGTATTTATAGAGACATCATGGTTAGTTGTTGTGTCATTCTAGACAAACAGCTACTGTGGTGCTAACCTCAGGTAAGCACAGCAGCTAGGTGGCTCTCACACTAACGAGCTGTGGCAGTGCTCCCCTTGTGATTGGGTCGGGAGGGTGTATGGGCGGGACCTCGATACTGCGGCTCCATCACCTAATCACTACTACGCAGATTCTGGCTCCAAATGACATCATCAGTGTGAGATGGCAGCGCCCAGATCTGTGATATTTTGGTTTCATTTTTGTGCAGTGGGAGGAAGTGGAGCCGCAGCGTCCATCTCTATACACAGTCCATGTCCTGGAGAGGTTCACATATGAAAACAGCAGCGCAAATATCCTTCCAAGAAGAGATGATGACTCTTTAAGTTATCTTCACTTTTCTGGACATGACGAGGATCCAACGGCCACCATGTTTTCTGTGCGTAATAGTGCGCAATTATATTTGAGATCAAAATGACCCCTACAATAACTGCAGTTCAATACCACAATAGTGCCATTTGTGCTAATATCGTCTTTTCAAATAAAAAATGTATTAGTGATGATTAACTTCAAGAAATGTAATTGTAATGAATGAGTTATATGGTTGACTCCCCAACCCAGTGATTATTTTCTTTGCTTTATCTATGACATCATACTTGCCATGATCTATTTTCCATACAGGGATACTGAAATCTTTTACAGGAGGGTCTGTAGTACCTGTGGTCAGCGAAGGTCTCTGCGTTCTCTCTGTTCAGAGTACCAGTAGTGGCAAACATGATGGTGGTGTCGAGGTCTGCAATGATTCCAGACACAGCGCTGGCTGCTGTGATGCAGGCCTGGGTGCCACGGTTACCTGCCTGCAGGGACGCCAACACATGGGAGACCTGCAAGAAGAAGGAGTTATGAGTGGAAGTTGGACTTACTTCCATTTCAGGTATTCCATTTTAACTAGTAAAGTAACTGAGTGAAAAAAGTGGTGGAGTGGTTGGGTGAGCTCTGACCTTCTCTGAGACTTTGCGGGCGCTTTCAATCAGCTCTTTCTTGGTGAACGAGTCGTTGGGGCTGCACTGCAGAGCTCCAGCTTTGGTCACCAGACCTGTGCAGCTGAAACCCAGCTCACCCACCTGCTTCTTAATGTGAGAACCAATCTGGACACAAACAAAGACATACATTTGAAAAACAGCACCAAAAAGATGTAAAGCGAGACGTGTCTCTCAAAGGACGGCTGGCTTTATTTACTTCATCATTCTCTGCAGTCACGGCTGCATATTTGGCCTCATTTGCAAGATTTCCAAACTCATTGGTAAGCTGGTTGGCCAATCCCCCAAGGTCATCAGGGTTGGTGTTAGACTTGGTCACCTGAGGAGAGAAACCACAACAGTTGAGTAATAACAGGTGCATGTTAGGTTTTCACCAGGTAGATTATAAAAGAAACAAATCACAAATACTGATAATAAAATAAAACAACAAACAATAGTGAATGTTCATTCTGTGCACAGGACATCACACTTCTGTCCATCCTGATAGAGTGATCCTCCTCTGGTGCTCTCTGAGGTTCATGCTTTCTTTTCCCTGTTAAAATCTTTTTGATGGGAGGGTCCTGGGACAGAGGATGTTGTATTCTTTACAGAATGTAAAGCCCTCTGAGGCCAATTTGTGATTTTGGGCTGTACAAATAAAGTGAAAAAAAATGTAATTATGTATATATCACTCATTCACATGAAGCGGATTTACTCTTCAATCAATAAATCTATAAAGGATATAATACATTCCATGACTAAAACATGTCCTGTTCTTATTAGTTTGACATAACATTGGTCAGTGTTGAGAAGGTTACTTTTGAAAAGTAATGAGTAACAGATTACAAGCTACCCTGTTCAAATGTAATAAGAAAGAACTTCATTAAGATCGACACATGTACATATAACTAGTTATCTACATGAGGATCGGTCCCCTGGGGCCCTATTAAGCTCTAAGTTCCAGCTAGTTTGAGAGAGATGGTGGGACTAACGTCTTATTCAGGAGCCATTGTTTAGTATAATCAGGTAGATTTGTTCTGACTGCATCATCAGGCCCCACCCTGTTGCAATCTAAGCTCCACCCCTTTGACAGTTTATGGCCTTGCCCACTGTGAAAGTGTCCGGGGCGCTTTAATGTATCAGATGTGTGGAATGAGGACCAACATTGTGAAAATAGGGTTTAAATGTTTTGTTTTTGTTTTTGTTTAAAGATATAGGGTGGACGGGTTTTGGTGTCATAAACCAGCACAGGATCATTCATGACCAGTGTCGGAATGAATAACAGGGGCGGGGCCTGCGACACTAAACAGAGAGGGGCTTGTACTGTCCAGGGGTGGGGTCTGATACACATAACAGGAAGGGACTGTGAGTCAGTGGTAGAGCAGGTAGAGGTTCAACGGTTCAATCCCTGGCTCCACTTAACCCCAAATTTCTCTGCAGGCTGTGCCATCATGCAGTGTATAAATGGGTAGGTACTGGACTAGCAATGCCCAGGGGTGGAACCCGTGGAACCTTTTTTTCATATATTCAACTTTATTTCAGTCACCGGAACTAATTAGGCCATTGGATGAGTATCAAAACGTACCATCTCCTGCACAGTGACAGCTATGGCCTTGGCTGTCTTGACCATGGTAGTCTGGTAGTCCACGAAGGTGCCTTCAGGCTCAAGAGCAGGCGTGTCTTCCATTTTATTGATTGCACCATTGATGGAGTCCACCATGCCACCCACAGCACCTGCTGCACTGGCTGCCTCAGCCAGAGTGGCACCCAAGTCATCTACTGCTTCCTTCATCATCTGCACTGACTCCTCCAGGGCCTCCTGCATGTGTGCTGCCTGGAGAAAGGAAAAGACATTTAACATTTTCCACCAGACCATTCAAACAATGGCCATATAAAAAGTAGTGGAGGTGGTAAAATAAAACATTGGGCTTATATTAATAAAAGGCTTTTTTAAAAGCATGCATTGTAAGTAACCAGTGAAGAGAGGACAGAACATAAGGTGATCTCGTCTCTCTGAACATGTTAAGCCAAAGAAGATCTGAGATAGTTTTCGTCTACAGCAAAATGCAACATTTCAACATGTAACGTTATAAAAGCTTATACGATCTTCTCAAGATCAGCACCAGAGAGGAAAGGCAAGACTTTTGACGTGCTTGTGAATTATGTTTTAAAGGAGAGGTCACTATCAGAGACATAGTGACATCTGGAATCAGTTGAATAAGACAAGAGAATCCACAAATTGACTTGGTGGTTCCAATTATGATAAGTTGGTATGAACAAAACAAGAAGTGTACCAGCAAAGTCCTATTCCCATCCTCTCTAGAAGATAAGACTGTTCATCAAAATGTGTAGTATTCTATTGTATCATCGCCTCTGCCACATAATCTGTAGTGCTTTGTTTGTTATATGATCATCTTCGGATTCCAGTGTAGTTCTTCTAGAGCATTTTTCTCTTACACACTGATTTTATTGTGTGCTCTCTTGGACATCTCTTTCTACCATTTTGCTGCAGGTACACGTGGTGGTACAAAGACAGACCTTTCTTGAGGGTGTTTATATAGGAAAGTAATGCCTTAAATCAACTTTCAGTTTGAAAGCATCAACCCTTGGAAATGGGACGATTCTCTTGCATGTCCTGGATCACTGGATCAACTCTCTTGTGCGGTGGTCAGGAGATGACAACTGCCCATTTGTTTTTGTCCCACTTGTTATTCTAATCGTAAACAGATCCAGTTCATGAAATCTTGTGCATCTCTCTTAAACCTTTTCCAAATCATTCAACTGTGTTTTCAAGATTTTTCTTCTTTTTTCTTCCTCTACTTGCTTCATTTGCTCAATGACCAACATGGAAGCAAAGAAGAGTAGAAGAGTTACCTACATCTATATCTATAGCAGTAACAACAATGGTCCAAAATGATGTAATATGGCATTTATATTTTCATGGGGGAGAATCTGAGCTGAGATCAGGTCAAATGATGCTGGTGACAAATCACCAGCATCAGCAGTTAGTTACAGATCATTGGTCACTTTAAGTTTCAGTGCTGTGAGGTGAACAGAAACCTGACAGACATTCTTCAAATATATTAGGATTATTCATAAAAGACCAACTTTGGGGAAACCTGTTTTTCTACAAGGGTAAATCCATGCTAATGCTGAGTCATTTGGCCATGTTCCTCAACCAGCTTCTCCAGAGGATCCAATATGACGAGTGCTAGCTTCAGTACCTTGGGGTTTCCTCCAGCCTCCTTGGCAGTGTAAAGCATCTGCAGGGCCGACTCGGTCAGGGTTTTGGTCTGGTCCAAGACAGCCATCTGCTGTTGGCTGCTGACGATCTTAGACGCTGTGCCTATGGCTGCCATGATCAATGGCTCAAAGTAGCTGGCCATCTGAGATACCTGATCAAATGTGTGCAGAGTAAATGAAACAAACATGTTTGGCTTACACAAGTTCAATCAATGTCAATGTAGCCAAATTCAGTCTTTAGATGGACCACTAGTTGTTTCAGCTGTCTGGAGGACTTGTCCTGTGTCCTACCTTGTGTCCCAGCTGGGAGGCCTCGGAGCGAGCAGCCACAGCTACAGGATCAATCAAGTTACTGATCTCATGGACAGAGGCAGCCATCTGCTGATGGAGATTCTGCAACAGATACACACGTCATACCATGAATAAAGCTTTATTCAAGCACACATCTATATTCATAATCTGTGGTTGTCATTGCACTTATCACAGGTGCATGAGCCACATTTCCTTCATTTGATTGCCTGAATACACTTCACAGAGTTTTGGTGACTTTAATTTCCCATTCTCACAGAGAGCTCTGATGTCTGGGGCAGGAAACGGCCTGCAAAGGCTTAAGGACAATTTATGACCCCGACCATTTTTTTAGGACCAATATCCTGCATTCCAGGATGTGGCCTGCTCAGTCCCACACGCACACGCACACACACACACACACACACACACACACACACACACACACACACACACACACACACACACACACACACACACACACACACTGTGAACTCAAGGGACAAAGGAACTGAAAAAATTCAAAGCAAAGTGTCATCAATTGATGTGATATACTTAGCAACATATAGAACATTATATGAATAAATAGATATATACTGTATGTGTGCATACATTTATGTTTGTTATAATAACAGATATTATAACATGATTGGCATCTATGAGCCGGCTTAATTCAACTCATCGGGTTTTATTCGGTGGGTATCAGGTGTTTGCTATCCGTCAGCAACTGAGGAGGCCCAACTTCAAGATATGGAAGAACTGGTTACTGAACGTTATTCACTCCTTAGAGAGCAAGATTAAAAGGAAGGAATCAATCAGGAGAGTTTGTTGATGGGGGAGTAAGATTTCGTGCCCTTTGACATCCGCCTCGCCTCCCCTGGACATAAGAAGCCCAAAGAAGCTCTCTTGTTTCTCTTCTCTCCCCAGCCTTTTATGTGCCTAAACCCTCCCAACCTGTTACCTATGCCGGCACTGAACTCCACTGAATATATGAGCTGCGCCGAACATGCTAAAGGCCGACATCTAGCAAACTTTGAGAGAAAGAAACTCTGAACTCAACACAGTTTGGGAAAAGCTGCCACCGCTCCCTCGCCCCAGAAAGTGATGGTATGGGGAAGGTGTTACCATCCTGCTGCCTGTGGAGAGTCACCACGTGGGACCAAGCGAGCAGACAAGAGCCTTTCTGAGGATGCCCCAGAGCTCCAGATGTCAATCCAGCACAACTTCTCCGCCAGGTGAAACCTTACATTTCCTGTGATGATGAGGTCGATGCTCATTAAAGAATTAGTGCTCGATCATGTCCCATCGAAGTAGAGATAGTATTTGAATTGCTTCGGAAATCTTTCCCTGTGGTTTCAAAGTCAAAGCTGGTGCACAAGTTAATTTTGATTGGTCAACGTGAACGTTAGCTGTCCTCCAGTGATTTCAGCTGGTAAAAAGCTCCTGCTTCAGTCAGGAAACCGGCATCACCGTACTCATTGCATTCATTCATTCGGATGTTCGTAGTTACTAATCCTGTGTGTAAAGCTTTTCAGAACTTTTAACTGCATCTCATGTCTTCTTCGGTGAACGGAAGTTCCCAGGTGTAATAAGACCAAAGACATCTCTGAAGCAGATTGAGATAGTAGAAAGTAGAGGAAAAAAACAGTAAGTTGACCTTTAAACTTGGATGTTTTGTTACAAATACACAGGACACGTGACTGTGAAATCTAAGACACAGCATGACCCATGACAGCATGATGAATTTAACATACATTTTTGTACAAACTGCATTTCAAACCCACCCACCCCCCCCCACACACACACAGTTGCTGTCTGTGTGTGTTTCTGTGTTTACCTCCATGGAGATGTCCTCTCGGGGTGTTAGCTGCTGGCTTATGGCAGCCAGAGAGGCCTGATCAACCTCACGGATGCAGCCGTTCAGCACCTCAATGGCATCATCACATTCTCTTTGGCCAGGAGCCTTGTCCCTGCACAGCAACACACGAGATGGAGGGTGTATACAGTGAAAAGTAGCTGGAATAAACGAGTACTACAGCACTCTTATAACACACTTGACAATAGCTGAGTAGAGAAACAAACCTTGCTGCTAGAATTAGTATGCAATGTCTTGTTCCTCAGCACTCTAGGTTCTCCACTCTTCAAGGTCATGCTTCACAAACTACAGACCTTCCTCTAAAGCAGGGGTCTCAAACTCAAGGCCCGCGGGCCGAATCTGGCCGGCCACGTCATTTTATGTGGCCCGCGAATCCGCCAGCAAAAAATAAAAAATAAAAAATAAAAATTGAATTACATTTAAAAATAAATAATTAAAAATTAGACTTGATAATAAAAATATCCCGTAGTCGAAATTATGAGATAGAAAGTCGAAGTTATGAGACAGAAAGTCAAAATGATGAGATAAACAGTCACAGAAGCAGCTCTTTGGCTGGTTACTGTACATGTGACATGTAAATGTGTTGTGAGTACATTGAAGACTACTTTAAACGTATCTTTAAAACACATGAAATACTTCATGTGGGATTGTGCAAACGCACCCTTGAAAGGATTTTAAGCTTTGAACAAAGTTATTGTAATAACTTGTGTTTGATATTTGTCTTTGATGTTTTCTTTAATAGTTTGATCTTTGATAGAGTAATGTGAGTTTATTAACCCTAAATTAAAATGATTTAAGTTATAACAGAAATGTGCTTAAATATATTTTTACAATTATATAACTGCATGTACAATATTTTCACACTTGAATAAACAATAATCAAATGCAGAGACAGTTATTTACCAATATGTTAGGAGTAGTTACATTTACAACGGCCCTTTGAGGCGACCGTGATGCTGATGTGGCCCAGAGTGAAGATGAGTTTGAGACCCCTGCTCTAAAGTGTCCTTCTGCATTCGGATGTGGCTGATATCATCATAGAAGTCTATATTCATTTACAAATGAAGTTACCCGTCATACTCACAGCCAAGCCCCCCAAACAATTAAAAGAAGTGTTCCTTTCAGCAGTTTGATTCCATCCATGACCATGGATGGAATCAACACATTAGCATTGCTATATTTGTAATACTTAAGATGTACAGTGGGCCACTGTTAGTGTGTATCTCATCATTCTTTATTTCAAAATGAACGTACAGCAAAGACAATGGGGTTGGTTTAAAGGCAGAGTAGGGCTGGAATCTCATCAAACTGACTTTGTTAAGTAGTATAACTTAATAACCCAATGTGTTTCAGCGACATGGAAGTGCTTCAACTGTCTCTCTGCACCAGAAGTGGAGAAGCGTTGCATTGTGTAGTTGGACAGCTCATGCTTCTGACCATCTTCCCCCTGATATTTGATCATCTGAGCAGAGTTATACTCCCACATGCAGCTTGACGGACCGACAGAGCAGTCTGACCAACACTACTTAAATCACAGCAGTTTCCCCACACTGTTCTGGAATCAGCTGTTGTTCTTACTGTTGTCATGGTGGCTGGTCAGAATGTGTTTGATTATGTGCTCATAATAATATGGTATTATAACAGAATAAGTTGTCTGAATGTGGCTGTTTAAAACATGTGTTGATGAAATATTTCTTCATTCAAAAAAGAGGGTTGAGACTCTTTTTGTTAGTTAGTTTGTTGCATTTTAATTTGAGTCGATAAATCAGATTCCAGACCAAAAAAAGGTTTCGTGATTGTTTATGAATGTCGCAAATAATATTAATAACTTAATAATCTACATCATCATCCTGATAAGTTAGCATCAGTGCTTATGAAATTTACAAATATAGAACAATAAGCTAGTTTAGTCCACAATGCTCTTTTGAATCTGATATCTGGTGGATGTGGGGGTGTGAGGTCAAACGACCTCCTCATAAATGTGTTCCCGCTCTGACAACTACAGCCAGCACGATCAGCCAAAAGTTAGGAGAGACAAAACAAGAAGTGGAACTAACGGGTTGCAAATACTGAAGATGAATAATTGGCTCTGCTAACTGTGGAAGTACCGATGGATCTAAGATCACTGAGAAGAAGACGATGAGCCCTGAGTCTGTGAGAAGGTAGCCTGTAGTAGTAGCAGTAGAGTTTACCTCATGTTGGTGATGAGTTTCTTGATGGAGTCAGACACAGTCCTGGAGTGTCCGGCCAGCACTGACCACTTGGGGGGATCTTTGGGGTTGACAGCCAGAGAGCGGGCAGTCTGGATCAACCCGGTCGAGCTCTCCAGCATCATCTTTGCTGCCGCCACGATGGGCTCCATGGCTGCATGACCCTAAGGAAGATATTCACTCGAGTAAGAAATACTAAATGGTACTGTTTCCAGAAGTTGTCTTTAGCGACGCATAAAGGAATCACATGAAAGTTTCAGCTTAACAACAATGGTGACCCCTAAGCACTCACTCTTAATAGTGCTTTCCCCTTACCTACTGACTCAACTGCTTAATGAGCACTTAGCAGGGAAACAAGTTGAAATAAGAGGCTCATCTTCGCTTCATTATTTTACGTCATATTAAGACGGTGAACTGTCATCGTCAAATCAAGGTCTCAATTCATTGCCGAACTGACTTGTTTAGGAGAGAACATACCTCAAGGCTGATCTGAGCAGGAATGCTGGCGAACTCTGGGTTGGAGGCGAAGGCAGTCAGGTTGTCAACAGCTTCTATCAGAGGACCAGTGGCAGCCTTACACTTCTCTCTGTTGTCCTGGTTAAAGGCTCCATCCAAAGCCTGGCAGACAGGGGTTTGAGCCACGATTAGACTCATTGCTGTCTGTTGGACCAAAGTGTGGCTCTGATTCAAGACAATCATAAGAAGCATAACCTCCAAACAGACTGTACTTCTGGAACAGTAGGGTTTTATGCAGGGCTCAGGGGACGTTTCCTGCATTGCCTGCTTGTCAATCCGGCCCTGTTCCTTGAGGACTAGGACTAAACGGGCTAGTTTGAATTGACAGAAATAAAAATACTGATCAATCACGTCAAGTGACATGATGATTTATTGTCTACTGCATCACTTAAAAGGCTGTTCACAGTGTGCATAGCCCTGCTGGTTGAGGGCTTAGAGTTTCATACTTGGAACATGGAATGTGGCTCATCCTCCTTCAAATGAACCCAGGTCTAAACAACTACACTTTTCAATGGAAGGGAATAACAGAGAGGCTGTGGTGGCCAACAGAACACAGCGAGTGAATGAGAGAGATACCGTTTTAGAAGCCATCATGGCTGTTACGTTGTAACCAGAAGAAAATAACCACCAAACAGACCGTGTTGCATTTGAAACACGGACTGCAAGGGTCAGTGGCCCTCTGCGGGCCTGTCCCACTGTATTTTTAAGTTGTGAATCACCGTATCCTTAATTATTGCCCCTTTATTGAAACAGTTTAAAACACGTTTCATCGACTCCCGTCTGGCCCGTGTGCGTCTAGACTGGAGGCTGTATGTGTTGTTTTACTCCCCGTCTACAGAGACGCTCTCATTTAAATCTGTGCAGCCGGCTGTCTGCCCGGCTTCTTCTGAGCTGATTCTCACATAACTGCCACCTTAACTGAAGCATTCATTTACACCTCCAGTCTATTTGTCCAACAACACGTGTGTAAACTTGAGGTGGATGCCCAACAATAAAGACACTGAATCTTTATTCACATTTTACAACCGGCAGAGCTGTAGTGATGCGCGGGTCAGGGTTTTTTAAATACCTGGATCCACCTGACCCGTTATGAGAAGCAGCCCTCTCTGTGCATTATAGTGGCACAATGATCAGTAATGGCGCTCTCCAAGAGGCCGATCCTGCTGCCGGGAGGGCTAGAAGCTGTCAGAGAGCTCTCTTTCTCTCCAGCCTACAGCGATGGGGAGAAATACTCCAAATAATCGGAGAATTTGAACTAGACAGTAGCCTTTATGTATACAGGGCTACACTATCTTTTTTATCCCAGTGTTTGACTGCGTACAACGAAAAGGAAAACAATGAATGCTTTAGAGGACAGAGCATCCCAAGTGTGCACCATTAGTCATCATGTCTGGCCCCTCTCTATGACAGCAGGCTTATTGCCCCGCCATTCAGAACAGCTGTTAACACTTTTACCTTCAGACATGATGATGCAAACTAGTTGGTTTGAAGCATACACCAGCCTTTAAGGTTGGCCCAGTGCTAAGAAATGCAAACCAGGCATTTTCTTTTACTCAACACAGAGCATCTTCTTTTCCTTTCATTGACGATGAAATTGACAGAACTTGTATTACAGACCTTTATGGACTTGACGAGGTTGGCAGTGGTGTTGGCCACCTCTTTGGCCGACTGGACAAACTGCCTCTTGGCAACAGGGTTGGGAGTTTTGGAGGAGGCCAGGCGGCAGGCGTTACACAGAGCGGAGGTGTGTTTGGCCACAATGGTGGCTGCAGAGAGCACCTGGCAGAGAAACAGTGCACAGGGGGAATCAAAATTGTATTCAAGCACATATAGACTCACCAACCACGATGAAGAAGACCGGTGATGACTCTGGCAGTGAGTGTGATGTCACAGTGAGGTCGGCATGTACCTGGGATTGGGTGCAGGCCGGGTCCACCAGGTTCTGGCAGGCCATCTGAATGGACTGATTAGCCCGGGCAAACTGAGCGGGGTCCACCAGGCCCCTCTGACCCGCTGAACTGTTGGGGTCCGATACTCCAACCAGATAGGAAGCCTAGGGACATCAACAGATCAGAGGTCACTTTACAATGAAGCTCAGTGGACGTTCAGTCAGGAAGACTCTCTTTGCACTCATTCATTGACTATTCACTCCTTCCCTCTGTCTCTGCGGCTTCAAATCTATCAGCTGATTGTGGGTATTCACTTTAACCAACCAGATTCTGCCACGGTTTCCCTTACAATTCTTAAACTGCTCTCCTCTCTTCTGCTGTCACTTGTCATTGCAGTATGAACCGCTGCCACCCTCCTCCACCCCCTTCCCCTCCAGTCCCCATCATATCCAGTGCCCAGTCCTGCTCCTCATCCCATCATTGGATCTTCAGCAACTTCTTTCATCACCACCACCATCACCAGTGTCTAGACTCCAGGGGGGAATATTCTTGATCTAATCCCAGTATCTCTACTCCCTTTTAATATACTAATGGAGTCCCATCGCCAAAGACTCTTCACTATTCATTTCATCATGTATGTGTAATAAATGAACTCATAATTTCTGCTGCTCCCTCTTCCTCCCTGCAGTATTAGTAGAGTTGTTTTTATTGACAAATAGCTGCTAACAAAGCTCCTCTACTTCAGTGATAAACACATTCTTCACAATAGAAGAATATCCCATTATCATGTTTCTAAAATGTTGTTTTGCATCAGCAAAATCAGGAAAAGTTGTAGATTAACTTGCTGAACTCAGAACGTTGCTTTTGTCATATTTTCTAGTAATCTGCATCACTACTGTCCACACCTCTCTGAGATCTGAACTCAATGTCAGCCAGGCCACCTCGCCATGTGGTCTGGCTGATCAGATCTAAATGTGAGCTAGATCCGATCTCTGAGCGTATAGAGTTGACCGCTAATGCATCCCGGCATGATCGGACATCAAACGCTGACAAAGACGAAACGACAAGTGTAACCACGGCCTCGGTGGTCTCAGACAACAGCAACAAAGAAAAAACCTTCATTAGTGGTTTTTACCTGTGCAGCTGCTTCAGTCAGACCACACAAAGCTTTGGAGCCAGCACTGACTGAATCACCAAACTCTGGCAGGTTGGAGTTCTTGGCATTGTGGGAAATGCCAGCCATGGACTCACCCAGGACCTGCCAACAGGAAACCAGAGATTAACATAAGAGACGTGGTTTAGTCTGGACTGTCTTCATACGCTTCTTATGATGATCAGAGACCCCTTTGTTGGTACTGACTGACTCACGTTGGTAGCACAGGGTGTCAGATCTAATAACTGCTCACATTCATTCATCTTTGGTCAGACAGTTCCTGATATCATCAAAAACCTTTCATCCAGTTTGAGCCGTTCATATTTCAAATTTTTATTTATTATAATTAACGTTTGTTAAATGAACAAAGGTAACCTGTAAATGTCTTTGTAAGTAAGGTTTTGGTATTGGAACCAATCAGCCCTTCTGAAAAAAGTGAAAGATCACACATGTACACGTTCTGCTTTACAGCACAGTGACTGGAAGGACAAAGAGAAAAGGACAGAATGGGGTCAAATGTTTAAAAGATGACGATTTCACCATTTATTTTCACCAACAAAAAAACAACCTGTCACCTCAACACAATTAACAGTCTCAGGACGTCCTTATAGTTAGTTCCACATTACAAAGTCAGGAAATATAGGACTCATGAAACAAAGCATTGTAAAACTTCAGAGGAATTTGACTGGAACACTTTCAATAGTGAAGGACAGCTTGTCCTCTGACAGATAAATCTATACATCTTAATGCAGCAGAGCAGCACCTTTTGTGAGAGAAATGAAACTGCTGTTGCTTTTTTAACAGCGCTAAATGTAGGGAGGTAAAGAAAGGAGGAGGGCAATCAAAGAAAAGTGAAACAACAAGAAGATTTCCTACCTTTGAGTTCTCCATGACGCTGTCAATGCAGTCGAAGTACGACAGTTCGTTGACGGCTTCTGTCGGGTTCTCCAGCATCCCCCTCACCGACTGCACACAGGCACAACACAGTCACAACGCACACACGGGAATCACACCATCTCACAATCTCTGCAGTCTGGCTTCATCAGAGTTCCCGTACAGGTGATCACATTCTCCCGTCAAGTTTGTTTAAATTATTTAAATAGATCACAATGTTTGCGTGGTGTATGCCTCTTTCAGGCCTCGTTTTGTGCGTAGGAAATGATTATAAAGGAGACTGTGCTGTCTGACACTATCTTAACTCCGCAGGGCACGGTTTTATCCTTCTCTTTTATTCTCACTGTATACTGCTGACTAAAGGCAGGGTCAGTTTTAGACACTGCACTAGTTGGTCTACTTACACAAAGCAATGCCGAGAACTATAAAGCAGAGATTGAATCATTTGTCAGCTGATGAGATGCAATTTGTTTTTAAATGAAATGTTGGAAAGAGGTCTCCTCAGTGATAATTAAGGGTCAGCAGATAGAAATTGTCCAGTCATATAAATATCTTGGGGTCTACCTGGACAGTAAAGTAAAGTGGAAAAAGAACAGTGAGGCTGCAATCAAAAAGGCTCAGTCAAGACTATCAGCAAAAAGCTTCTTCATGTTTCATTTCAGGGCCTTACCCCAGACCCTCCTGAGGTCACTGTAGAAAAGAGAATAAGGGCAGAGTTGAAAACGGTTGTGTATTTTGAAGGCCATCCATCACACTGTATTTTTAACGGTTAGTGAGGGACTATGGATGACTCAGTGTTCTACAGAATGTCTCAGAAGGTCTTTTGTTCCAGCAGCGGTCAGATTTTTTAGATGTGGTTTTTAGATGTGGCATCTTTCAGCTGTTAATCATGTCTCAAATGGCTTTTAAAGTTGTTTTTATTTGTTGTGTGTATTGTCTATTGCTTGTTGTCTGCATGAGTTGATTTGGTGGCACTGAGTCTCCCCACTGGGGATTAATGAAGCCTTCCAATCTCATGGAAATAAAGTGACAGCTCCATATCCTCATGGTGCTCATTGGTTTGTGTACATTTCCTCGTTTGTGTACATTTCCTCATTTGTACGTACAATTTGGTGTGGATCTTACACACTGAAACATCATAACTCAAACTAAGAGAAGAGGAGATGAACCAGCAGAGGACTGAATACTAAAAGGATGGTTGTTACCTCCAGCTCTCTGAGAGCATTGTCACACTCCTTCTGACCAGGAGCCTGCCGGGTGCACATGGTGATGAGCTGGTTGATGCTGTCTGTAACGGCCCTGTGAACAAAAAAGGCTCGGAGATGTAAAAGACGGATAGACAGTAAGAGAAGAGCGAGACACAAAGAGACAGAGGGATGTTTCTGACCGGGCGGCGGCTGCTAGCTGGTTCTTGAGGTTGGGGGAGCTGGGGTCAGTGGACAGGGCTTTGGCTGCCAGCAGCAGCTTGCTGGATGACATGGAGATTGTCTTCAGGTTGGACACCACCTGTGTCTGGTCATCTTTAGACTGGACGAGAGCAGGAGGAAGGTATTCTCGGTATTTCAGAAACTTTACACTTACAGAAACTGTACCATACAACCTTTTACTGAAATAAAATGATGACTCAAAATCTTGGCCCATGCCTACTCATCCTGATAACATGACATCACCTTCATTACCATCAACACACTGTACTGTATTTTGACTTAGTCCCACAAACACCGTCCTGCTGCCACAGGTACTCACTAGAGCACCAAATGTGGATTCATCCACCACTGAAAATACTCCCAACAAATGCACTATTTACTCCTGCTCGAGTAACATTTGTTAAAAACTACAGTGACCAGGAAATCACTGAGCCTTTTTTTAAATGAAACTATATATTTTTAAAGACGTCTTTAGTTGGAACCTGAGCTTTTTTTGTTGAAGAAAAGAGACCGACTTGTAAGCACATAAATGTTCAAATGAGTTGTGGAAAGTCATGGTGTCAAATTACGGTCATCACCTAGATTCTATCTATATTTATACCATTTTTCTGTTCAGGCTGCTGAGGATTACTTTGCTGTCATCTCCTCCAATCAAATAATTCAGTTGCCTCCCTTGCTGAGTGGCTCAGGTGTCAGTAAACTCAACAGCAGACTGCCCCCTCTGTTGGAATGTTTTAAGCCCGTTTCACCTCCGGCCACAGCCAGCATCACTGATGCACAAGTATCTTCTCATTATTCTGACCTGGGATGTTCCGGCCATGTCAACACCAGCGTCCAGGAAGTTGCTGAAGTCCTGTCCAAATTTGCTGGTGGCCCTGGCAAGGTCCTGGGTGGTCCCTCTGGACGCCTGGACCACCTCGTTGGCGGACTGGTTCAGACCGGCCGCCACGTCGTTGAGCTGAGCCTGAACCTCCTGGAAGCTCCTTCCACTGGACGGGAACTAGAGAGGGAGGAGAAGGACATGAGAGCTGCAAGTAGCAACACGGCCGGCAGAGAGCAGTGTAGGAAAGCAAAAACATATTGAAATGAAAATATGTAAGCAGTAGCACCAACATCTGGGAAATTTGTTCTCAGAGTTATGAATGCAATGTTTTGGATGAGACTTGTACATTGCTATTTATGGAAAGGCTGTTTTTGGCAAAAGAAACAATAAATGTATCAGAAAATCAGAAAGTAGACAAAGAAAAAAAAATTGATTTTAGGATAACTAGTCAAGATAATTACTTTATAACTATTAATAATTACTTGTCCATATCTAAAGATGTGCTGTACTGCAATTTTGGGAAAATTTGAGAATGAAAGTAATTTGTTTTCGAAACATATGTCCGATTTACATTTTCTAAAGCTACTGTAATTTACTTTTTTGGCCACTTGGGAGCAGCGAGATGAAACCACACAACACACGACATATCCTCACCTATTTAAGTTGTTTTCAACAGAGCACCCTGGTAGCTGAATAGTTACAGCTCATGACAAATCTCCTATTCAATATCAGCCGCCAGACCTTGGCTGCATGTCACACCCCCTCTCTCCCCCCATTTAGTGTCTGCCTCGAAAAATGCCAAAAACCTTCAACAGACAAGTGTGTCATTTGGGACCCCACCATGCAGTTCTCTGATTTGATTTTGTGTCACAGAAAGAGAAAGAGAGAAGAAACAACAGGCTTCTGGGCTTGGTCCACTAATACAGAGGAGCTTCACTATAAAACCCACAAAGAGTTCACCTCGTCTCTATTCTTGTGTCAGTAATAATGCAATCTGACTAACTTACAGAAGCAGACAGCAGAGTCTTGCTGGCTTCGCCCACAGTGCGGATGGCGTTGTCCACATCTCTCTGGCCAGGAAGGCAGTTCACACATCTGTTCAAGGCCTGAGACACTGCCTTAGCCACCTACACACACACACACACAGTGTTGAATTACATGAGTAAAACAAGTTTCGTGTCTCTGCAAGTTGATTTTCATGATGACTGAGTCATTGTCTACTTACTAATCTGACAACTGTCTCATTACATTCTCCTGTACCTGCTGGCCAAAGCTAATGCTATCATCTGCAGCCTTGCTGGCTTCTTTTCTAATAAGACATGGTAGCAAAAGCAGTTTGTCGAGCAGGTAGATCCAACACTATCATTAGAGGACATTATCTTGATGAAAGTGATCAGTCAGGAATAAACCACTGTCTCACCACTGGCACCCTCACTGACCTGGGCCAGCCGCTGCTGATTCTCTGCATCTCCTGGCTTGGCGATGGCCCTCTTGGTCTCTTCGATCAGGTTGCCTGACTTATCCATGACGGCACCGGCACAGTCGAGCATGGCGTTGCGCGCTGGTGGGTCGTCTGTGGTGGCAGCGACTCCTCTGGCGGCTGAGGCCAAGGACTTCAGAGCCTGTGCCACGTCTCTGGCTGCCATGCCTGGATCAAACAATCGAGTAACTTCAGTGTTTGGTATGAATGGATACCACATGAACGCACGTGTTACTGTAATTACCAAATGTAATAAAGAAATAAATGAGACAAAGCACATGAAAAAATGAGCACATGACTAAATGCAGACATTTTGATTTGAAGTAATCATAAAAATGATGAAATCTCCACTTCTCTTTTATCGTGACATGGTATTTAATCCTTCATCATCAGGTCTTTGGAAACAGCAGACAGGTGTCGTTTGGCCAGAAGGGTTGCACCTGTGGCCAAAGCAAACACCTGAGTGTGGGAGGAGTTTGGGGAGACTATGGAGAAGGACTTTTAGGTGGCCTCAAGGAAGTTCTGACTAGCTGTTGGACGACTAAGGGAAAGCACAGCTTGGCTCTGGCTGGTGAAAACTGCAGTTCTGGACTGGGATATTGTCAAGCAGTGGAAAGAGCACTTTAAAGGAACTCCTGAACCTCCATGGAGGAGGAAGAGTTTGAAGACTCTGAGGAACACTCATCCATATTCCTGGCAGAGGTCGCTGTGGTAGTCAAAATGCCCCTCTGTGGCAAGGTACCAAGGGTGGATGAGATTCACCCTGAGACGCTGAAGGCTCTGGTTCTGTTCTTGGGGTGGTAGTTTCCATTTCTAAAAAGAGGGACCAGAAAGTGTGCTCCAAATATCGCGGTATCACATTGCTCATCCTCCCAGGGAAGGTTTTTCTGGAAAG
This sequence comes from Lycodopsis pacificus, assembly GCA_028022725.1. Classification (NCBI taxonomy): domain Eukaryota; kingdom Metazoa; phylum Chordata; class Actinopteri; order Perciformes; family Zoarcidae; genus Lycodopsis; species Lycodopsis pacificus. The sequence continues at coordinate 20,463,282 of CM051707.1, forward strand.
GCTTCGACTGATTGTCGAACCTCAAATTCAGGAGAGCCTTGTATAACCAAAGTGAGAGCTGTGTCCGTATACTCGGCATTAAGTCAAACACGTTTCCACTCGGTGTTGGCCCCTTGTCACCAATCCTGGTTGTGATTTTCAAGGACAGGATCTCAAAGCTCAGCCGGTTTGTGACCTCAGGATCGTGTCTCTGCTCTTTGCAGATGATGTGGTTCTGTTGGCTCCTCCAGAACGGGACCTTCAGCAGCACTGGGGGGGTTTGCAACTCAGTACAATGCGGTCGGGATGAGAGTCAGTACCTCCAAGTCTGAGGCCATGGTTCTCTGGGTCTTCACAGTTCACCAGTGAGGGTAAAATGGAGCGTGAGATGGACAGGTGGTTCAGGGCGGCGTCAGCAGTGATGTGAGCATTGTACTGAACCGTTGGATCGTTGGAAGGCGAAGCTCTCATCTTATTGTTTTCATGATTTAACTTTGACACTTTGGATCTCTTTATGATGAAATCTTTTCGTTTTTTTGTGTAGTCCATTAAAAATGTGTTTTATTGTTTTTTTACATAAAATTAAACACTGTATTTCAATGTCAAACATTTTGTCGGCAGCAATTAGTTGGCTCCTTCCATGAATTAATATTTGCAGTGTTTTTGTGGCAGTACACGATGTATAGAACATCTCTGGATGTGATGCGATGGTCAAAGCAAAAGAACAACAATTAATTCCTGCTGCTCTTGTCTAGATGTGTGAACATTGAACCCACCTGTGTAGTTCTCGTTGCCCTGGGTGGCCTCACTCAGCAGCTGAGCCATGGCTGAGCTCACAGCCTTGGTGCTGGTACCCAGATCCTGGGAACATTTCTCAAGCTAAGCAACACAGCAAATAGACATGGGAAGAAACAAACTGTTATTCACACCGTTCATACGTCCAGTTCAGGGCGTGGCACAACCTGGTGGGTAAAGAACTCAGTTTGGTGCGTCTCACCGTCTCTCCTGGCAGTGGTTTGAGTTTGCCCTGCTCAGCTGAAGCCTTGGCTTCCTGGATGTTCTTCTCCAGATCCCTCACCATGGACAGAGCGTTGTCTATCTCCAATGGGCCGCATGCTTCCTGAGCCTGTATATATAAAAAAGTAATTTTCTTAATTACACAAGATAAAACTGGACCTGTTAAGGTACTTCTGAGGGATGAGCAATATGCTTGAAATGTTAGCTTAAAATTTCAACTTGATTTTAATTATTGTGTAAAAAAATAACACTATATGATCGCAACAGCAATATAATTCTACTTTAAGTCAATAACTAATGGGCCTGGTGCAAGAACCCCTCGTGCATACAGATTTGTTCTGAAGAAGCACGTGAGTGGGATTTAAGAGAATTCGTGTCATTCACCAATTTTCGAGTCACTGTACACACAGTCGGCCTTTCTCCACACAGAAACAACACTTGTTTGACCGGATACCAAACTTCTACAATACTGTTGCTCCTGACAGTTGAGCATCACCTGCTGTTAGTAATCCCTCCTCCACATGACCACCTCTCATATCAGTCATCGCCTATGTGTTTTGGACGGACATTGTTCGTGTTACCGTCATGGTATCATCATCAAGAATCATTGCCAGCAGTATTACTAATATGTTATAATTGGTCAGGTCCTCTAACATGACCACTGACACTCCTGCATATGTTATCTTTTGGTCAGCTGACACATCAATATATAACAAATATTCACATTGGGCATTAACAGGCAGCATTGTGACAACAGGCTAAAGCACACACTTCCTATTATCCATTAAGTGAGCTGAAAACAACCCTGTCTTACAGAGGGACCCTACAGTCGACTGGGTTCGTAGTCTGTTTAATGCTGTTAGGAACCTCATTCCAGTATCTGAGAGAACTTCTACCCATCTGGCTTCTGACTTATCAGAGTCAGATCAGCTCCACTGGACCTGTTGTTGTGCCTGTGAGTGTGTCTGACCTGCGGGGAGAACAAGTAATACGGGGCTACACCCTTTACAAAGTTGTGAAGCAGACAGAATTTGAACTGTGTCACTCTTGACTCCACAGGGAGCCAGTCCACTGCATGACCCTCCCTACAAGGCTGAATCCTTCTGGTCAGTTGGTCGATGTGCTCTGAAACCGCTGGGGTTTCTTTCATAAAGAGAAGAGCATTTCTTGATCCATTCTTTTCCGAGGCAGGAGGGAGGGGGAGAGATATGCACTTCCTCCTAAAATGTTAAATCGTTAATGAAATAAGGAACAAATTCAACTCTGTAATCACAGATTTTAAAGAGTTTAATGAGCTCTCAAAATTTAAAATATTCCTATTGCTGCCCAATATGTATCAATAAGCCTGAGACACATACACATACATATATGAATTAATATTCACATTGATATTGTTGTGTACTTCATTTTTACTGTATTTTCAATGCTTTGGCAACATTGTTTTTACTCTCATGCCAATGAACACACATTGAGAGAGTGTTTTGTTTATGATATAACTGCAGTTCTATTTTTATAAATCATATGAAGATGGGCGGCTTTGAGTCGGATCTTATCATTTAAGTTTAAAATAATTACGTTAAAATAAAATATTATGCTTCAAAAATACTTTTGTAATTAATTGAGGTGATGTGGTTAATGGACTGGTAGGGAGGTAGACTCTCTGTGGTTGACTACAGCCTTACCTGCCGACAGTCTGTGCTCTGTGGACCGAGACCTCAGACCACTCTGATCAATTCATTTTGGGAGACCTGAGGTTTTAGCTTCACTAGCTTGCGAATACCACAGTACGAGGGCGCCAATGACGCTAATCATCAGGCTGAAAGGAGCACTTTACAACGAGCTCAGAGCTCAACCAGTTAACAGAGTTTGGTGAATCTGACTTGGAACACTAGTGTGAACACACCTCGGAGAAAAAAGCAAGAGAAGTTTAGCATAAGAATACAAAGATGTTCTCGCATGAGACACTGCTTACGCTGCACAATTCACACTAGTAATGCATCAAAAACAGATGTCTTTAGGTCTATTAATGACAGTACCAGCACCGTCACTACAGCACACGTAACTTACGAGTAAAACCCACCAACCTTTTGTCGTAGAATGGAGATTAAGTTATATAAAGCTCTCGCTGTGTAATTCTTAAAAGCATGTCAGTACATTTTGAAATGTGTCCACATCACAAGGAGAATATGTGTGAGCGTAGATGTGTAGTACCTTCTGTGAGGTGGCACGGAGCTCAGCCAGGGCACTGGCCAGGTTCTTTGCACATTGGCCGAGCTGCATAGCAGAGGCCTGGTCACCGATGGTGGGAACTGTGGCCTTGGAGGCTGTAACCATTTTAGCACCGGGCTGGTAGAGGAGAGGAAGAGACAACCTGTTAGTTCTACAAAGAACTTACTGAGGGGTCCAAAACCTCTCATGTTTGTCCTAAAGGGGAACTGCTGTTCAGGTCAGTGGACGTGAATATTCTCTGCAAATGTGTGATGCCCATCGGCCTCATTTTCATCAAAAGGAAGTGCCAGATCAAAAAGAAAATCAGATCTATCCTCCAGACCATGAATATCTAGTTATTGCTTCATACTGTTGACCATTTCCCCAAGCACAGTGATGTGTTTTTGACTTTTTCAGGTTATTTAAGAACACCATAAAAATACATTTCCAAAGACTTTGAGTGTTGAGTAATCACAACAGATAGCATGTCAGCAGTGTTGCATTGTGCATCAGAACAGATCTCATAACCTGAACAACAACAAAACGATAACTAAAGCTCCACTAGAATGACCGCTTCATGGTTGTGTGCCTCCAAGCAGTCAGGCTGCAGTTAACATCCATGTCGGTGCAAAATGTCATCACTTCATGGGGATTCCTGTGACCAAATCAGTTCAACCTTGAGTCCAGGTGGACGTTTGTGCCAAATAAGAGGAAATGTGATGAAGGCGTTTGTGAGACACCACGAGAATAGGACGCACGTGAGGTCACAGTGAGCTTGACCTTTGACCACCAACATCTTATCAGTTCATCCTCGAGTCCACTTACGGACAGACGATCTAAGGACATAATGCCACCGGCATTCAAAACAATGTTGGTGGGTGTATTTATCACTGCTGTACCACCATTACTGCTCTGCTCTGGTAGAAGTCTATGGCCCTGTTACTGTACTGCTGTACGGCTATTTTGAAAAACCCGAGATGCGTTTCCCCGGTTCACTGAGTGAGTGAAGATCATGGTGTGACGGTCACCTGCAGGAAGTTCTGGCTGGCACTGATGAGGGCCAGCTGAGCGCTGGGGCTGTCGGGCTGAGACTGGCTGCCTCGGACTCCCTGAACCAGCTGAGGGATCTGCTCTGCCACCACCTGATGTCACACACACACACACACACACACACACACACACACACACACACACACACACACACACACACACGTGCGCGCGCACTTAGATACTCACCTGCTGTGAAAGCACATGCCCTAGGAACTCAGAATGTCATTCAATCAATGTATTGTAATCATGTAGAAGATAGAAGGATGCAATAAAATATATGAAAAGACAAAACACAGAGTGAGAGGACTAAAGAATGAAAATGAAAAAAGAGACAAGCGTGTTTACCTTGCAGCTCTGGACGAGCTGCTGCTGGGCGGCCTGGTTCCTGTTGGAGGAGGCGGCGTGCTGGGCAGCAGCTATGGTCTGAGTGGCAGCTGCTGCGGCTTGTTTGGCTGCATTCTGATAGGAAACAGGAAACAGACGTGTCAACTTAAGGCCCCTGTATATGACCATCAACAAATATCATTTAGAGTTGGATAACTGAATAAAGTAGCTGGAACTACATTAGCAGCTAATATCAGCCGGTTATCACTTTAAATGACGCTTTAAAACCACAGAAACAGTAGCCAAATGTCAAGTTTGACATACCCGAGTATAACTTGATACCAAGAGCAACAACTTCCAGCAGCTACTAATAACAGAGCATAGTATTGTAGACGTAATACTCTTCTTATGCAGCATTATCAGATGTTGTCTTTAAACTACATTCACTTTTATCACTTCGTCACCTTCCTAAAATAATGGCTTACGTCATTTTTTGACAAAAAATATTTTGCTGCTTAAATCATCTCCTCATGATGCTGGCCACCTCTGGTAAAATCGCCTCGATCCTCAGTTGAACAGATCATGTGATTCTACCCCTGTAGTATAATGGCCAATGTCAAGAGTGTGACTTAGGCCTTTTTATTTTGTCTAAGTCAAAAGACCTGAAAAAATGAGTTGGACCATTATTTTAGGAAGGTGACGACTTGTAAGCTGACACATGGCTGAAGCAGCCACTTGATCCCTTACATGGATGCTTGGTAAGCTTGTAGCTTGTGTCATTAGGTGAAGAGCTCACAGAGACACAGAATATACATGTCACACATAGCACACCAAGAGAACATCATACAAGTTAAAGCTACATCCAGGAACTTTCATTTTGAGTAGATTCTGGCGGTCCCTGTGGACAAAAGTGGTAGTGTCTTTAGAAAACCTCTCATTTTACTGTCCCGATGAGGACCTGTTAAAACAGCTTCCACTGGTCAATCCAATCATTCTGAGCAGGCAGCACTAAACACATTCAGGGGTTGTCAATGTCGCTCAGACTGCAGTGCTTATTTGCTCCGCCTCCTTCCTTTTTACCTCCAGCTTGTTGACCAGCCGTTTCTTGATGGCGTTCTGAGCGGCAGCGTTGGTGGCCATGCGGAGACCTTCAGCAGCCTCTCGCAATTTCTGCTGCTGCTCCTCACTGTCGGGGTTTGCTGCTGCCCCCTGGGGTGAAACACACACAGATCACACACATTCATCCAACAGGCTAATGGAAATGAGGACGTCTGGTCATTGTGTTAAGGGCAGACATGATTAAAGAGAGAGACAAAGGCGGACCTTAGCGGCCTCCACCATCTTAGCGGTGGCATCAGCCAGCAGCTTGGCGGCTGACAGCAGCTTGCGTGAGTTCTCCAGGTCTGTCTCTCCCTCTGCGTCCATCTTGATGGCGTTGACCAGATCAGACGTGGCCTGGGCAAGGATACGAGCCTGACGGACCATCTCACCTGGTGGGTTAAATGAGAGTTTGCATATTGCTCTTGGCTCCTGAGAATATGATGTAGTTTAATAGTGAGGGTATTGAGGAATAAATCCTCTCACAGACATTGAGCAGTGACAGCTGGACCATCAAAACAACAGATGTCACAGTGTGTTAATCTGAAGCAAATGTAGGAGGGATGGACAGATGGATGGCACCATTTGGATGTCCAGCGGTGCGATGTGAGCCCTGTGGTCCTGACTTTAGCCGCCTTCACCTACCAGCGTCTCCCATCGAGCTGAAGATGTTCTCGGTGACATCCAGAATCCTGTCGGTGGCTTCTCCGTGGCGTCCGATAGGATGGCCTCCTCTGGCATACTGTTTGATGTGTTGGAGCAGCTCATTGAGGGCCTGAGTGACACCCGTGGCGGCCACGCCCACCTGTTTCAGGAGGCCCTCGTCATTGGTGGCCCCCTGTGACGCATCCACACAGCCCTCTACTGACTTGGCCACCAGCTTTCCAGCCTCAATCAGCTGCTCCTGGCACACTGGGGAGCTGATGGTTGGTGCCACCACCTTGACGAGTGATAAGATAGAAGAATAAAAACAGCTTAGGGTGCATTCACATACAACATGTATGTACAACAGCTTCCAGACGGTGAATGCTACGGCCACTGAGTAGGTATATATCTCAGGTACTCACCCTGGTGCAGGCCACCAGCTGAGATGTGGACAGAGCACACTGAGTGGCTGCAGCTATGACCCGGTTCTGCTGGGTCGAGTCCTCCGTCCTCTGAGCCACGTTCTTAGCTTTAAGCACCAGAGCCGCTGCGGCATTAGCCACAGCCTTAGCCAGATGCATCAGCATGTCCTGCCAGCAGCAAACACACACACACACACACACACACACACACACCAGTTAGCATCACTTAGCACTGACCACTCATTATTCATAGGTGAAGGAGGGACCGTTATTTATGAAAATGTAAAGATTTGAATGCTTTGAATTATGTAGATTATCAATGAAATTATTCACAAAACATGATTGAAATTATGAAATGATTAATAAATCTTCTAAACTTGCTATCAAACTAAGGAAAGTTGATTCAATCAAACGTGATTAGGCTGTATCTCTTCAATGCTGCCTCCAGGTTCCACATTGGTTCTTTCATACGATTGTCACAAAAGGAGCGTCCATCACAGTGTGCCAATGAGCCACACAATTCAAATATTAATAACAAAGCTATGAGTCAAGTTCCTTAACTTTGTTTATTGTGCGTTTTGTCTCTTTTTTTGGTAAATGAATTACACTCAAAATAGGAGTGTAGGGAGGAAAGGAAAGAGTCTGTAACCATAACTGTGTGTATATTCAATGACTAAAGACGATACTATCATATGTGTATTATTAATGTGATGGAAATATTTCATTTTGAAATATGAGAGTTATCGTTAATAACAGTATATTGTTACACCCCTACTTCCAACGAAATAAAAAAGCCCACTTGATAAGACCAACACATGTCGCTGCAGCCTCATATCAGTTTGAGCTGAAGACGTAGTCGTAACGTAGTCATGTCAGGGACATGACAGCACTCCTCGTCCTTTAGCTTGAGAACACACACACAGGTTTTAAAACTACAAAGGAGGAACTAGAGGAGGATTAAAGATAAGCTATGACCCTGTCCCCACCGTACCAACTGTCACTGAGAGTCATCTCAGAGCTATTTGGATTTGAAATGAACAAGGATTGACAAAGTGGATTATGATTCTGTTTGACTGGATTGCATGCTACTAGATTGTTTTGATTGGCCTTTTAGAATGAAGTATTTGTCTTAAGGACACATTTGTTACCAGCATTTGACAATGAGAGGAGACTCTCCATCTGGCAGCCCTGAAAGATCCTTTACCTAGAAACTGTCAAATATAGACATGAAACAGAGGATAGAGTTTTATAACACAACCACAGACACCGGTCCGAAAGGAGAACGGTATGTAGCGCATTAGGAGGAGCCTGTTTTTGAAGGTTCATTTTAAATTGAGCCTCATGGTGCTAAATGTGGCACTTTAACAGCCATTTGAAAAGAAGGAAAACACGAATGAAGAATGAAGAGGCACCTAAAAGTGCATGAATGAAAGTTGAGGAGGACCCACCTGGAACTGTGGATCCGTGTCCGTCTCTCCTATGTGAGAAAGCAGCTCTCCGCTGGCCGTGCCAACGTTTCCTGCAGCCTGCAGCAGGATCTGACGAGGCTAGAAGCAAAAGATATTATGGACCAACGTCAAACAACGAAGGGTAAAAACACGACATATCTCAATGTCCCTTGTCGTTTGGCGGTGTACCTCTGTGTTCGCAGGCTGGGCGGTCTTCAGCATGTCGGAGACGGCACAGGCCAGGTTCTTGGCGGCACCTAGCAGCTGCTGCCCATTTGCTCCTTCGTCCTCCATGAGCGCCGCCAGCAGTTTCACTCCCTTCGACATTTCTGTCAGGTTGGAGGAGATTGTGGTCACAGCACAGCCCACCGCTGTGTAGTCCGTCTCTGCTGGGTCACCTGAGGACAGATCGATAGACACACAACTGGATGAACTCCCAGAGCGAAAACGAGTTTGGTCAAGGAATTCATTTCGACAGTGTTCAGGAGGTGATGTTTTTTTAGAGCAGAACTCTATATGCATATTTGTTGAAGTGCCCTGAATGAAAGTCAACTCTCCCTGAAATAAAAGTGGAAAACTGAAAAGGTTTTTCATATTAAATATGCCTTCCAATGTTATGTGCTTCACTGACCAGAAATGTCTTATTACTGAATAACAACATATTCTGTGGAATGAGGTATTTTTAGTTATGAACCCCTTATACAGTCTGATTATAATACCTCTGTTTAGCTTGGACGAATAGGCTCCTTACACTTTCAGCACTGGGTCATCCATATCTAGTCATTTTAACAACGACGTCAAGGTTTTTTTCTAGAGCATAAAAGTATTTTAATTGTCCCTTCTCTGTTATTGAGTAAAATATTATTATTTCTTTGGTTATCTGGTTTTTAAATTTAGGATGCATCGATGTCACACCATCTGAGTCAGTCCAGCCCAGTCTGTCTTTTCCCTCTTGGGGATGACCACGATAGTTGCCTCGCTCCATGATGGTGGGATCTTCCCCTCTTTTCAAGTGTTAAAAGTCTGGAGGAGACTTGCTGCTCATTCAGACCGGAAAGCCTTGTACCATTCGGAAGAAAACCCATCCAGGTCAGGAGACGTATGTGCTTTTAACAGATTGCAGTATTTAACTCTGCTTCTGTTATTTCAGATATCAATTTAGTATTTTGATCTTCCGACAGGGTTAGGTACGTTTCAGTTCGTTGTTCATCTTCCAAATGTGAAAGGGGGGGGGGGGGGGGGGGGCAATAAGGAAGGTTTGGTGAAGCACAGTGTTTCTACCTGCAGTGAGGTTGACCATGGAGGCGGTGCCTGCTGTGATGGCATCCACCTGGGAGTGGATCTCATGTTTGGACTCATCCATCTTGTTTTTGCGCCAGGCTTGGGATGCCTTGAACAAAGAAAAAAATCTAGATCTCATACTCATCATATTAGCACTCAAAGCAATCCACTTAGACCAAGAACAAAGGAAGGGTCAATCTTACAGCATCTGTTCCCAGTGGAGGCAGGGTATCAAAGTCATCCAGAGAGGCCTGGGCAGCCTGCACAGCCTGCATACTGCAGTTGATGGTTCCAGTCAGGGCCTGCTGTGCTGAAGTCTGTGGACACATGTTAGTGCATCTCTCAATACGTTCTCATTTCTCTACGCTGTCTGTGGCTCTCAGCTCAGAGCCCATTGGTTCCTACGAAACATGTAAATCCTGAAAAACACCTCACAAATATATAGAATTTCATTTATTTTTAAGTTGTAAGTGTGACTGAGTCTAAATAAACTACAGTGTGTGTGTTGGTGATGAAGGAACATGTCACCGGAGCAACAGTGAGGCTCATCGATGTGTTTTATTGGAGCATAAAGTCTGAACTAGCACTACACCGAGCAACGTGAAATCTGATACTGAAACTTCCATCGCAGCGTTATTACAGAGCTGTTTGTTGTTGATAGTCATGAACGTTGTTGTTTCTATGATGCGTTTGCACACTGTACTATTTCACCACAAATACTATGCAATTTGGTTACTATTGCTTTCATGCTAAGGTTTCAGACACACTAAAAGATCTCACATACTATTTTAAGTTACTAAATAACATGTTAGTGTGGCATTTCAGAAACAACCTTTACTTCTTAGTAGATACATTCAGTGTTAGTTTGGCTCTGCACATGACATTTGTTTCCAATAAGAAAAATAGAATATAGAATATAAAGTATCTATAGCATATCACCAGACTCCTCTTAAGACTTGAAACTATAGAAATAGATTTGTTTCAGAGCTCACTTTATCCTTCTGAAGATTCATGTAAGACTCGAAATGTGGACTTTTCCCCCAGCTCATAACTTTCATCCTTTTCCCGTTCAGACCCAACCCTCCTCTATGCCATCAGTATGTTATATATCACCAGGGAACTATTCCTTGAAAAAAGTAAAAACAATAAATGTATTGTGCATTATCCTTCATAAATAAATAACATATTGAAAAAAATGATTTTATTTGTTGTTAAATTCTTTTCAACTATTCAAAAAAGTCAAAATGTCATCCACTATGACTCCCTTATGTACTTATATTGTGTTATTACCAATACAGAATGGATGCAGTTATATTGTCATTCTGCCACTTAAAACCTTTCGGATATTTCTTTTACCAGTGGAGGCATGTGTCCTCGGTGCATCTGTCCACTGGTGATGTGCTGCTTGGCCTGAGGCATGGAGCCCATCTGGAAGCTCTCTGGACCTCCAGCTCCTGAGCGCATGATGGCTGGCAGGGCCACTGAGCCTGTCTCCACCTTGCCCACCTTGTTGAACTGCTGCTGCAGCACTGTGGACCTGGAGAGAAAGAAAAGAAAAGGACGACTCACTTCAATGTTAAAGGCTTTCCTCCAGGAGAACTGGGTAGCAGAGGTAGTTGCTCAAGCACTCACTGACTGTGAGCACATACTAACAGCCCGATCAGTGTATTAGCATTTTGTCTCCCCGGGTTATAACAACTAGACAGTATATGCATATGAATATGGTAAATGGACTGTACTTGTACAGCGCTTTTCTAGTCTTTCGACCACTCAAAGCGCTTACATGTCATCATTCACCCATTCACACACTGATGACAGGGGCTACCATGCCACCTGTGTCATGGTTGGGTTTTGCTGTGTGTGTGTGTGTGTGTGTGTGTGTGTGTGTGTGTCTCTCCTGATCATGCTCATTCTCTCCACCTGTGCCAAATCACTTGCCCCTGGCTTTTCCCTCTGCAAACCCCACTCATCTCCACTCACCTGCCGGCAATCCGCTCATCACCCTCACAGACTTGTACTCCCCTGCTTGCCCTGTTCCAGTGCCGGATTATCAATTGTTCTTTTCCCTCCCCGTGGACTCGTCTCATCTCCAGTGGTTACCCCTCGTGTTGACTCTCTGACTCCCACGGTTTGTGTCTTTGCCTTTTGTGACCAAGCCCCTTTTGTGACTTTGCTTTTTATTTTCAGTTTGGATTTTTCACACTCCCGGTTGGAGTTGTTTTTGGTTTCTGTTTTTGACTGAGAGCCTTGCATTTCACCTCACCTTGTGTCTTGTGTCTAAGTCTGCGCCTGAGTCTCTGCTCCAATCCTAAACCCACACGGTAAACCGTGAACCGTCACAACCTGCCCATCAGACTATCTAACATTCACACACTGTAGGCACAGCTACGGAAGCAATGTTTATGTCTACAACTACTGAAAACATACAATATCTGTAAATGATAACAATCATAGCTTGCTGGATCAGAAGCACACATACTTTTTGGGTGACACAGAGTCTTCCAGCATGGTGGATTCTTCATCTCCCTCCAGGCCAAAGTGGTCTTTGCTCTTTTTCTGTTGAAAGACAGTAAAGACTCCAGTGAACACAGTGGACCATACAAAATGCCATTTTAAAGGACTCCTGATTCATGAAAGGTTGGACAGGCAGGCTAATAAACCTGTATGTTACATCTGAGACACCGGGCAGGTTTCATCTCTCATAACACAACAATAAACAATGTAACCTCCATATCTGGAGATCAAAAACACTCACTAAATAGTCATTGATATTCTTCATCACTGAATATAAACCTGTGTAAAATGGATCAGAAGACAGAATAGGATTATGGATTTTCAATATATTCTATATATAAAAAAACAGAACAAAAGTTGAGCAATTTCCATTCACAACAAAGCTCCTAGATGCCCTTTTGCTTTTACCTAATATTTTTCGAACAATTAAGGAATCCAACTTTAGCAGACAAACAAAGAGAGTAAAGTCAAGTTAGTAACCCTCAACTAAAACATGTTACCATTGTTCAGTTTATGCTGACTGTTACCTTTTTAAGGATGATGTCGATGTAACCAGCAATAAGCTGAGCTATCTGCTCTCCCTCAGTGGTCTGCACAGAGTAGTAACCATCCTGGTAGTCTCCAAAGTCCTAAAAGAAGAAAAAGGACAACATGGGATGAAAAGACCTCATTGGTATTAAAAGTGTCCTTGTTCCCCTCATTTGCATCTTTGTCCTCTCATGAAAGACGGCAGGAAGAGATGCAAAGAAAAGTTCAAGTGAGGAGAGAGGAATCGACGAAACGCATTTTTAGAGAAAGAGGATGTGTTTTCCACCTGGATTAAAGGTGGAGTCTGTGATTCTGGAGGAAAAGTGTTGACACCCAAACAAACCCCTCCAGATGTACCATCCCTCTCGCTCTCGCTCCCGCTGCCTCTGACTTCATACATCCATGGCCTTTCCCCCGTCCTGTGCACAAGCTCCAACGCCCCTGCTGCTGATTGGCTGGAATAGTGTTAGTTTCCCATTTTCAGAGCCAGGGCTGTGTATGAACACCGGCATTTTTTCCAGCTCACACACAGAAATGACAGATAGCGACCGAGAGCAGATATTTACAGAATTTCGGAAAAAAATTGTTTCGATATAATCGCTGACTGCACCTTTAAGGGCAAGTACATTTTGTCAACTTTGGCACAAACTGTTACGGTAAAGCAGTCTGGAATATCAATCCGTCAAATCATCCATTTTCAAAGCGGATTCTTCGGAGGGTTGTGGGCTGACTGGTAAGAGATTCTATATCTTTCAACGACAATCCTTCAATCCTTGAGACATCTGACTCAGCTTTCTAAATAGTCTTCACACAGCTGTGAACATGTAGGTCTGAGTTCCTAACCAAGCAAGACATCTAACGTTGAACTATTCTTCAAGCAAAGAGATTCAAGGCTCAAATCAACTTGCACGTGGGATTTGAAACCAAGTAGTACTGTGGTGGAGTGCATTTTGATAACAACACCACAACATGCTACAGCTACAAAACAAATGGAAGGATTTTGTGAAATGGTATTTGCTCTCTAAGCACCTGCATGACCACACATGTCGAGCCCTTCAGTTAACGTTATGACGGGGATCATATGCAGCCACAGCGAGCGTATCACGCCTCGGTACAAGCTGAGTCCAGAAACGCTGCGAGGGAAACTCACATTTCAGCTGCTCAAATCCATCATGTCATGTTCTCACACTCCACAAACTGCGTTAGCATAGGTGAGGGCTGGAAAGTGAACTGAGAAGTAAACTTGTGAAGCAGCTTTAGACTCGACGACGTGTGAACTCACCAGGGTGAAGCTCTTGGGAGAGGCGGCCCAGCGTTTGATGTTGGTCAGGTTCCACTCCTGGATCACCTCCTTGGTCTTCTCGTCCACCCTCATCACGCACTCCTTGGTGATACCCAGCAGACGAGGCACCAGTTTGTTCTTGCCCTTCATTTTCTCCTGCAGCATGTTCAAGGAAACAGTTAGAATGTCCTTACTGGAAATAAACCAGCAATGTTAATATATTTGATTTTCTGATACAAACATTTTGCTGCATGTCTACAAAACAACCTCAAATCTGATTATCCATGAACTATAACTTCATCAGTGGAGCTGAACAGTTTTAGGTTCCTGGGAATCAACATCACAGAGAACCTGACTTGATCATTTATGCTTTTCTAGTCGCCAATCTACTAACAATCTAATAATAATAATAATGTTACATTGTAAACAACCAATCAGTGTTTAAATTGACAGGAGGAGAACGAAGGTTCTGCTCAGTTACATTATGTTGCCTTCAGGCTCTGTTCGGTGAAAATGAGTACTGGGTGAAGGTAAATTATAACGTTATCGTGATGTGTTCACATGTAATCTGTAAAATGTAGTGTTGGTGATGAACTTTAATAAATCCAGTTGTTGAAGGAGACGTTTTCACAACAACATCAATGGATATTATAGCTGTTAACACTCGCTCTAAGCAGATTATACATCATTAAAACTACTACTAATTTATTTTAATCAATACAAATACAATCTTTCCTTATCCTTTGAATTGTGTGTTTTTATGAAGAAGAGAATACACGATAAATGACTATAACAAAATATAACAAAGAAAAAGTATACCATTTAGAGTTTTTGATGGTTTACAGACTTCAGAGTGATTAAAATAATTTTTTAGATGGCGGCAAAAAATAAAAAGCACTAGATGCTATTGAGGAACATCAGCGTCGCTTTCCCCATGCTAAAAAAACCTCTACCTATATAAACTGTATGAATTTCTACACATAACATAGCATGCTGTGATGTCGACCGCTTCTAAGTTCAAGCAGTGACGACCTGTTTCCACTTCTTTGATGTGAGACGTTGAGTGGCAGCTTTCTTCTCACCTTGACCAGAAAGAATGACACGCCGTAGGTTTTTAGAGACCTGGCCAGCTTCACGTAGCTGACTTTGGCCTCGATCTCGGTCATGTTCTGACAGTTTTTGTGTGCCTGCAGAGACGAGAGACACAATCAGAGGAGCAGATTGACTCAGTGCAGCATTAAAGGCAAACCCAAATACAAGTCATCTCTCTTAGATTTGTGGCATCTCATGACTAATGGACGTCTGATGCTGCTTCCTTTTTGAGCTGTCCTGCATAAAACAACATTTCCTGTTTTCAGTAAGACTGTCACATTTTTGCTAACCTGCTGACCTTTTGAAACGCAATAATGTGAGTTTCAGTTTCAACATTGTACGCTAAATCAGAGTGCATGTTCAAGCTTTAACACTGAACGATGATGAGAGCACCCACATGTCATCTCCTCTTACCTGGAAGATCTTTTTCTCCCCTTTGTGCTTGATGTACTCTTTGGGCAGGAACTCCTTTAAACTGAAGGGGAAAGAGTTCAACTAGGACCCAACAAGCCTCGGGACCATTTCAAGAAGCCCACTCAAAACAGAAATGTCAAACGATAATGGATGTAACAAAAAGAAAACAGTGAACATGTGAATAAGAAGGGAGCGCTCACTCCAAGAATCCAGGCTTGTGTTTGGTCTCGTTGTGGTCACCGAACTGAATCTGACACTGATAGCCAGCAAACTCACAGGCCTTATCAAAGGAGACTGGATGAGATCCATTCAGAATGTCATCACGGGCCTGTCCACACACACACACACACACACACACACACGTCAGGATGTCATCAAACAACAATCAGGAACAACTGAAAACTACTTGTACGAGAAAAACATCAGTTTCAGAAACAACGTCAACCAGTACAACCATGGAGCCGTGGAGAACATTTGATTGTGATTGGACACAGATGGGAATTAGCCTCTCTGGCTAACTCTGGCTCACTTACAGTGTAACTGTTAATTAGTGTGCATTGTCCCTGAAAAATAAATAAATAAATAATAAATAAATTGGCTGGAGGGAGTGCATGGTTTTCAGATGTCAGTGCAGTATCCTCAGTAGCACAGCTGTTCCGACACCAACACCAGTGTCAGAAATGCCTCCGATACAGGCTAAAATGCTGGATCAAGGTATTGTGAGTACGTCTATGCACCGAACTGATATCAGGTTCTCGTACCATTCATCAGCTCGTTTACACTACACAAGAACAACACAAAACCGATGATGGAAGTAGCTGAGGCCTGAGCCATCTCAATTCTTTCTCATCTCTGTTGAGAGTTGCACATGATCGGGCCGGTGCTAGCAGAGAGTGTAACGTTAGCCCGAGCTAACAAAATGTCAGTAATATTTTTTTACAGTCAAGATGCTCAAACTAGATAATGAAAGAAAAGTTGTATGAGCCAGGCCATACACCAATGATAGCCATCATATCACATTCCTACTGGGTTAGGAGTATACAGCTGTCGAACAATAACAATAATAGAAAGGCCTGTATAGTATACGTATGTGTTTTTAACAAATTCAAGTCCAGGTATGGAATCTCTGTCAGGAAGGAAAAATGGCGTGTTAAGACTCATGTGATTGGCTGCTGGTTTCAGCTGGAGCTTGGTTAAGGCTCTTCCTATTGGACGAAGTAACTTAACGCTTATTCAAAGGTTAACAGAGAAAAGGTTCCTATTTAAGTCACACTTATCCTACGTATGAATAAACAGGCACACATACAAAAGCAAGTAGGTTAATGTTGAGTGTGAGAACATTGTGTTGTGTTGGATACATAATGTGTCTTTTTCTTTCTAAGGTGAATTCCATTCATTCCTGTATTCAGTAATGTTGCTTCTGATAGGGTTCGAAACAAACAAAAGAGTGACATCTTTGTTTAATAGAGCAGCATTTCACAGCCTGTATGATATGTTTGGATTTGTTGGAGGAACACTTTGTCCCCTATGTGGGAGGAGCCTACACTGTTGTCCAGCTCTACTCTGATTGGTCCAGTTTGAGATTTGACGGGATCTTTTGTCTGTTTTTTTCTCTCAGTTTACTTTTTCATCCAGCACCTGTAGAAGTTTTTACCCTACACTGTCGTTGTGATTAGGTCAATGGCCCTGCCTGCCTGGTTCTTCCACCTTGAACAGTCTGTTAACCTGCTCATAAAGTTGTGTTACATGTGCCCCCACAGATATTGTTGAAGGAAAAAGTTATATTTATCCTTTCAATGGTATCCTATAATTATCAGCTTGTATTTGATGAAAAAGTACTGAAGGAAAAGTACTTCACATACATATCCACCTCTCAAGTAAGGACTTTATAAAATGGGAGATTTGAATAATAGAATAAATTGTGAATGCAGAATTGAACCTGGCAATTGTCATATTTCAAACACAAGGAGCCCTGATTCATTCAAAAACCCTTTGATGAGGAAGGAGGAGGAGGAAAAGGAAAGGGATTGCTGACCGACTGGCAAGCTTCAGAGAGATTTACAAAGGCTATCAAGTAGTTTGTGCACCTGTACGTAGAGCAGGTTGAGCTGGACGGGGTCTCTGGAGTCCACGTTCTGGTCCGAGTAGAAGAACTTCCTCCTCAGCAGCAACATCTCTGTCTCCTCCACACCCTGTTCCCTCAACGTCCTGCCGTGGTCCAACCAGTTCACTGAGGAAAACACAAACTGACTCAGGAACGGCAAGGACTCGCTGGTCCCTGGACCCTCTGTGAAATGTGTTGACGTTTTCTAGAAACCTGGTTTGTATATAATGTTACAGGGGATGTTTGATTGATATATTAATATATCCTCTCGCCTATTATTTATGTTGCCAACTCACACTGTACAGAGGCCAAGCAAAAAGGAAGAGATCTATTAGCCAGCTGTGTGTCACAGGAGGCGACTAGTCAAGTTGTCAACACAATATTAAGAATACATTGACATCCTCACGCCCAAAAAAGCCGTGTCATCCAACACAAACGGGAGTGAAACCACATCACTGTTGGTCAGTCTCTACTACAGGCCATGAGGTGAGAGTGGGGGCTGGTGTTGGTCTTACACTCATCATCTGTGTGGAGCTTCTGCTTCAGCTTCTCCATCTTCTTGTCGTCTCTCAGCAGAGTCTTGTCTCTTTTCAGGGTGCCCATGGTCTCCTCCTTCTTCTCCTCGCCAATGTCTCTCACCAGCGAGTACTCGTCATAGTTTGTAATGCCTGTTGAACAAACGGGTACCGCATTTACTTCCAATTTCACCCTGCAGTCCAAGCACACGTTGAGGACTGAATTAAACACAGGCATTAACCTGCAGTGACAGTATTTGTCCAGGTGTGAGCGGTGCATGGCAGAGCTGACCTATTCTAGCACAGATGGTCATGAGCATGTCACTGACGATCTTGGAGTCGTCCACCATGACGGTCTTCACCGTGCCGTCCAGCATGCGGATCTTCAGAGGCCTCTGCTTCTTCTTATACTCTAGAGTGTCCTGACAGACAGAAGAGACAGATGTCAAAAAGCCTGATGTATTAGCCACAACACTCTGAATGTCTATTTACACCCGGGTGAGAATAGTCACACGGCAGCTATTCAACTATTTACACGTTGCTAAGCTAGGTTGAAGGCCAGTCACAAGTCACATTAAATTGAAGAACACTTGCGGTGATTGGCTGGGAGCAAAACCACACAAATAGTCTTTTTTTCTAGAGGTGGGAACAAAAAGGATGGATAGCAGGGATCAATTGACTGAAGAAGTTTGGAAATCACCACTCCATCTCATCCGTATTCCACTTCAATAAGCTCTTTTGCACTGCTTCACATACTGAGAAGCTCACGCAGTCCATTCGCAACACATGTCATCAGCTTTATTATTATTATCATTCATTATAATTAATTTCATTACAGATGAAATGGACCTCCAGACCTCCAGGGCCCCAGATCTCCAGGACCCCAGACCTATACAAAATACCCAGGGGAGGCAGTATAACCCGGCCTTGATGTTACCTTTGATCTGTTTATTAGAGGCTCCTGTCTATTTAGTAACAAACCCTGTAGTTGTTGGGGTCCCCACAGACAGGAAGGTAGTTTGTACTGACAGTGAGCACATTTTGCCATCCTTCCATTGGTTCTCTGTATGGGAGGCTGCTGTGTGCTAAAAGTGAAGCATTTGAGTAGTGTGTAGACTGTAGAGTGACTCACCCCATTCCTCAACATGTAGTAGTCTAGGGCCTTTCCTGCCTCCAGCCAGATGCCTTTCTTTGGGTCTTCATCAGACAGAAACAGCCCATAGTCATTGGCTGCAGAAGGAAACAAACACTGTGTGAGTCACTGGATGTGTGCTTCTTGGCTTACATGCACCTGTGGATATTAGGCCACTGGGTCTCTGTAAAAAGTCCGTCAGAAAGCTGCAGCTGATTCAGAACGCTGCAGCTCGAGTCCTCACTAAGACCAGGAGGGTGGATCACATCACCCCAGTTCTGATGTCTTTGCACTGGCTTCCTGTCCAACAAAGACTTGACTTTAAAGTCCTGCTGTTGGTTTACAAAGCACTGAATGGTTTAGGGCCAAAATACATCTCTGATCTGCTGCTACCTTATGAACCATCCCGACCCCTCAGGTCGTCTGGGACCGGTCTACTTTCTGTTCCCAGAGTCAGAACTAAACATGGAGAAGCAGCGTTCAGTTTTTCTGCTCCACATATCTGGAACAAAGTCCCAGAAAGCTGCAGGTCTGCTGAGACCCTCAGTTCATTTAAATCAAGATTGAAGACTTTTCTGTTTGCTGCTGCCTTTAATTGAACCACATTCAAGGATATTAATCAATTTCCTGCATTTAACTACTGTATTTTATTTCTTAAACTGCACTGCAACTTTTATTCTATTTTTAGCTTTTTAACTTTTTAATGACTGTTTCAATCAATGTTCTTAATTGTTTTTAAATCTCCTTTTCTTTTGCCTTATGTTTTGATGCTTTGAATGGTTTTATGTGAAGCACTTTGAATTACCTTGTTGTTGAAATGTGCGATACAAATAAACGTGCCTTGCTATCTTCCACGTTCACAGTCTTTGGGAGATGATAGTGTTTTGGCATCTTTGACACTTTTTGACCGATAAAGTCTTTTTTGTTGTTGTTATTGTTAGCATGAAGAGAAATGCTATGACAGCTCTCGCACAGTCACTCCATATCCTCACTATGAGTCCTAATCAAAATGCAGGCGAAGTTAATCACAACAAAACTTCAATAAGAAAATGAATTGGGTTCACTTATTAACATGGTGGTGGACACACTGACACGGAGCAGTCAGTCTGACAGTAATGCTGCTTCTTATTCTAAAGCAACAATCTGCAACCCAGCCAAATATGGAGATCACAGTAACATTTCCACACATTTTTACCAGAAAGACACCAGGGCGTAGTGGTACTAACTAACGAACTGGTGTAGTGTAATCTGTAGGGTGAGTGTGAGGAGCCAGAACTCACGCTGTCCGAGCTGCGCCTCAGGAACTCTCTCCCTGATGATACGGCAGGCGTCGTACACCATGGTGGAGGGCTCAAACTGCATGGTCTTCACCACGTTCCCCACACCGATCTTTAGGGACAGGGCCACCATGGTTGCTGCTCTGCTCCTGTGCCCGACTCACAGCTGCATGACAAATAAAGCAGTTGAGACAAATCAAGCGTTCAGGAATAAGGCCCGTGGCAATATCACATTCACTGTGTCCACATCAACAGTTCTGACCCAACCCAAAGTCTTCAACCACGCTGTGATCACATGCTGGCAGATGATGTTATTACAGGGGACAACATGAATAGATATTAGAGATGAATTATGAAATGTTTACACTACCTCTAAACAGATTATAATACATCATTAAAACTATAATGACAAGATTCATTTTAATCTATAAAAATATTTTTTTGCCTCATCATTAGAATTGTGTTCATATGAAGGAAAAAAACCCGATACATGACTATAACAAAGTAAAAGTAGAACATTTAGAATGTTTGATGATTTACTGACTTCAGGGCACTTGTAGTAGGTCAGAAGTGATGATGAGGAAGGATTATTGTTGCATCAGCATCTTTGGTTTTTAGCACATTCCTGCATATTATACCCTTAAAACAATGTCCCTAATCTGGTGCTAACAACATGTGTTTGTGAGCAGCAGGTGGCTGACGACTTCTGTGACAGGCAGGGTACTAGAAAATGAGCCAGCACTGAGGGGATATCTAAAGGATTCTCTTTTTTAGATTTCTCAGAACAGAGTGTGAAGCTTGAAATGAGATACACCAGTTACATTTACATGCACACAAGAATCCAGAGGACTGTGAGGAACCCAGTCCAGACAGGAAACAGAGTCACACTACATGTTACCATCATCTACAAACTGATCACCCCATGCTGGAGCACGACTCTCATAAAGTGTGTGTGTGTGTGTGTGTGTGTGTGTGTGTGTGTGTGTGTGTGTGTGTGTGTGTGTGTGTGTGTGTGTGTGTGTGTGTGTGTGTGTGTGTGTGTGTGTGTGTGTGTGAGAAAACAGCTGTCTCTTGCTCCTGGAAATGAGGAGCGTTGAGATTGATCCAGTAAACAGTAAACAGGTTGTGGGCTGTGGAAACAGAAACAATGAGCAAAGTGGAAGACTCACAGTTCATTACTACTATTTAGAAAAAGTGGTTCTCATTGAGTCATTTCCGGCTGCAACAATTACAAAACCTTGGAGGGCCTGATGAGTGAGGTTGAGTATTATCAGGATACTTTCAGCAGGAGAAGGAAACAAAGTGTGTGTCTTTAAAGTTGTGTGGAGATGACATCTTAACAGCATGGCGTGTGTTGGCACCAGAGCTCAGAGGAGTTGAATGTCACAACACCCCCCCTTCACATCCTGCTGACACGGTCCCACTATCAGTTCCTCCTTCTTCTCCTTGATGACAGGCGGATGTAGCTGGGGTGTGTAGCTGGGAGGGGCTCAGATCTCAAGATACAGCTCTCTCAATGAATGATGGGTATTGTAGTACCAGCAACTAGAAAACAAGCAGAGAAACTGCCCTTTCCTGGAAAATACGGAGGGCACTCTACTCCCCAGAACTGATCGTGAAGACTGACACAAGATCCACGGCGATAAAGTGAACTCATTATCAGACTTCAACAAGGTCAAAACGAGCTGAGCAACCTGAGCCACACTGAGGACTTTTAAGATATCCATGAAGACAATATCTTGTTCAACTACTGAAAGTAATATTGGAATAAAAAAGTAGATTTTTGTCCACATTGCTGTGAAAGATGTTTATTGTAATATGACCATACTTTGTAATTTGGTTAATAAAATCTAAATATAAGGATTGGATTCCTCTGAGATCAACTGCTGATGCTGCTTGCTGGCAAGCATTTTGACAAATTGGCAAGCAATTGTTTGGCCTTTGGTTGCCATCAGTGGTTTTAAAAGTTAGTGCAGAGCCCTGTATTCTCCACTGGAGTTCTTCAAACTAAGGAAGGTGAGTGAAGTAAATACCTGATGTAAACGGTGTTTTAGTGACAGCCCTCCTGCCCCGTCAGACAATGAACTGTGGCGTTTTGTCTCTGGCTGAAGAAAAGGAAACAAACCACATTAGAATAATTTTCATCATGACACATGCTCTTACATTTTCATGACCAATCGAAACACAATAATCAGACCCTCCAGCAACAAGATTTTAAACAAATTCAACCAATCCCCATATTATTTGCAAGAAGTTTATTTTTCTGTTTGACGATATATTGTCCCATAAATAATTGGAATAAACATTATTGTAATTTTACACCCTTGCAAAGAGCAATGAACTTTTAATTAGAATTTATTGTAACTCTTCCTATCAAAATGCAAGGGGAACACTTGAGATGCAATGCAAGAATCTCCACTCTCCCTGAAAGGATTGGTTCAAGACTTTTTCAAAATGCACTTCTTAACTTTCTTGACAAGAGTTTGATTTAGTTTGATTCGTCATTACTTAAGTAATGACAGATTCTTTTTTGTTGCTAAATGAAGTAGTGAACATGCCTTTGCACTGAAGCTTGATTTGTCTTTTCTCATCACCTGTTTAGAAATTCAATAAAGTTCAGAAGAAAAGGTCACTCATCGTGAAAAAGTTGAAAAATCCTCCCAACTTGTCCAATTGCCATTCTTTTCTGCAGAAAGCACTCTTAGCTGTAATACAAGTCCATGCTACCTGACGTCACTTCTCACAAATATGTGACAGGCTGACTCTGGCTTTCTCTGCTGCAACATGTATGACTGCTGCTCAGCCTGTGGCTGTAACAGGAGCAGCTCACTGCCCAGCTCTGCTTCCAGCTTGCTTTAGTGGTCATCCACCAAACAACAAACTGAGACCTTCCTTCACTCTGGTATGACAGGGCTCTCGTGAGATCCCCTCTCGATGAACTGATGTCATTTCCTGTTTTAAAAAGCCCGTCGATGCCATAAAAGGGCATTTGAGCTGTCTGTGTGCTCCCAGCTATGACTCAGCTGGGAGCACAGTATCCTGTCTGCAGTGAATGGAAGGACCGTTAGTTTGGCTTAAGGAGAGATAAGAGCGACTCATGCAAAGCTCATTCAGGTCGGTACGTTTATTATTAAAAAACATTTAGCACCAAAAAGCCAAAACCACTTTACCCTTCCACTCTTCCACTTTGAATAGTCTGAAGTCAGGAGAGAGAAAATGTACTGCGAAGGCTTCCCACCCCACCCTGACTGAAAGAGGAAGTGCTGAAACACAACAGTAATTACTGAGCAATGAGGAAGAGTCCACAGCAGCCAATCACACTCAGCGTGGCGGGGAAACAGTAGAAACAGGGCATATATTGATATGGTATGCACATGGTGGTACGAGACTATGTCTTCTGAGATTGAGGATGTTGTAATATGGCATCAGTGTTCTCTTTTCCTGGTTTTAAAGGCTGCATACTAAATATTATCAGCTGTGTAACAGTAGTAAGTTAACCATAGAAGTTTGATTAAACAAACAAATGAAGTATACTAATGTGCCTCATTACTTCTAGGTTTTTACAGTGTAGCGTAGCAGCAGTGGCTTTGAGACGTACCAATTATAGAGGTCCACCCATTCTGCACCTCTGAGGCTGACGCTGACATGTGAAACCATATATGAGCCAAAATTCACGTGTGTGCGTGTGCGTGTGTGTGATGCTTATTTAGCTTCATCGTGGTTAACACTGTGCATACTGAGGTCACAGGGGGTCAGGACACAGAGGTCGACACACTCGGTTTCACAGTTACAAGAAGAAAACTCTGTTGTTTGGATGACATGAGCATCCAATTAATGTGACACACATCACCACACCTTCAAACCCCACTTTCCTTAATGTGACCAAACAACTGATTACTCCTTTTGAACACTAAATGACTGAACAAACACAGGCAGGTGGCCCTGAGACGGTCAACGATGGAGCATTCCATTGAGGTGTCCTGGTGTTGTACATGCCGGTTCACAGACACCATGAAGCATCACTCTCATTCTCACACTTCTACGTGTCTCACTGCTCGTGACCTCTGCAGGACCTCAGTGAGTGCACTGCATGCTAACTAACATTAGTGAGTGTACCCGTGCTGTTCTAGCTGTTCAAGCAGCAAACATTGGCTCCTAGCAGCTACATCATCCGCACTAGACCTTTCTTAGCTGACTTCACTTTGTGTCAGTCCGGTCCAGACTAACACTGTAAAGTGACGGCAGTCAACTGTCATCCTGTCCTGTCAGGAGCCAGATACTCTATCTCCTGTCCTCCAGTCAGTTCTCGCTCTGTTGTAGAGCGCAGAAGAATATTACAATAACCTCTTATCTTAATATGCCAGAACAACACATTCTACTCTCCCGCTCATCAGTCGAGCATGTGATCCGGTCTATCCACCGCTTCCTGCAGCTTATCGGACAACCCGACCAATCTGTTGGCATTCTCTTTGGCTTCACAAAAATGGGAGAAAATAATGAAAATAATCAATAGCAGTGGTGTAACAGTGTAATTGTCGATCTGTGATCCGTACGGATCCCTTCTCACGGTTCAGCACACATGTGAACGGATTAATTACAGTTAACGTCATCCATTACAGTTTTAGTGACCATCTTTATCCACCAAAAGTCAGTAAAATATGAGATCAGGACATCATTTATGTTTTTATATTCTATGTACTTCTGACTGTAGAGTAAGCCACTATAAACCTATATAAAAACACTGTCAAGGAAAATAAAGAAAATACCGTGATATACCGTGAAACCGCCAGAATCTTAAAAAATACCGTGATACAAATTTTTGGTCATACCGCCCAGCACTACACTATCGTTTAAAAAAATATTGCGATTGTAAACTCTGTTGATATTTTTACACAGCCCTAGGAGAGACATGCCTTCTCTCTGGCAGATTCACCTCACTTTCTGTCACCGTCTCCCAATTCTACTTCATTCATGTTACATCAATCATTTAAGCTCATCAACTTTATAGTTTTAAGTCAGGACATTCATTATTTGATTGAAGTAGTTATACGGTGTTAAAATGTCCTTGAATCCCTGTGTGTGCCACTGACGACACCACAGCACGAGAGCCGCACAGAATTAACATCACAGAGTTATGAAAAGTCAACCTGGAGGAATAAGACTGAAAGGGAAGGACCCAGCTATAGTGACTGACAACTGTACTGAATGCACTTTACTTCAAATGACTTTAGGCTGTGCCGGCGGTGTGTGAATGTTAGTTAGTCCTGATGAGCAGGTGACACCTTGCATGGCAGCTCCTGTCATCAGTGTATGAATGGGTGTGAATGCTGAATGACACGTAGTGTTAAAGAGCTTTGAGTGGTCGGATGACATGGGAGAAATGTGTTACTTGTTGTTTTTGCAGTGCAGAAGACTGTGATGTAAACTGTATCACTACGGAGTAGTAACATAAGTCAGACTGTAAATACACAGACCACAGCTGTCTTTGGTTTTGTATCTTCAGGAGATCTGTTGCCCATTATTTTACATTCAAAGCTTCTATTGAGGTTTTCCATTGAAGCTTTAAATGTCTGTTGTCATATTTTATGACATCATCACTCAAAAAAAGTGAGAAAGAAAATGTGATTGTGTTATTGTGGTGATATTAATGTAATTTATGGCGCTGTGAGATTGCTGCTGGACTGCCTTGTTCATACAGATGCTGCCTCCATTAGCGTTCAGCAAGTTATTGGATCACACGAGTCGGGAACTATCCTACGCAGAAATGGAATTCTACTAATAGTGTAATACTAACATAAGTGTAGCCTGATTTTCTATCTCTAACTGAGCAGAAATACACAATGAATAGACACGGAAAAAAGAAACCAGTGTTGAATGTGAACGTTATGCATGAAGCTTCAAAGATTCCATCTCTTCGGCACAGCCTGACTAAAAGATAGAAGAAGCCCTCACTTCTCCTTTCACTGAAAGTACAGAAAGAGTTGACAGTAAGGCTGCTTAGCAGAAGTACAGCCAGCTGTGGTGAAGAGCAGTTGACCACGAGATCACGGAGCAGCCGAGTACTCGTAGCGCTACCGTCTCAAACATCCGGTGTGATGGTGGCCCCACCAGCCCTGCTGCCTGCACTGCTGCAGTACAGACTCACGGCCACACCCTGCACCAGGATCCACACCAGCACATCAACCTGGATCAGGGTAGTCCTCCGCTTCAGAACATGTTAGGTGTGTTGTTGTGCAGAGCTGGGACATGTCGTGACAGTAAAGCTTGTTACAGAGCTCAGTGCCACTGAGAGATCTGTTCATATCATTGGATGCAGCTGTGTTTACCCTGCTGACGGTCATATACTCTTATCAAACTCCCAGTATGAAATGTTGACAGACAATCCCTCGTGTCTTTTGTTTGGTAAAAAAAAAAAAAGGGGGGGGGGGGGGGGTGGGTGGCACAGTAAAAGAAAAAATACATTCTTCCTGTTTCTGTTCCAGTAGTTTCTCTTTCTTAGTCTTATGATGTCTAAATCCATCTCCACTCTTCCTGTAAAATGCTACAGTATTATTGTCACGATCAGGCTTTGCCTTCTGTGTTCTGTGTGTGTCTTTGTGGAGCTTCACCCTCCTCACTCTACCTGTCAGCCACTCCCTCAGCACTAGCCTAACTCCCTTCACCTGCCTTTGATCAGTAATCAAGCACTCCCTCATCAGCACAACTCCCCTCACCTGTTCAAGCCACTATTTAAACCCCTGCCTCTCAGTCACTCACTGCCAGATCATTGCCACGTCTACCCGCCCGTTTGGCTTGTCCTGTTCCCGGCTCCCCGTCTGCCTGCCCTGCCTCGTCCTGCTGGATTTCCCCCGTCGTCTCTTGTCTCATCTGTGAATTCCCTGTGTTCCTGTAAGTTTCCTGTTTTCATTAACTTCCACTTCACTCTACTTTTGGTCTGGTCTGCGTTTAAGTCCTCCATCATGCCCCGCGATATTTATTGATATGAGCCCACTAGTCCTCAAATCATATAGAACCGCATTAGCTCATTGAGGACAAAATATCGAGGACATATTGATACCGTGATAAGAGACCAGATTTGGTCTTAGATATTGTAATATAAGTGTTGTATTTGTATGTATGCTACTAATGACATGATTTGTTTTAATCCATAAAAATACAATCTTTTATTTTCTTATCATTTGAATTGTGTTTATGAAGAAAAAACACACGATAGATGGCTACAACAAAGTAAAAGGATAACATTTAGAATTTCTGATGGTTTACTGACTTCAGAGCGGTTAAAAGACTTTTTAGATGTGGTAAATAATGGTCTGGATCCTTGTAGACTAGCTGCTATAATCAAACGACAAAGAGATCTGTATCTGACAATATGGATCATCAATTTGTATCAGCGGCAAAGCTATATTTGCGCCCTTTTATCTTTTGTGCTGATCTGATCCAATCTGAACCCGAGTTCAGTGATCCGTTGCACCTCTAAGTTTAAATACATCATATCGCTCTAAAGCATCAGATTGAAATCCTTCTGGTAACTGAACCCCGGCCAGGTAACCTGTTTCACCTACACCTGAACCACTGCTTCCACTCCAACCACAGCAGCTCTCTATATGACACACCCTAACCCCCCCCCCCCCCCCCCCCCCCCCCTGTGCCTATGTTGGGACGACCACCACATCATGTAGAATACTGATACTATTCTATCCATCAGTGTCACTTCAACAGTGTACTGAAGGTTGGTATGGCAGTCAGTGCTTCTATTGTTTACATCGCAGCTGATGTGTTAATTCATCAATGTTGGGACGAGGAAAACCTCAGTCAGTCACAGTCAGCGTGTGTGAGGGAACACACACATCTGCACTGAGGTTGGTTTGATCAGCAGCAGCTGGACACATACAGAGCCGAGTCTAAAGCACACAGCAGCTCTGTGATCAGACTGTATTCATGCCAGTACTTTGACATCCAACGGGTTAAAAATATCTAAAGGTCAGCAGATATATTAGCATACTACATCAGTTCAGATGGTATTTCACCACAATGACGGATCACGTGTACATGTGATTACTCAGTGGTATCAGAACAAAAGTAGTCACCAGACTTCATTTAATGTCCAGTGAAAAAAGAGTAGGTGAAGGTAAAGTATGGCGCTATCGTGCTGCGTTTAAGCTATAAAAAATGTAAGCAAACCAGATTAGTTGTTCCATCTTATTTTCTCTCTGTACATTTACTCCTGAAAGAAGCAAAAGTAATAGCTTGACCTATCGGTACAGCATTGATAGCGGCAGCTTCTTCTCGGTCACAGGTCTACTGAGTGATGGACTCCATCCATTTAAGGCTCCCTGTGAGAGCTGAGACCAGTCATCGAGATTCATAAACAGAATCGGGCCAATGTGCAACTTTGTAGATCTGACAAAAAGAAAGCGTATGCATATTTCTGGCTTTGTGCACTTGAAGTTGTGAAACTACAGATATCTTTCAACATCCTTTAAAGTAGCTGCTGGTATATATTTAGCAGGGCAACATGAGCACAGGACTGTATCGCTGCTCTGCGTCCTCCAGCCCAGCAGAGGAATTCAAACGTGCATTCCTCTGGAATACCAGCACGAGAGCACAGAGAGAGAGGCTTTATTCAGCTGTACAGTAAGTCACTGGCAGCCAGCACAAGAACTAAATGCAGCCAATCCCCATGGAACACAGGAATGTGAAGACGGAGACATTCTGTGGCAAAGGGAAGATAACATCTCATCTCCACTCTGAGACCGCTTTCAACTCCCAGGCAAAACTCCCACCAAAAACAAGGCTGTTTGGAATATACACTATATGCCATTTCCTGTACTTATTTGCATTTAACCGTTGCTATAGAAACACTATTAGTTACATTGTCGTGTTAAGTAGAAATGTCTACAATGTTCAAGCACGAACTCCTCACAGAAGTCCTGTTCAGTTGGGCGAACAGAGACGGGATTCTCTCTGCCTGATGTTGAAGGACAATGTTATGCTTCTCAGCTTGACTCCACACATGAAGTTGAATATAGTCTGACAGACCCTGGTTTGACAGGGAATTCACAGCGAGGGGACCTCCATGGTCACATACAGCACAGCAACAACTAAAAGCAGCAGATGCTCATATTTGAGGTGTATACTAACATACGTCGCATAACAAAGCAGACATGAGCACGTGCTGTGACTGACTATCACATCACATGCAGTACCTCCACCTCTTCATGCCTCTGCTGCAATGGTGCTCGAACTGATTCAACTATAAAGCAAAGTCTGTCTGTCCGTCTGCTGTTGGCATGTCTGGATAATCTACTTCACACTTGTCAGGTGTATTGCCGTGGATTAAAGGAAGTGACGTGTCAAATTTGGTGCAACCCGTGACACGTTCAATATTAATGGATTTGAAGAAACAAACGCAGCGCTCTGAGCAACAGTGTGAACAGAGTTCAGGGGTACATGTCTTATTTGTCATTTCTTCGCTCCTCGCTTGAACCAGAAGTTGTTCTGCTCTGCCATCTTGACAGTATTTGATTGGTTTTCTGATTCAACATCTTAAATAAAGGTTCATTGTAGATCTAAACAGAGACCACAAACAACTTTCTACATTTATTAGAAAGATTTGTCTTTTCATGATCTGATATTTCCCTCAATAACTTTTATTATGGAAACAATTAAAGTCAGAGAGAGCTGAGAGTAAACACTTTTTACATCATTGATCATTCCTGAGTGTCGGGTTTGATAAGTTATATCATTTAAGATTAACCTGAAACATGGAGCCGAATACATTAACTCCAGTGTTCAAGAGAAACCATAATCATATTCTGGGTTAATTAATAATGACTTAACAATCAGAATTTCAAAACATAAAGACTTAAATAATTAATAAATAATATGAACTCATTGTGTCCTGCGTAGGGTTGGGTACCGAAAAACGGTGCCGGTATGGATCCGGTTCCTATACGTCCGGTACCTCCCGAAACGCAACGCAGTTTCTGTGCTTCCTTTCGGTGCCTGAGCCGATTGAAATACTTTTTTTGACACTACTCTGATGACTCCGTCCTGGCAGCAGGACTCTGTCCTCCGCTCCTCACTCATAGTATTATTACAACGGGGAACTTAGCGCTGCCGCTCATAAAAACACAGGCACGCGAATTCTTCTTCTTCTTCGAGACCAACTGGCGGTTGGCAAACAATGAATTGGCGTGTTACCGCCACCAACTAGTAAAGTAAATTAAAATAAGTCATGAGACGTGTCGTATTTTGCCAGAGAAGGAAAATATGCTCATATTTCTGCAAAATAATTGCTGAAGTTTGAAGCTGTAGTGTGTGTACAGAGTGTGTGTGTTTTGTATTTATTTAAGTATACTGTTAACAGTTAACATATTGTTCATAGTTAAAAAGTTTGAAGCAAAGTGTTTTGTATTTATTTATATTTACAGTACACTTTAACAGTTACTTTTTTCTTCAAATTGAACAATATATTATCGGTTCAGGCACCAGTATCATTTTAAAAGTATCGTTTTAGCACCGGTATCGGAAAAAACCCAAACGATACCAAACCCTAGTCCTGCGCCTATAAACAGAACACAGTGTACAGTATAAATCATGTGTACAGACACAAAGTCTATCAGAAGTCTCTCCAGCTGTTAAAGCCGACTGACGGCTGATCCAGCTGTGATCAGTTGACCCGCCGTCACGTCATGTGACGCTACAAAGGAAAGGACGTCTTATTTCTCTAAAACATATTTCCTCGTTTCCTCTGTCCTCGCATGGTTTCCTTGTGCAAGACTCAAGTGAAGGAAACGTGGATGCAATTAAGAGACTTGGGATGAATCCCAGCATGTCGTCCGCAGCAGGCCTGACTTGCATTCACTGCACTTCCTTTTGCTGCTGGATGCTGGACAAAGTCTGCTACGGTCACATGGATGCTGGATAAATGTTAAACCCAAACTCCTGTTCCCTCTGCTGGAGTGAACAGGAGCAGAATCACAGCGGAGTGTTTCACCAGAGAGCCTGTGAGCAGCTGTGACTGTTAGACTTGATACTAACTTTAACTCTGAAGTAAAACTATGATCTATTACAGTGAAACTATTAATACCGCACAGTAAAGGTTCTGCATTGAAATGTTCACTTCAAGTGAAGAGTGAAAAAGAGGAATTATCAGAACAATTTACTTAACGTCTGATCAAGCTGGACCTTTGAATGCTAATACTATTCTGGATAGTTTCATGAATAATAATGCATGCTATTTGAATTGTTCTATTTTCTCTTCTCTTATTTCTCTGTCTGGTAAATGTAGTACTACAAGCTTTTGTTTTGAAGTAGAAGTACACAGCAGGGCTTGACATGAAGCGTCTTCAGCTCCATGCAGAGGCTGAAGGCTCAGGTGTTCTACTAACCCCATATAGGCCTATTCATTAATAAGTCAAATACACTGAGATTTACACAATTGGACAAAAGTAATGTCAAATTCTAAACGTCATCTTTTAACGTTGTTACTGTCATCTATTGTGGTTATCTGCATAAAAACAGACAATTTAAAGATGAGGAAATAAGTGATTGTATTTGTCTTTAGATCCTAGCTTTGATTAAAAAGAAAATGCATCTCGTCATTTGTAGTTTTGATGATGTATTATAACACTAAATTAGGAAGTTAAACGGCTCATAATAATTCTCTTTAATATTGCTGTGAAAACTGCTCCTTCAAACTACTGGATGTATTCAAGTTTATCACCAGAAACTACATTTTACAAGGTTACATTTGAACACATCATGACGACGTTGTAATATACCTTCACCTAATACTCATTGCACTTTTTGGAGCTTGAACGCACCATAATGGAACTGAATGGAACCTCCGCACATTTGCTGTTAGCTCTTTATTTAGCCAAACAGAACTTCAACACGTGTTGTTCACAGTGTAGTCTTGTCAGGGCTGACAAGTTATTCCAGAGAACATTGAGTCAGAATAGTAACATAATCCATATTAGTCATATCTAAACATCATAGTACATCTAAAGCTGTTTGGGCCCGTTTAGTGTGACTTGAGTGTGTGACTCGACATGTCATGTGAGGTGTGTTGCTGAGGACCAGAGGAAGCTCAGTGTTCAGTGTCTACTTGTTCTGAGCGATTCTCCAGAAAGCTGCAACAGCACAGTCAGACATGCAGCCCGTTGTCAACACACAGCTTCCATCAGACACTCTGAGGACAGTTGGTTTAAGATCATAGAGAACTAGCTTGTCTTCTGAGCCTTTACAATGAACACCGGACTGTACAATGATGTGATACCACCAGCAATGCACAGTGTTTCATTCCTAGCACAGAGTGGGTTTGCACGTGAGCAGACAAGCAGCTGCTGTCTCAGTATGAGAGGAAAGCCCACTGCTTACCTTAAAACAATGCACGTGTGTGTTTGGGAATGTTTCTGTGTAATAAACCAGAACGCTCTTCAAATGTCAATGGTGCTGACTCGGAATGAATCAGCAGGATTCATGGGAACCTGAATGTTCACGAAGAAGTGCACATGTCATCTCACAGCTTCAGCTTGGTAATTAGCTGGGCCTCCTTCAGTCACAATAACACAATAATCAGGTCAAAGATCAAAACCACTGACTTCTTTGAAAATGGATCCATTTTCTCCAAACCGCCTGACTGCGTGATCTGATCTGATGACGGCTGAGCTGCTTGTGTCTCTGGAGCTCTCGTGGTTTACTCCACTCCCCAGACAGCACACAGGCTTTGGCTCGAGTAACACAAATCATTTCTTGTGCTGGAGTGGCAGCACATGTTGTCTTGACCAAATATGGCTGAGTGAAAACACCACAGTCTCTCTGCAGCACACTGGAATGAAAAGCAGGTCTCCTTAACGGGTGTGAGAGTGGGCCATGAATGCACCGCAGCTCCTGCTCTACAGGCTGACTGTGTGGAGCTGGTGGATCAGCAGCCACTAAAGCTCACTAAATAGTAGTGGAACGGACCCTTGTTGATCCTCATGCATAACAACCATGGATTAATTAGTTAACCATCATAGGGTGAAATATAGTTTTACTGCTGATCGTCGCTGCGACGCGTTCAGGCTGTTCAGTGGAAATGAGTATTCGGTGAAGGTAAATTATAATGTCATCATGTAAAATGATAAACTTGAATAAATCCAGTTGTTTGAAGCAGATGTTTTCACAGCAACTTAAATAGATATTGGAGCTCTAAACAATCATTACAAATACTAATGAAAAGATGTTTTATCAATACAAATATAATCGATTGATATGGGTTGATTATGCTAATAACCACTATAGATGACTTTAACAAGGTAACAGGAGAACATTTAGAATTTTTGATAGTTTACTGACTTCAGAGCGGTTGAAATGATTTTTGGGTCGGTAAAGATAATAGTCTGTATTGTTGTAGACCAGCTGCTACAACCAAACCAATCAACAGAAACAATCGGACTCAGGCGATATGGATCACCAATGATCTGCAATTGGTATTGGTGGCAAAAAGGTTTGATCTCTAAAAGTTATATTTGCTTCCTTTTTTTTTTGCGCTGATTCCATTCATGAGTCAAATCTGAGATATATTCAGAGTTTTATGATCCATGTATTAATAAAAAACTATTTATGAATCTGTATCTATTTCCCCCGCGCTGTTGGCAGAAGAGCCGCTCACTGCGACATGGGAATGAATTACAATATAACATGTTTAAATATATGTCTCGCTTTCTCCTTGATGGTCTGACAAAGTCGCTTTAAAGAAATATTGTGGCTAAAGGGGCTAAAAGGTCACTAAATCTAGAGCCAACACTGGTGCTGGGTCACTATGGTGAGTTTGCCTTTTTGTAGTGCTGTCCAAATGTATAGTGAGAATTATTATAGCCTATAGTGGACTCAGTGTCCCACAACGCATGGTGGAATGTGGCGTACAACTGGTGACCACTAACCGAGCACTATATACCATCATGCACTGCACTAAAGGAATAATGTCGGAGGAGACAGAGCAGCCAATCGAGAGAAATCCAGGAGTTGTGGCACAAAGATGATTTCATGTGAGCAGAGCAGCACAACACAAAGACTCACAAAGTACTTTGTTTTCATTCACTGGTTTGTGACATCGCATACTGCTTTACTACTTCTGTTCTTACCTTTCACAATAAAAGCCCTGGACAAAAACGCTGCATCACTGTTTACCTGGGGAACATGAATTTACTCAGGGCATTTCCATAAGCGGCAACTCAATTTCTATCACAAAAATTGATGTCTGCATTTAAGATGGTAGTCCACCATCCGACGACGTTGATGTGGCACGCTTTAATTGTGAGACAGCGAAAGTAGTTTCTGAAAGTTTTTATTTTATTTTGCCTATGAGCCACGTAAACAATCATGCGGAGCATGCGTGTCAATTTGACCGAGCATAATCAGCTTCATCTGAGACTGATAAGCAGGTCAGCTGGCATGGTCGGTCAATCTGATCAAATGGCTGATTCCGGTCACCGGCCGATTGATTGGAGCATCTCTACTCATCTTTAACAACTAATACCTTCCTTGACTGTGTTTTTATATATGTAGGTTCATAGTGGCTTACTCTACTGTCAGGAGTAGCCTACATAGAATATAAAACTATTTTAATGTCGTCATGTATGACTGCTTTGCTGACTATAGGGTGTGCTCGTTTGTTCGTATAATGTTGGGATAGCAGTTTGGCTGACGTATTGTCGCCCCGGTCAGACATACCTTGAATCCAGTGTTTTAATCATTGCTCTGAACCCGTCTTCCTCGACTGTCTGTAGCGGGACCATGTCCTTGCATAGATGGGTCATTGTTACGTTCGTAATGTCGCTCAACCGCTTGCTTTTCTTGTCATATGCTGCCTCGAGCTAATGCCTCTTCAAGCGATGTGTGACCCTTTGGCTTCACCGTCTCACTCGTGCTAACGTTACTGGTTGACGGCCACGAATCCGACGGCCGTCATCACTCTTGGTATTCCAACACATGTTTTCTGCTGAGGTGATGGAGTAAGTTGCTCGTGTTACCACCAGCGGCAACAACAGTGGCTCGAGAAACTCGCAAAACGTTGGATTTTTTAAAACCAAAACACTTCCAAACAGCAGAGCCAGCTCCTTTCTTGGGCACAGACTCTATCGGTGCATCTCCGGTCTGTCTGTGTTCATGCTGCATCGCTCTGTTCTGTTCTTTAATGTAACGTTACTGTAGCGATGGAGCCTCTCGCTGTTAACAGACTGTTGTGCTAGTGGGCGAGCTTTACCCAGCATGCCATTCGGCAGTGAAATTTTATAAATGTACAATTATTAGTGCTACAAATTGTTTATTTGTCACAAACTGTTGTCGTGGTGTTTTGCCCTGTTAAAGAGTTAGTTGTGGGTTATGAAGTTATAACCATGACTAGGGGTCCCTCTCAATACACATAAGACAACTAGCTCCGTCTGTAGCCTTCTTAGAGGTGAACAATATATGCTGCTGCGTGTTGAAGAGTGACAGCAGTTGTCTCGGCTATGCACCGGTATGACGGTGTGTGACAAATTCATATCATACGGGAAATTAAAGCACTACCTGGCACATATCACATTTCAACTGTCTACACACATTGCTTGTTCTTTATTGGCTGGGACAAACAAACGCTGAAGCACAAATATCTGCGATAAGCTGATGTCGATAACGTCAGCTGCCTGATTGGTTGACCAGCCTCTAGTGGTGTCACGGATCACGGATCGATCCGTGATCCGTTCGGATCAGCCCTCACGGTTCGGGTCACTTTTTTTTTTTTTACAGCGTAATCATCATAGTGTGTAATAAAGTTCTACTGCTGCTGTTCCTTTTCAAGTAACAAGTCCCCGAATATCAATGCAGTGTCAGTGAACACATATACAGCAGGAGTGTGTTCACGTGAACGGAGCAGGCCAGAAGCATTTAACGGTGAAGTCATGGCGAGCGGAGGAACATGAGAAGCCGCGGCGTCATTTAAGTCGCGAGTTTGGGGACATTTTGTCTTCCGTGTAACGTATAATGACGGATGAGGGTGGTGGACAAAGCGTTACGGTATGTAGGCGTTATTTAAAGAGAGACACGACAATGGCAAAGCATCGGCATGTCCACACATATGAAGAGACACCATCCCGTCTCTCAGCGACGGGGACACTCCGGTGCAGAAAACAAAGGATTTCTAAATCTGGTTAAAATGCTTGCGCCACGCTACGAAATCCACTCACCGGCGCTAGTCCGGTGCTGTAGACACGCCCCCTCTGTGACAGTCACACACACACACACCTGGTTCAGGTGCTGACAGAAGTATCAGAGTGAAGCTAGACAGGCCCAATAATATTCCAGTCACCACAGAAAGGTCGACCCTCTCCCCAGACAATGGAGATATTCTCATCTTTTTGAAAGTAATGTAACATTATTGTGTATTTGAATGGCATAACCTGACAGGAAGTAAACACAGACCCAAGTTGTTGCAGAGCAGTTCAGTTCAGTGTAAACGGTGGAAGCTAGCTCACTGGCTGTTTCTTTCTTTCAGTATTGATGAAAGGACGAGGATATCAGAATTGAGTATTCTTGAATGTTTTATTTTTATTTATTTATTTCATTTTTGTTTCAAATTGGACATCTTCAATATTTTTGTTTTCATGTAAGACTATAGCCCAAAGTTCTTTGCTTTAAGTTCTTTAATTAATAAATGGAAAGCAAAGTTATATTTGTTTCCTCCCCTTTTCTTTGTTGATCCGAAAAATTATCCAAACCGTGACTCCTGAACCGTGAAAGATTTCACAGGGAACCTGGAACAGATTTGCTCTGCAACATTTATTAGCTACAAAATAAATCTACAAAGAATCAGCTGTTAGTCAGCTCACATGTATTTAATGTAGCAAGAGAAATCATGAGATTCAGGTGAGGGCAAGTTTAAGTGATTGGGTGCCATTGTGTCGACTTTCAACAATTTCACAATTTACAATATGACAGCAGCATGTATGGGGAAGGAACTGGGAACTAACTTCAACTCAACACAGACCGATCCTTATTTCATAACTAATATACTGGTTGATTATCAAACTCATTTCCCAATGGTGTGAGTCTGGCTCTCCTCTGCCTGTATGGACACCTTTTGTCCTCCTGACTGTGACCGACTGCACCGCTTTTGCCAATCTTAGGACTCAATGCTGTGGCCTGCACTTTGGATTAAACACAGAGAACATAAACTGTGCAGTTGATCATTGTCACCTAATTAGATCCGGATTGTTCTCGCGGTCAATACAGTTCCAGCCCAAGACGCCGGTATGGGAGCTCTGTTGTGAGGTAAAGTGCCTAACGGTAACATTTAAAGGTTTATCAGACACTAAAACACTGTACAACATGTTACACAGTCATCTACCAGGACTGCAAGCTTGCATGCATGTGGCTGGCCAATGCAGCGCCTTGTCCTATGACGCCGTGTCCCCTTGAAGCAAAACCTGAGCCAGATGACCCTGAGCCCTCTGCTCTGCCACCAGTGCAACAGTCTTCTCTGCACATGTTCAGTACTCCGGTGGTGCATTGAAATAATCAACTGACATGT
Source organism: Lycodopsis pacificus (assembly GCA_028022725.1). Classification (NCBI taxonomy): domain Eukaryota; kingdom Metazoa; phylum Chordata; class Actinopteri; order Perciformes; family Zoarcidae; genus Lycodopsis; species Lycodopsis pacificus. Next base: position 20,501,169 of record CM051707.1, read on the forward strand.
TGGAAATCCAAAGTGTTAACTATTTTGTACAGCTACACTGGAAGGCAGAGTGAGAAGCTGTGAGGTGGGTGGGGTGGGGCAATCACACAAAAGTGACAGAAATGGTTGTGTCAAGAGAGACGTTCTTTTTCCTCTCTCGGCTCCATACAGCGTGGAGTCGCTCTCAGAAAGCCACAGAGAGGGTTGGACAACATCAACACTTCAAATAGACATGAAGTGAAGAAAAGCAGGACGCTCACATTGGGGGGCTGAACCAGAGGATACTTCTTCCGACTTTCAACACTGAAAATACTTCAAATCGACTGTTTTAGTTCTTTAGTTTGTCTTAACAGACATCATCTGAGAATAGAGAAACTATTTCCATCCATCGGGTCCAATCTTCTCTAAGTTCAAACAACACTGATCATTACAGCATTACATGCGTGTGGTCCTCATGTAAGAACTCCTATTATTGCATACAACTACTTTATCACCACAGTAGTAGGGAAACAGTGACTTTAACTATTATGTAAGACACTAAAGAATGTGAGCCTTGACTAGAGGCTGTGCTCTGACAGACCTTCACAGACCTCGCAGGCTTCTGATACACACACATCTCCATCTATTACACTGTAGCTATACTATTACAGTTTAATGAGAACTGTTCTGGTAGTGAACATACAGCGTGCTATGCCATTTAGAATAAAAAACGACCACGGAATTACAGTATAGGTTTATGGACATCCGTGAAAATGTCCTTTGCAGCGGAGGCAGTCCTATCATGTGCCAACATGTACACGCTGTTATCAGGCCTCACACAATCCTCCGGACCAGGTTTCCACATTCCAACCTGTCTTCTAGTCCACTACTGACACAAGTGTATTGCTCGGAGTAAACACGTCTATCTGCAAAGTCCTCCGTTCTGTCGCACACCACATCACAGTGGTGTAAGAATTTACACCCGGAGGCTACTTTTTCTTTCTCGCTTGTCTGCTAGCTGTTAACACGCCCAGCTGTGTTAGACCAGAACTAAAAGACCCGACAGAAGGTCGCATGCGAGCTAGCCTGGACATACAGGTCCGGACCGGGTCTGAACACGTCACATGGGTCATGAAGCGGAGCGGCTGCTGTAGGTCAGCACCGAGCCGGACTGTGGAGGTGGTCTCGAGACAGTAAACTCTTATAAATTAGGAACTTTGACAGAGCAACACTTCTCAGAATGCCAGACTTACTCTACGGAAACTTGAACACATCTCTGCATGTTCCTCAATAGCCTACAGGACATTGAGTTCAGTGTGCGTGTGCGCGTGTGGGTGGGGGGCATATTTGGCTGTCTGTCTGTGTGGCGCTTGTTACTTACCAGCACGTCGTTTCCGATATGTTCATTAACTAGCTTCACATACACGGTAGTTTGAACTGCGGCCTAATCTGCGTAAATGACTTGTCGGGAGTTTTCTCGCTCCCACGTCGAGTCTAATGCTGACGTCAAGGACTTCTTGTTAGAATCGTGGAAACTTTTCAAAGTAAAAAATAAGCATTCAGCCTGACCTGAGCGCGTGAATCCACTCCCGCCGGCGGCCCCTCGGACTTTGAAAACCAAAATAGTTGAAGGTGTTGGGGTTATTCCGGGTAGAGAGCGAGCTTTTGAGCAAGGGGAAAAGCCAGACAGCGTCTCTTGGTTACCCTCCCTATCCGCCTCAGCAGTGCTGCTGCTTAAACTCCACCCTGGCGGCCGCGTCGCTGTGCGGTGGGGCGGTGTCGCTCTTCCGTGGACATTTCGGTGTACTGCTGCTCTATGGCTGAGCCATCCACGACTCGCCTATGGCAGAAGCCCTACATGCCTACATGCCTACATGCCTACATGCCTATATGACTGCGGTCAAGTGAGCCGTCATCCGCAGAACGTTGGTCACGTCTGCCGGCGCTTGAAATGTAATGCTTGTCTATTCGTGGTGCTACGGTACGGGTGCTTGGATAGCCCAGAAAGGCCGGAAATAGACCTATATTTCATCAATAATTTGTCCAATTTGATATAACAAGTCAAAAACAACGTTATTTTGTAAATTAAGTGAAATACAACAATAATAAAAGCTGGTTACACTGCTGTATAGTCTTTAATTGAAAAAGGGTTCGAAAATTATAATATTACCTAATGATCTTTGATCTGTAAAAAAAACATTTCCTTCATTGGTTAGCTACAATTTCCATTGGAGTTCTGTTCAAGATGACCCCATATATCTCCATGTCAAATGTAATGTAATTCTACTGTACAGTTTTAGAGAAAACTAAAGGCAGTCAGGTCAAATGACATTTTGATATTCATAATTTCCCTATATTTGACATTTGATTAAAACAAATCCTTAATATCAAACTTTCACTGGATTGTTGTTCATGAGGACCCTCACTATGCCCATGTATAATTTCATCAGATATTACTGTACATTTTTTGAGAAAATTAAAGGCAAAGTCGGCTCAAATGAAATTATGATATTCATAATGTCCTCATATTTTAACTGTTAAATAAAGATAAGATAATACTTGGATTCTTGTTCATGATCACTCCGACTGTCCATTAAAACACCTATGTAATTTTGCTGTATTTCTAATGTTTTGATTGTCTATATTGAAAATCTAGACATTAAGCTTAGTAAAAGCCTTGGTCTTTTGTGTCATTTTGGACATAGCTCTACGTACCTCCTTAGTGTGGTGGTTATCAAAGGCATTGTTCTAAACCTAATGTATTTGGATTCAGATTCAGTTGGAACATATTAATTGTTTTCTAATTGTCAAGTTTCAAAGAAAAACGTTTAATGATAAAAACACAACATGAAACGCAAAACATATCTCACCACCCTCTCCACACAGACAGATATAGGAAGGGGGCATATAAAAAGAGACAAAAAATAACAAATACTGTATGTGGATTTAATTGTTGCACAAACAGCATTTCCAGTCACTGTTCTTTATTTTTAAAAGGAGGGAATGTAAAGAAGTTACATTCTAATAGAAGTTACATTCTAAGAAGTTACATTCTAATAGAATGTAACTTCTTTAGATTCAGATGGAGTTATGATGGTAGCAGTCGCCCAATTGCAGATTCAGCTTGAGCAAAACCTTTGTCCATTGTGTTCAAATCAGGCCCATAGGAGTTTGCAAGGCAGGCGTCCTTTCTCTAAACACTGACCTGATGCATCAAGTGGATATGTTTTGCTGGACATAATATTATGCATTTGTCCTCTACATCCTCTAGTCGGAATGAGCATACTTATAAACGCACTGTTACAACTCCTTCATAGTGTCATATTGCTTTTCGGAGAATTATGATTATACGTTCATAGTAGATGCAAAAGTATACTTCTAGTAGTATATGTACAATATATTATGTTGAACATTGTTGCTCCTGGATGGATCACAGCCAACCCAATTATGTTCAACACAGCTCCATGTCCTTGGTCATGGTGCCACAGCACTTAAAAGAATAAACTTCATAATTCTCAAAATTCTGACCCTTTGCTATTTTATTAACAGCATTTACTTGTACTTTTAATATTAAAGTACATTTAATATCAGAAAATTACTTTTGATACTTAAGTACAATAAATATCAGATACTTTAAGACTTTTACTCAAGTAGTATTCTAATAGGTGACTTTTACTTTTACTGGAGTCATTTTCCAGGAAGGTATCTTTACTTTTACTCAAGTATGGCTTTTGGGTACTTTATACACCACTGCAAATAAATAATTCTCAGTTTATATATTTTCACTTACAAACTTGATTTTTGATTGCAGTGCGAGAAATTTGCTTTCAAAACATTTATTTTTGTTTGCGTAATAAAGACACAAATACCTTCATAAAAATACAACTAAATTGTGGATGAAGTGTCTTTATTCTTTGATTTGTGGGTTGCTGGAAAGATAATTAAATGAACTAGAAAATGCATTTCCTGCTGGAAATGCGTTGGAATGCTGAAAACTGAAATTAATTGCAAAAACATTGCTGAAAATAGATATCTAATTCAAAAACAATTGCAAAAAGCTTAATCTTTCAAAAAGTTTAAAGATTACAAATATGAAAAGTCATATCACACCTCTCCTGAAAGAGCTGAACATTTTGATATTCGAACGGTTTCTGTAGCTTAAAAGAATTCCAGCGGTAGTGATATTTGTTGTAGTAGAAGTATTATTAGCAGTATAAGTATTAGTAGCATTTGAATAAGTACTAGTTGTAGCAGTAGTGATATTTGTAGTATCAGTAGTCGAAGTAATAGCTGTAGTAGTGGTCGTAGTATTGAATATAACAGTAGTAGTAGTAGTAGTAGTAGTAGTAGAAGAAGAATAAGTAGTAATAGTAGTAGAATAAGTAGTAGTAATAGTAAAGTCAGTTTTTGAAGTAGTAGTAGTACTAGTAGCAGTCATACTAATAGCTGTAGTAGCAGGAATAACAGTAGTAGCAGTTGTGGTATAAGTAATAATAGCAGTGGTAGTAATAGCAGTAGTGGTAGTAATACTATTTATGGTAGCAGTAATAGCAGTAACAGTAGAAGTAATAGTAGCAAAAGTTGTAGTAGTAGTAATACTAGAAATATTAGCAGCAGTAGTAGTAGTTGTCGCAGTATTAGTAAGAGCATTCATTATTTCAACAAAAAAGCCAAATTTTGAGCTTAATGTTTAAATACAGTTAATCCATGAGGCTTTTATTTTGAAAGGGTGGGACTGGGTGGGTGGGGGAGGGAGGGGGAGAGGAGACATAATCATAATGTTTGACACACAAACAGAGGTTATTAAATGGCAGGCTTCATCACAAGCAGTTCAGTTAGAATTCACTCTGGGGCTTTTATTTTGAAATGGGGTGTGGGGGACCGCTAAAGATTCCTAAGACCTGAATGACTGTATGAGAGAGACACACAGAGATAGAGGAGTGTATGTGCGCGTGTGTCTGTGTGTTTACCAACATCACTAATTGGCTCAATCGCGAACACCTGTATGCCTGAAGCCATTTCATGGAGATAAAACAGGGAAACATCTCTCAAACAAATCATCAAAACTCCCATAACCGTAGCTCCTATTGCTCCGATATTAATAAATGAGAGGAAGGATGAGTTTAAGAACAGATCCTGTAAAAAATGTGGCTTAACTGGCGATCTAGAAATGGGGTACCGTGTTCTGTGGAAGATGTTTTTGTAGCAAAATTTAACATTGGTCTCTAGGGAGCAGAAAGTTGGTTTTCCTCTCAATTAACGGCTTCTGTGTCAAATGTGTAAATCTGTGGGATTCCACAGTAATCTTTCTACGACAAGGACAATATTAGCTACTTTTACATCCAGAAAGTATGCATGAAGAGTGAAGATTGTGGAAATGGTGGCAAAACACGTTTTTTTCACAAGAATCTCAAGCTGCTCTTCACTCTAGCGGTGACATCACGCACTCTAAGATGCGCAATACACACCCATTATAAAGTCAGAAAAGTGCTGAAAAATCATAAAAGTTAAATTGCTGCAGTTCAAAAAGTTTAAAAGATATCGGAAAGCTGAATTATGCGGCAATAGTTCAGGGTTTTCTCAACATTTGAAAGTTGAAATGGTGTCTGTAGCTGAAAGTATGAGGAAGTTGAAGAAGTTTAAGAGGATTTGAAAATCTTCTCCATAGAAACCCATTCAAAAACAAGTTGCTAAAAGCTTAATAATTCAAATAGTTTAAAGGTTAGAAATGTTAATAGCAGCATTCCAATAAATTCCATTGTTGGAATGCTTAACAGTAGTGATGTGCCGAAGCTTCAAAGCGTGTGTCGAGTAATGGAGGAGGCGTTTCCTCGAAGCGCGTATCGAGGCTTGCTTCATTTAGGGGAGGAGCCAAAAATGATGACGTCCGAAGCCTCGCTGCCCGGCTGTACCACGTGACTGCTTCGGGAAGTGGTTCAGATTTTGCCGGGAGGTTTGACAGCAATATAAACCCCTCAGGCAAAAATTCCTGTATCAAAATTTATATAGACTTGCTCTTGCGTTTTTGTGCACGCCAGCATCTTCTGTACCCTGTGAAAGGGTGTTTTCAAAGGCCGGAGAGTTTGTGTCAAAAAAAAGGAATCGTTTAAAACCAAATCGTTTGAGAAACTGTTTTTTCTGAATTAAAATGTCCCCTGTCCTGTACATCACTGTCCAAGTTCCACAAGCATATTCAGTCCCCTCTTCCTAGTTCCACAAGCACTTTCACTGTCCTCTGCCTGCTTAAGCCCATGCCATTTTCCTAAAGTGACATAATAACATTATTACACAACCTGCCATATCATATGATACTACCATTTTGTGAAATTTTACACACAATACATTCAAAAAATATTTTATTATACACATATGTGATAATTTATGTACAGAAATGATTTGGTCATACATTTTTGTAATTCATAGTCATTCCCAACAGCCATAACAGACACAAAAATTCAATGAATCGCATTATGTGGTTCAGATACAGCTGCCTGTGATTATACACTTGGCCAGTAGGTGGTTTCGTGTGCACATGAAGCTTCGAGAAATGAACCCTTTCTCGAACAAATTGGCTGAAGTGGTTCGATGCCTCATGAGGCTTCATCTCGCCATCACTACTTAACAGCATTCCAACAATTAGTGCTCAATATGACTATTCAATCCGTTTAACACAAGGAGGACAGAAGATTCCACGGGGTTGAAGCGGGTGAAAGACGGTACGACCTGACAACCCCAGACTGCAGGACCAGAGTTTATATAGTGTCGGGGGAATCGTTAGTGGGACCTGAGTCTGGTGTGTCAGGCTGCAGGAGGTGATTAGCTGAAGTAGCTGCAGCTGTGTGGCCATGGGAGGTGTCTGGTCTGACAGGGATCCTGATGCCATCAAAGCCTGTTAGCAAGTTGTACTGGATTCCTCATACCACCCAAAGTGTAATAACTGATCTCCCACTGTTATCTGTGCAGCTTTAATTGATTGCTTATTATATGTTATATATCCTCTGATTAAGCGCAGGTCTGGAAACCTTCAGTCAGCTGGTGTATCAAGATGATTTTGGCTCAGTAAGTCTGAATTGTAGATTTTTAATTTAAAACTTGTACTCTTGGACCGCAACATGATAAAATAATATTATGCAGATGTTGGCATTTCTTTTTCTGCAAAAACAACTTGCTTGAGACAGATTGCTAGCCTAATCCCAACGCTAATCTAATGTAGAAGAATAAAGACATTGACAGCCTTTTTCCACACATGTTCAATTCAATACAATTTATTTTTGTATAGCCCAAAATCACAAATTTGCCTCAGAGGGCTGAACAATCTGCACACATACGACATCCTCTGTCCCAGGACCCTCACATCGGAACAGGAAAAACTCCCACATAAAACCCTTTAACAGGGAGAAAACAGGAAGAAACCTTAGGGAGAGCAACGGAGGAGGGATCCCTCTCCCAGGATGGACAGAAGTGCAATAGATGTCATGTGTACACAATGAACAACAACAGAGTTACAACACATTCAATGCATATGACAGAATCACGGCAGGAGGCAAGACCAGGGTCCAGGTATGACCAGCATCCACGGAAACCCGCGAGGCGAGAAAGCACACACTCTATAAACTATTTCACCGTAAATAACGGTAACGTACTGGCAGCAGGGATGCCATTTTTGCTGTTTTATCTCGTCCATTTTCTCGTTTGGATATATGAAAGACATTTAAAATGACAATAAAGTGATTTAGCATTACTGATGATATATATATATACACATCACTTCACTCTGATTCAATGGCATATACCACTAATATGAACTTTCAAGTGGCATCTGCCTTCAGGAAACAGTGTACAGTTGGAAAAGTAGTGGCATACCACTCCAGGGATCGGTACCTACCACTGAACAGCATACCAGTCTAGGGAGACTCCGGTGAAGAAGCAAAGTGTCCAGATATAACCACGATCCATGGAAACCTGTGAGGAGAGAAAGCACAGAGACTCCGGGGAAGAAGCAAAGTCAGTAATGCGCCCATAATGGTTTCGGAAATAGAAATAATGCCAGGTGTCTTTACAGTGACAATAACAGATATTTAAAGATATAAAATTAAAATATAATGGCTATTATGAGACAACTCTCTAGTGGCCAAGAAATACTCCAAAAAATATATTTTTGTGAGAAAGTATTTATTGGGATGATGAACACAAGAGAGACCTTCCAAGGCTTACAGGTGTCTTTACAGTGACAATAACAGATATTTAAAGATATAAAATTAAAATAGAATGGCTGTTATGAGACAACTCTCTCGTGGCCAAGAAATACTCCAAAAATATACTTTTGTCATAAAGTATTTGTTGGGAAGATGAACACAAGAGAGACCTTCTTCCAAGGCTTACAGGTGTCTTTACAGCAGGGGTGGGCACATTTTTTGGCTCGGGGGCTACATTGAGTTTTAAAATTTGACAGACGGGCCGGGCCAGTAGCAGATGAATGGAGTGTTTGTGTGAACTAATATAAATTACAAGTAAAAGCCATGACCTAAAAGTAACTTGCATTTAATGTCAGTGGGAACAGTGTTGTTGATCACCCTTTTTAACCAATGTGTCAACGTTTGGTGTCAGTTTTGGTTGTGGCAATTCTCAGAACTAATATAAATTCCATGACCTAAAAAGTAACTTGCATTTAATGTCAGTGCGAACAGTGTTGTTGGTCATGTTGAGAATTCCAGTATTAGACGCATTATAAGTAAGATTAAATAACCCCCCCAAGTCGGTTCATCAAACACATGACGCCACCGTGAGACGATGAAACAACCGTCGTTAATTCCACGTAATTCACGCGCAATTCATGCTCAAGTCTAATTCACACGACAAAACTTTAAACCTTACTTGAGTTTCTGGTTTAACAGGCTATTTAGCTTTATCAGACCCGAAGATATCTCTCCAGTCCGCCTGACCCCACCAAATCAAATGCCCGTTATCCTATCACTCAGAGCCTTTTTCAGCTCTCTTAACTTATCAAAACTAACGTCTCTAAGACGTACCTCACCGGTAGGATTTCGCAACAAAGAACAGCGTGTAGTCAAAATACACGTCTCCCTAATCCAGCTTGCAAGTGTGTCCCACATAGTTCCAGCTACTTCAAATCAATACACGTTACCGGCTTGCTGCGGCTCGCTCCTTCGTCAGGCTTTCAGAGGCGCTGGCCACGATACTGTCTCTAAGTTTTCCTATCTACCTATATGCGGAGTTTTATTAAAAAGGTTCCGTCTTACCCTCTTGTCTTTGGCGCCTGAAAGTATCGTGGTCAGCGTTCTCGTCCAGTCCGTGTTCCAGCAAAAATCACGTCGGGATGTCACCAATTTGTTGGGACTGGAATCAAAGGATGAAGCGCTGCGAGGCCGCAGGACCTCCCCCCTGCTGCGAACTCCATACAGTGCACGCACAGTGGAAAAATGAGCTGGAACCGGTTAAAAAATTAACATCATATTTAATGTACTACATGAAATTCACTTACAAGCTGCATTAACTAATGTTCTCGAGAACAGCTAATGTTCTCGAGAACAGAGACCACACACCTATCTCACTCACAGGTGAGGCTGAAAAACCGAGGGCGGATGTTGTTGATCACCCTTTTTAACCAATGTGTCAACGTTTGGTGTCAGTTTTGGTTGTGGCAATTCTCAGAACTAATATAAATTCCATGACCTAAAAAGTAACTTGCATTTAATGTCAGTGCGAACAGTGTTGTTGGTCACCCTTTTTAACCAGTGCGTCAACATTTGGTGTCAGTTTGGTTGTGGCAATTCTCAGAACAGATCTGAGGTGTTCATCAGTTAACTGGGATCTTACACGTTATTTTTTTATTGCATAAATCATGGGTGTCAAACTCATTTTCACTCTGGGGCCACATCAGCATCACGGTCGCCCTCAAAGGGCCGGTTGTAAATGTAAGACGGTGTAAATGTAACTACTCCTAACATATTTAGTTTAGTTTCCCGGGATATCTGTGACTTCCTCAACACCTACTAAGCAGAACTAGAAAAAAAAGCATTTCCTGCTGTGTGTGTGTGTGTGTGTGTGTGTGAGTGTGTGAGTGTGTGAGTGTGTGAGTGTGTGAGTGAGTGAGTGAGTGAGTGAGTGAGGTTGGTTTTCCTCAATTAACGGCATCTGTGGGATTCCACAGTAATTTTTCTACAGAAGGACAAGATTAGCTACTCCTACATCCAGAAATTATGCGTGAAGATTGTGGACACAGTGGCAAAATACAAATGTTTTTTCCACAAGAATCTCAAGCTGCTCTTCACTCTAGCAGTGACATCACGCACTCTAAGCTGCCCAATACACACCCATTATAAAGTCAGAAAAGGGCTGGAAAAAAAAGCTTAATAATTCAAAAAGTTTAAAGAATAGAAATATGAAAAGATATAGCACACATGTCATTAAAGAGCAGAACATTTTGATAGTTGAACGGTTGCTGTAGCTTAAAAAATGAAGGAGAAGAAGAGGTGGGACGGAAGAAATAGAAGTTGAATAAAGATTCGAAGACAGCATTCCAACAATAATATCTGACTAACTGATATGTATATACATCAGTGGTGGGCTGTCAGGGCCAGCAAGGCCTTCTCTGCTGGCCGAAACAGAATCACAAAGTTATAACTATTTCATAATTTAATAATGTTTCTTAAATACACTACATGTATTATAATTTATAAAAATATTTCTCCCATTATCTTATGTATATATCTTATTGCACAGCTCCTGTCTTCCTCAGTTGCTCTGCTTCCAGTGCAGCTTGTTTTAAGTAGAGCTTTTATCCAACCAGATCTCACCTCTGTGTCTCTAGGTAGAACAGAGCCAGAGGCCTGCAGACTCACAAGTACATCCATGTGCACTTTAAGTGAATGTGGACGATATTGTTGATTGTCATAATCTTCAACCAATCAGATCTTTAGTTTGACATGTTGGGCGTATTCTTTGACGTGCCAGAGCTGCTAGCTGGCCTACAACTGTGTTCAGGACATTTCTGACCACATCCAAACAAAAATCAAACATCTTAACTGTACCAATTAAGATATTTCATGAAGTACAAACTGTGAACTGAAGCTATCCCCGGACCCTGAATCTACGATAACTATAGTGTCGTGATTCTTGCTGTTGCCCTGTGTGTGATTAAATCTCCTCTCGCACGACTCACATTACAAGTGTGTGTGCACGCCGGTTTGTTTCCATAAACATATTAAAACATGCTAAAAATAATGCTAAAAAATGTGTTCATATCGTCAACATATCATACTGTGCTCTCCTTGATATTAGCACTGTGATCACCACACACCCTGTTAAATACAGCCTCTCCTTCATTCAAGACCCAATGTATTTGCAGTTGTATGGTTGGCCCTGATAAAACATCAGTATATATTAATAACAGTAGTTATTATATTAACTGAATCTGCCATGTTTTACCATTTGTCTGAGTGACCTGAATCTCCTGTTCGATGAGGTGCTCCTGGACACACCAGACTCATCTCACAGTATGAGAAACCACCAGAGGTGGAGGTTGTGTGATGCTTCAGTCAAGCGATAGTCTTCAGACAACTCAACGTGTCAGGGTGACCACTGTGACCAAGATCACAGAGCTTCATTACCAGCTGACACAACTACAGTATACAAAAAAACGCTCTGCGCAGGCACCTCACCTCACCGATATCACTGATGCCTGGTAGATGGAGAACCTTCTGTACTGGTCCATAGACATCCCGTGCTAGTTTGTACTGTTTCCAGTCAAGATGCTCTCTATTGCTCTTCTGTTAAACTCTGTTAAACCGGAACTTGGCTGGGGCTCTGTTCCTTTGCAAAGCTTTTTATGTAATTACACAACTTAAATGGGTGATGTGAAAAAATCTTTGACTATGCATGTAGAGGGGTCAAAAACCTAGTCCATTTAGCACTGAAAATGTGAGAGTTTTGCTTGTAATTATTTATGTAATTAAATTTGCAGCATTGACAAACCCTGTCCTGTTGGGCAACATCTGTAAAGGAAAGGTGCTGGACAGAGCCTCTGTCTGGCAGCATCGCTGTGTTGGACTTCTCCACAGGTAACTTGAGGGCCTTCGATGTGACTGAGTGCCCTGAGAAAGACCCTGGTAATGCCCTCACCAAATAATTGATCCAGATAAACGCGTGTGTTTATTTCAGGGGACATGCGGAAATTGACACATGTTGCTGGTGTTGGGATCAATAGGGGCTTGTTTGAGTTATCAGCATTTAAGAAACTGAATTCTTGACGTCAATAGAATTATTAATGTAAGTATTAATTATTAATGATTATTAATAATAACGGGGCACCACCCTGCGAACAGGGACCGATAACCAAACGATAAAACTAAGTCTCATAATTAGTGGTCACGCATAATGTCAGTAGTCTGCTTATGACTATGCATTCAGTGACAGTGAAGGGTTGAATTCGAGCACAGACACAGTTTCATTACATACACATGCACAAGTAATCACAGACGACTGCTCCTTAAAGTATAACAGGGTTTATTAAATCAGAATAATAAATGATTAGATCAATTAATATTGCAACCAACAAACGTTATCATACAATTTTATATGCCTAATACCTAAAGGAAAGAATAAAATGTGTGTGTGTGTGTGTGTGTGTGTGGAGAGAAAGGGGAGGTCTTGAAATTACAGTCGAAAACTACAAAGATGGCGGAGTCGAATGACGTAGCCAAACTAGCAGAGGGGGATGAGACTGTGGGTAATGACGTGTGTGACAAAGGAGGGGCCTTGAGATACTACAGCTAACCTACCACCAGATGGCGGAGTCGAGTGACTCGGACAAAGTGGCGGCGGTGGTGCTGTGTAACCACGTGTGTGATCGGGGCAACGGGGTTACCCGGGGGCAGACTATGTGTGTGAGTTAGGGGAGAGGCAAGAAAGAGAGCAAAGGTGGGGGTCATGAATCAAACTTCTGCGTGCGGTCTGCGTTGTAGTGAGAATGGGGGGTACCTGGCCGTATCGTATACAAGTGCCGCTGTCGGTCGAACTGCCGGCACTTATGTACGATAGCCGAGATTCCACATTTCACTCACAGAGCTGATTTAATGAGGAGAGAATATCACACGAAGTGTAATAAAATAAATGAAAATTCCCAAACAAAACAGATCTTTATCACTGCGGTGAGATGAGAGTATTGTTTCCTATCAACCCGAAACTCGGTCGGCGAGACGAAGGTCCGCCACCGTAGGTTCAGTCTTTCAGTGATAATACACAAACTTTCCATTCACCAGCAGCGATGAATCTAATGCAGACAGTTACCGCAGGCAATACACAATATATAGCGGGGCTCCGTGGTCCGCGATAATTGCGCAATGTAATTGCGATAATTATGTAATAATGTAATTGCGATAATTGCTCAGTGTAACAAGACAGTGATTGAACACAACAGGGTGCGGGAATAATAACACAAATGAATAAGCTAATGCCAATGCTAAGCTAGTGCTAAGCTATTGCTAAGCTATGCCCAAGATGCAATGAACCTTACTGTGAGAAGCTTCGTTCGATAGGGCTCGTTCCCGTGATGGGAATCGATCAGTCCTCGAGTGTTGACTCGGGAGCGCGGCGTTTGAGCTAGCGCAGACTGAGTAGCTCGGTCCTCGGGAGCTCGGTCGCTCCCGGTCGCGTGACTCGCTCTGGAGTGGACGCAGACTGAGTTGACATCGGCGCGGCGTTTGAGCTGACGCGGATGCGGGGTCGGTCCTCTGTGGCGCAGCTCGCTCTGGAGCACGCGGGTCCGATCTGTTCTCGCTGCAGCGGGGACAGTGAAACTTCGGGTGAGACGGCGTGGTCCGTGCGTCTCCAGGTAATCATCGGTCAGGAGAGGATTAGACGTCTTCCTGCCGGAGGGTTTGATGAGGCCTGTGGGTGAACGTCGGCTGAGGTAACGTTGTTTCGTTCCTCCCGGTAATCGTCGGCGGAGAGAGGGTTAGTCCTCGTCTTCCTGCCGGAGGATTTGATGAGGTCATCGTGGGCCTTCTCTCGTCAGCGTGGTGCTGAGGGGGGGGGACAGAAGAGCCTGGTGCGTCTTCTGTGCCAGGACAAAGCCCAGAGGGAAGAGGAAGAATGTCGCTGTGTTGAGCCTTATGAACCTGGTCTCAGAAACAGTGGGGGGCCCTGTTTCGACCAATGGAGGGTCAAGCCTCAGGGTGAGAGGTGGGGGTTAAGGATCAGAGTCCATTGGGCTTTTGGAAAGGAAGAGGGAGCATGTGAGGAGCTAAGTCAGCCAGCAGGTGGCCGCCAGACCCCAACACTGGCTTAGACTGTACATAAGAAGTGGACGTAGTCATCACCATTTGGTTTGTGGACTGATGTTATGAAGCCTCGAGTTTGGCAATTTGTCCATTGCAACCAATGACTGAAGTGACCCTATTTGGACTGAGGAGTGATGTAGAGACGTCGTACACGTCTCTGGTAGAGACCTGTCAAACACAGTAAGCCCGCCCTAAAGCATCCCCTGCTTTATGGTCTGTTTGACTCTAAATGGACCATAATGTACTAAATGAACATCATGCTGTATTGAAGAAGACTTGAAACTAGAGATTGAGACCATGAACTCATGTTTACAATGTTTACTGAGGTATAGTGCGAGACTCTTGGACTAAAAATGGGACCATCACCAAAAGCACGATTAAGATCTTTTCTCAGCGCCAACCTAGGACCTGGAAAGACCTTATGACCCTGATGTAGAGAATCTCCTTCGTGAGGGACATGTATACCCTCCACAACACTCCTTAGTGCTGAATAAGGACTGAAAGCCAGGTTTGGACAAATCTCGAATGAGATGGGAATAAGATGTGAACATATTTGATGAACAGCTCTGGTCAGACATATGTCGAAACAGTTTGTCAGCTACTATTACGACTCCTAAACTAGAACTCCATGAAACACAGCCCTTTAGTTTGGATTCATATGTTTCCCTTCAGCTATTTGCACTGTGGTTCATATTCACAGCAGCTGATTCAGTTTGACTGGCGTCTCTCCAAAACACACATTCATATCTACCAATCACTGCCTCACAAAGTGCTTTCACAACGCAAATAACTCTTGCACAACTGTCTGATAAATGTATACCCATGAAGGTGCAATCTATAATATTTTACTGCCAATATATCATCGGACTGCTGCTGCTATCAAGCTTTTAATGAGGTGGAGCCAGTGCTGCTCTGTTCCAGACTGACTGGTCCCTCAGCTATCCACCATCTCCTCTGAACTGTGTGTAGTGACTGCGCATCTGGAGCCAAGGCACATTATATTAGTAGGACGAGTGAGTTCAGCATCTGTCAGTTTATAAAGGAATGGATTACACAGAATCAGCCTAGGTTCCATTTGTGTTGAAACAGTAGTTTTAGAGGTGGAGATTCAACATCATGGTCATTCTGCATTATAGAAGAGATGCTGAATAATCAGTCTGCTTTCATTGATGGAAAACAAACAAGAAAATATTAGAAACATCTTCAGCGTCCAACACCACCACTAAAAAGTGATTGGAGGTAGTGTTCATTGCGGGGCTGTTGTATCACACTGCTGCTGGGTGGAGCATTGAGCCTGTTTGTACTGAAGCAGATGTGGATGTTTGGGGTGTAAACCTGACCCCATTGAACAAGCTGCCCTGATGTCCTGAAGAGGACCACAATGTCCATGTCAAGAAAAACTACCATCAAATGATATATTATTATTCTTCACTTTTACAGAGTTCTCTTTTGACCAATTTCAGTCTCACAACTAAATCTACATTAGTTTTCAGAGTTTTAACCCTTTATGAAAAGTTATACAAAAAAGTGATTTTCTGGATACGAAGTGATTTGTTTTCACAGTCTGGGATATGTCAACGATTAGCAACAACATAGATGTTGATGCACTTCATCAAATACGGCAGTGCTCCATCATAGAGCCGTGATGACCCTAGTGGACACCAAGAGAACAGCACGTTTTACCCCACAGAGCAAACGTGAGAACATGTACATTACATTAGTCATTTCACAGATGCTTTTATCCAAAGCGACTTACAATTCAGATTCTATCACATTTCTACACCGTAGGCAACAAGTACAATGTTAAAGACTGTAAGCTTGATATGATATAATCAAACATTGTGCTTTTATTAGGTTTCCATGGGGACATTTTTGTCCTTCAGGGTTTAAGTGTCTGTATTTTGGCTACTTTATTATATACTCATAGGAGCTGAGGTTTAACTTCAAAAATTTGAAGTAAAACTAAAACTCACCCCCTTGCAGAAACATATGCCTTGTACAATCACATAAAAATGCCAGAATTCTAAAAGAAGTCCCTAGTGACGGACAAAGGTTATGTTTTAACACTAGATGCATCTCTCCTCTCACTGAAGGAGTGTGTGAGTCCCCAAGGGTAAAGGGGAGTTTCATCAATCATTTTCAATTATCTAAGAATGTCCTTCTGTCACAACTAAAGACATTTTGCAGATTGTACTGAAGGATGACGCTGGTGTAATGTTTTTCAGTTAGTTGTTACTTTACAACTAGCTGGCTGCTTTCTCTCCGTCTGTAAGGAAGAACTGTTACTGGACATGTGGTGGGAGTGACTCAAAGACACACTCATCTAGTCTGTAAAAAGATTAAAGGACTACCATGAAAAGGTCTTGGTTTTCAAAAGAGAGACACTGAAACCACAGAAAGTTTGTCATTTGATAAATGATTAATCAACCATTTGTTCATTTAATTGAATTATTAAGAGTTAAAGTATTTCATGACAAATGTTGCCGTGCATCTCTGTGGAGACTTTGAAAACAATCAGAGCGAAAGACTTTGGAAGGTTGAGTTAACCTGACGTAACAGCAGCAGCTACACACTCAATGGGTTTAGGCTTTTCATGGCAATACATGACTGGTGTTATCCAAAAAAGCTTGGGTGCAACATGGAACACAACTCCCACTTTAATATCTTCATGTTTCCTACATGAGCTCAGCTACAGCAGTCACCTCCCTCCTGTGAAGCTCTCTGGGTGAGTCTTGAGTCCCAC
The DNA here is from genome assembly GCA_028022725.1 of Lycodopsis pacificus. Classification (NCBI taxonomy): domain Eukaryota; kingdom Metazoa; phylum Chordata; class Actinopteri; order Perciformes; family Zoarcidae; genus Lycodopsis; species Lycodopsis pacificus. The sequence continues at coordinate 20,518,170 of CM051707.1, forward strand.
TGATCCTGATTGGGGGGGGGGGGGGGGGGGGGGTCACATGATGAAGCTGCAGAAAACTGACCACATCTTTTCATAGAAAACTGAGGTATTGAACACAAAGAGCAGAGTGGGGTAGGAGCTCCGCCTCCGGCTGGGTTGCTGTGGCGTCAGCACTTTTTCAATATATTAGCACGGTTGAGGCGCACTTCCCTTTGATCTGTTAATCAGCAGGAGGCCTGCAACCACATTCATTATGTCCATTTCCTCTTCCCATCACTGGCTGCCAGCTGCCAGTAGGAAGCCTGCTTGTTTAACTCAACATCAGCAATAATCTTTGCAAACATCTGCCTGTGCTTCTCCCAAATAGAAACGGTCCACTTTGCACAAACGCAAAAGGAAAATATGTACAATTGTTAACATTGAAATAGAGGATTGCTAAAACAAATGATTATCGTGATCAAAATAGACTCTGTGGTCAAATATGGACTTTACTGTCCGACAGCATTACATGTGGACAACAGGGGGATGATGGGAAGGCGTCCACACGGCTCCAACCTAATTTAGTTCGTCTGGTGTTTTCAGAGGAGACACTGTTGTGTCTTACTACTCGTCGGACCTCTAGTGTCGTCTAGTAGTTAGAGTTTCCTTGATACCTCTCAGAGGTAAGCTCAGTGCTCAGTTGCTGACAGCAGCCTCGGGGCCGGCGGTGGCTGCAGGGATGCGAGGCATCTTCTTGGCTGGACTGGGGATGTGCTGGAGGAGGAAAACAACGGCTGGTTAACAAAGCACCAAATGGTTCATATCCGACCTGCTGCTCCGTTATGAACGAGCACTAATCATATCAGTAGGACAACAGTCACAGTCTAAACTCCTCCTCCTTTACAGAAAGACTTTCATTTGGTCACTTTTCATGCATGTAGACTTATGCGATGAATGAAATAGAGTCTTTTGAGGACTCGATAGTGACGTCACTGTGTTCCCAGACCGTGGTTCCTTTGATCTACATGAGATAGAATGTTCAAACGTTTAGTCCTCGTACCTCGGGGGCAGTGCTGGAGCGAACTATTTCTGGCTCGGCTGACAGCTCATGGTCCAGAGGTCTTTGGGCGTATTCCCGACGGTGCTTTTCATCTATTCGGGTCAGGTACCATGTCCCTGGGAACAGATCCTCCACTGGGCCTCGAGGGACGTAGCTGGCTGCGAGGACAGATAGAAAGAAAGAAGGTACACCCATTGAGAAATGCATTCCACTTCAGTGTTGTTGGTCTGCTAAGGACCATTAACCAAAGTGTCTTTAAACTTTCTTTACATCAAAATCAGCTTTCTTCTTGAATTCAGTATTTTAAAGTGGATCATTTTGGTCAGACAGCGATATTAAAGCTACTAAGAGGATTTAGTCCTTCCAGTACTAGTTCATCTCGTACTGCAGTACAGCCTGAAAGTTCAATATTGTGAGTCATGTCAAGCTCCATCTTCCCCATAATTTCATAGTTTAATAGTTGTGACGAACAGCAGCCAGAGAGGTTGAGCAGCCGTTGTTTTCTGGAGTTTCTAAGAGCTTTACTTCCTGCCAGACTTGTGACGGTCACTGTGAACGAGCAGAATCAAACATGAGCAGCAGTGACAGCAGGGTCGTACCGAGGTGGTGAGTCTCTTCTCTCAGCTTCATGTTCTCAGAGAAGGCAGCAGGCGAAACCTTCTGTCTCGAGTCCAGTCTGGCCTTCAGGTCACTCAGGCTGGACACAAGTTTCTCCAGACCAGACCCTGAAACAAAGTCAACGAACCACATGGAAGAACACGCCTTCTGTTAGCTTCTATCATGACTTCAGGTTCTAACTTCTTCCACATCACACAGGTGAACCGGACCGTGGCTGACTCACCAGGTGTGTGGTCCTGTGTGACTCTGAGAGAATACAGAGTAGCAGCAAATCCTGAACCGTAAGAGAACACTCCAATCCTCTGTCCTGCCAACTGTGAAGATGTGTGTCTGCAACAGAGAAAAGCAAACAGTCACCAAACAGCAAACAGTCAACAAACGTTGGTGACTTCACAGTGACGTCCCTGAACCACTGAGACCAAACATCCCCTTTCTGTTAACTCGCAGTGAACTGCATATACAGTGTAACAATTAACTGTTCTCTGAAGATCTCACCTTACAATTAGCTGCAGGTTATGTCAAAATAATGGGTTTGAGTTGGTAGCATTAGGTAAATAGGCTCTGCAGTGACTGAATGAGCCCCGTTAGGCTGTGCTTCCTCTCACACAAACGCTGCACTGCCTGAAAAAAAAGGAGGGAGTCGTCCAACAGATCCGGTTGCATTGGGTGCTGAGGACTTGGGTTCTGGACCCGTCTCCATTAAGGTTCAATATCTACTAAAGCAGAGCATCTACAGCAGGGTTAGTCTGTTCTTCAGCAGACACTTTGTGTTTTTCACTGCTCAGGTCTTTACTGAATCTAGAAATGTTGTTTTGAGTTATTTTAATCTGATGTAAAACACATTTTGTGATTAAATGATGAGATGAATGAATGAAAAGTCAGACACAGACTTACTCTGCAAGGACTGATGCCAGGCAGCCGTAGACGGAGGGCGTGTACATGTTTCCGTTCTGGTTCGAGATCAGCAGGGAGGGCTTGGTCTTCCTCTGGAACAGATCTGCACTGGCCTTCATAAAGGCCTTCTCCACATCCCGGTCGAAGTAGGTCTCTTCTGCTCGTACATCTCTACCATCCAAACACACAATTCATCAGAATCACCATTCCTGATGTCATACAATAACTAGCTTGTACTTTTGCCACCTGGTTAATAGAGAAACCGTCTTTGTTGAGTGAAATACTGAGATTGTACGAGATAAGAGGACCGAAGCTACATGCAATCAATCAATCAGCTCCCTGGGGAAGAGCTGAGGCCAATTCAGAACTAGTTACAAATCATCATAGCTGTGATCCAAGAGATGAGGCTAGCATCTTAATACGTCCAGTCACAACATTCTTTATGAAAGTTCAAATATGAGGCGTTGTCAGTGTTACAATGTGCTATGAGGTGACTTTCCCTGTACAGTAATGTACATTACATAATCATAGGAAGATTTTGAGCAGAAATCCATTGTGCTACTCTGCAGTATCATCTTTTTATTTAGCATACAAGATGTACTGTAACTGCATGAACAGAGGCGCTTCAAGGTTGGTGGCTGGCTTGACTGCTGAAAGCCTCTGACACTTCCGCACATCTAGGACATGGCAACTCTCGCTATTACAGCTGACTTAAGCTCATTTTAGCGCTGGTTTCAGGGGACCACTGGAGCACCAGCTACATGTGCACTTTTACCTTCTTCGTTCTATGTGAAAAAACAGGGGGAGAGAGACGGACTTCCAGGAGAACTAGTGAAAGACGCGTCTGTGTGCTGATGCTAGAGAAGAGGAGGATGCAGGATATGTAAAACAAGCTGTTCATTCACAGCATTACCATAGAATCTAATATTATCTATGCAACGGTTACAGCTGAAAACACCGTCCACACCGACAGGAGTGCTCCTTTAAATCAGGACTGTATTCAAGAGGCCCGGTTTTCTTAAAGGACCACACCCCTGCCTGCTGTCCAGCTGTATTATTTAGAGTGTACCTGAATGCGTCGAGCCCGGTGAAGGGTCCCGTCTCAGTGTTGGGGCTGGGGTGGTTTAGAAAGTCATTCAGCATCAGTCTAGCCAACGACTTCTGCACTAGCTTGCAGTACGGAGAATGGAAGACTAGATGGTCAAAGTCGTCCAGGCTGAAACGCTCCTCTGAGCCCTCTGTGAAGAAGAATAAGGATTCGATCATATGAGCTTCAAGAATTTGTAACACACTGGGTTCCATTTCATTGACACTGTTGCAAAGAGCAATGAGAACAGCTTTTATCCAAACGCACTTCACCTGGCTGTGCTTTATCTGCATACACCTCCTCGTGTTGCACCTCTGCACCACGTACAAAATACCAAGGGGACAGTGTCTCTGCGAGGTGTCTCTGCGAGATGTCTCTGTGCCGCCTAGAAACACAGCCCATTATATCAAGTCCAGAGAGGAGAGCTGCACATGGCCATAAAGACGCTAAATGTACATTGTTGACACAGTCGGTTAAAGGCTCATCTCATTAAACTACTTCATGGCCAGTGAACTGAGGTAAACCCTTTAGCACAGAGAAGGTCCTAAACCCTCTTAACTCATCAGGCTCTTATCGGACCAGTCCCTCCACATGCTTCAGCAACAGAAGGTACTCTGACTAACAGATACACCAGGTGAAGAAGAAGAAGGCTCACAGCGATACCGTCAACTGCTCCCATCATGTAGCAGCAGTATTATGGGCTTTTCTGTCTTCAACATGGAGCAGTAATAAGATTCAATGAGTCACTAATGCTGACTTTCCAATGCATGGTACGGTTCAGCTCGGCTCCACTCGCTTTTTGGACAAAGTGCTTTTCTGGATTTTGTGTTCCACTACAGATAGTATACATACATACATACATACATACATACATACATAGTAATACCCTTTCATGTAGGCAGGACTCATCTGATCGTCATAGCGACGGCGCGTAAAATTGCAGTGACATCATTTTATATAATCGTGCCGCCATTGATGGTACATTGGCTATCTAAAAATGGCGTTCCATGATGATTCTCTGTGACCAATCGGAGGTCTGCAGTGTTTATATTGATCATAGATGACAGTCTTAACCCACCTCTTTGCCACTGTGCGTGGATCTTGTTGCGATACACAGAGTAGCAGCGGTCCAAGGCACTCAGGTAGCATTCTATTGACAGCTTGCCGTCCACCACTGGATACTCGGACATCAGGTCTGGCTTGTAGAAGTCATATGCATGCTGCATGTGGGTCCCTCGCAGACCTGCAACAAACAGCAGCAGCAGTTGGATCAATTAAAGTATGTGTCAATATGTAGAGCTCATTCTATGCATTTATGGCTACCTACACTAAGCTGGAACATTTTTTAAATCTTCTTACAGTTTAACTTTTCTATTGCAGTTTATAAACTTCCAGAGAATGACTGAGATAGTGTCTGGTATTTAAATGTATAGTTCAACACATACAATAACTCAACTAACCAGTGCACATTGTAAAAGTCACTTAATTGTCCCCAAAAACAATTTCATACAAGACAAATATGAGACGACAAATATGAGACGACAGATATGAGACGACAGATATGAGCCTGGCTCTTATGCACATGTTCCTTCCAAGTGTTTGATGACAATGAGCTCAGTGCTTAACAGCAGAGTAGATTCAATTAAAATGTGAAGTGACTTAATCAGCATTTGGATGATGGGATCGGCTAAATAACAGCGGGGTCTTATCAATACATCGATCATTGAAGAGTGCTGCCTGAGTTGTGCACAGTGAACAGTTATCACATGGCTGACCTCGTTCAAAGGCCAGCGGAGCATTAGGCCCGACCAGCATGGCCACAGCACCAGCACCTCCCGTCGGCCGGGCACTTCCTGTGGCGTAGACCGCAATGTCCCCCGCTACAACCAGAGCATAGCGCCCTGCAGAGAGGGAGCACGAGGAGAAGAATGTTTCTATACAAACATACACACAAGTCGCTTCTCTAAAATGTATTCATCAGCACAGAGGCACAAGACTGTTGCAGCAAACCATCCTATAAGAGTGTATGTAACAATACATTTGTTGACAATTAAGACTGACTAAATGCTATTATGTGCTAAACTGGAATCATCTGATCTGATCTGATCTGGTCTTTAGCAGTAATCAATATGCAACTGAACAAAACCTTCTACACTTCTGATAATTCATAGACAATACAATGAATCAATCAATGGGAAAAATAAACTATGTTCACTCACCATCCCATGAGCTGGACTCCACCCAGTTGACAGCATTGAAGAGTGCAGCCGTACCCCCGTAGCAGGCGTTTGTGGTGTCAATGCCCTCCACATCTGTATTGCCAGAGTCCTCAAACAGCTGCATGAGGACCGTCTTGACAGACTTGGACTTGTCGATGATGGTCTCTGTGCCGACCTCCAGGCGACCCACGCTGTCATAGGACAGACCGTTCCTCTCCATCAACCTCTGCACCACCGTCAGGCACAGAGAGTTGATGTCCTCCCGGTCTGAGCAGAAGCCCATGCGAGCTTGGCCCAGGCCCACAGTGTATTTACCAGCCGTTACACCATCTAACTGCTCCAGCTCGGCCTGGTCCACATACTGGGATGGGAAGTACAGGTCCATGGCGATGATACCGACATCTTTGGGCCATGGTCCTAAGCAGCTGATCGGGGCTGATCCTGGCATCCTGAATGGGTTGAGAAGAGGTTTCAGGTTCAGCATTACATCAATGTGATAAATATGTTGTGTGTTGGAGTAAAACAACCTTACATTTGTCTACAGTGTTGGAGCCAATCAGTGCTCCTGATATACAAGTGGCATTTGTTTGTTCAGGTGCATCAACACACAAATATACTTTTTCGCCCTTTGGACATGTTAACAGAGAACTGAGTAACTGTTTGATAACCTCACAGTCCACTAGAGCCAACAGTGGAGCCACAAAGCAACATTAGACCATATGGTTGTGACGGTGTTAGCTAAGAGATCTTACGTTTTTTAGCTAATGCAAGTTTAGCCATCTGGCAAGGTTACAGAAAACACTGACCAATATATACATGCTAGCTACGGCCGTTTCAATAGTAGTATGATATGTATTGTGCTGGTTGAGATACTATTCTGCTTTAACTTCTTCTATTCTATTCTATTCTATTCTTAACGTTTAAATACCAACCAAACACGCCAGGCGCTAAGGTAAACAGAAGACGTGAAACCAGAGAAAGTGGCTAACGCTAGCTGTAAAGGGTTAAAGTTAAATGTGGCATATTTATTATGCCTTAAGTTTGACAGCTAGCTAGCCTACGTACCTAAACGGCTACACAACGCTTGTGTTTGGGAGATAAGAGCAGATACAAAGGCTAGAGGAGAGCAACACTGGGTGAAAGGTCAATGGGATATTCTAGAATTTAAGTTAATTCCAAAATCTGAAACATTAACCAGTTAGACTCGGTCACGTTTTAGGGTCAATGGTTGAAGAAAAGACAGATGTGTTGCCTGAAAGACTATGTGACCATTTAAAAAGAAAATACTTTTACTTTTGCTGGGGCATAATACAGCAGTTATATTGTCACCCGGACCCAATAGGTGACGGACCGCTTCCTTTCTGATGGGGCTGGAATTTCCATACAGCCGCCTGATGTAACGCTAGCTGTGTCTTGTTACATTTATAAAGCTAACTTACTGTGTTGGACATGAAAGAGTGGCGAGCTATTCTGATGTAATTAAGATTCCACACCGACACCCGCGATAACAAGCTTCTGTTGACTAATATCGTATATCAAGACTTAACAGACGATTATAACACATTTAACTGTTTTGGTGATACAAAATATATAACGTTGCAGACCGTAACGTTACATGGATCTCCTCACCTGAGTGTGACGTTAACTCCAGAGACGGTAAAAGTTACTGACGTTACTCCGTTATTTGTGTCCGGTCTACCACTCTCTGACGGTCCGGCAGAAGTGTATTTATGTATGACGATGACAGCGCAGCGTCCGCCCTGCTCTACAGCACCTGGCCTCCTGGCCAATCACAGCTCACACACAACATGCGGCGCTACCAAGTCCCGCACATCTCTGGCCAATCGGAGATTAGGAATCAAAACCACGCGCCAGAGCCGTATCTGCAGACCAATGGCGTGAGTTGTACGATGTCTGGTGAGAGAGAAGGAGCCAATCAGACTGTTAAAGTCATTCCTGGCGCGGTAGACACAGCAGTGGGCTGCGCTTGAAAAACAGAGTAGTGTGGCCATGGCAACAGTCCATGATCGATTCACGATCCATTCAGCGGGTCCGTTGCAGATAGACTGTACGGCTACGGCTACTGCTTTTAAAAAGTGTTCCCGTTAATTTAACGTAAATTGTCGGTGAAGACCATCAGTGCCCATGTAACAAATTACCTTAAAACTATACATAATTACATTTCATGGATGATATGGCTCATTTTCAAACGTGGCAACACTTTCTACATGGGCCTCTTTTTATTTCCTGTTTGTTAATGCAGTAGGCTTGCTACCAGGAAGTAAAAAATGACCAAAGCTGTTGCACTAGCAACATAATGGCAATGAAAAGGTGTATAAGTTATGCAATTATGTCAATGCCATTTAAACTTCTTTATACATTCTGCCAAGCGCCAAACAATGTAGAAACATGTGAGACAGGCATCAACATCATGCACCTTTTATATCAGGCCCGAAATGATTTTAGTTCTGTGAAAGTGTATTTGTCAGTGGTGGAAGAAGTACACTGTAGGATGTCTGTCCGTTCTAAGTCGAAGTACTGAAGTATTATCTGTAAAACATTGTTAAAGTATTAAAAGTGAAAGCCGCCTATGCAGTGAAGGATGTAGTACCCTTTCAGAGTGCTATATATTATATTGTTATATATGGGCTGTTATAATATGGGATTATAATGCACTAAGGTGTTAACAGCAGTTTAATGTTGGAGCCATCTCGTTTGATTGCATCCTAATTCATAAAGTGAACATATGTTTAATGTGTATACTGTAAATCTGCAGAGTAAGTGTAATAACTATATCCGTCAGATAAATGTAGTAATGGGTTTAGGTACCTCAAAATTATACTTAACTACAGAACTTGACCGAATCCATGACAACCCAGAGTTGAGACCAGGAAGCAGAGTCGCAGTCTTACACACTTCTCTGCGCTTCCATTAGAGCCCACCCAAAACCACATGGAGACTGTGTCTGCCCCACGGCCACTTCAATTAAATAAATCAAAAGTAAACAGAAGAGGAGTTGTACAAAATATCCGGATACAAATGAACACCACACAACAATGCAACAAAATAGGAGAATTAAATGTGGACTCTTAACTATCAGATCATCAGAATGTCATATGGATTGACGATATTGTAATTCTATTTTGTTGTTCATTCTGTAGGCCTACACATAACAACCTGTTGGCCAGAGGTGCAATAGATTTTCCTTGTTCAAGTTTTTTGGGGGGAGTTTTTCCCTTTTCTGCTGCGAGGGTCCAAGGTCAGAGGATGTTGTAGGCTGAACAGATTGTAAAGCCCTCTGAGGCTACTTTGATTTTTGGGCTACACAAATAAATTTAATTGAATACATTATTTTTGTTTCGTGGAAAAATTCACTCAGGCATATTGCTGCTACGCAATTGATTAAAATGTCTGTAACCGGAGCAATTCTTTCAAACAACTGACTGTTGCACTTCGATAGAGAAACCTAATATTGACAATTTCCAGCCTCTTAAGTATTCTTTCTGAACTATGAAGGCAAATCACTGTCAAAACCCGACAGCGCAAATGAGATCCGCGCGCACGCAAATCAAACAGCCGCACACGTATTTTACTTATATTTTACTTATATTTTACGAGCGCTTTTACATCACTCTGTGAGCAAAAGTCGCTCGCGAAACTTCAACCCGGTCGCTCGCGAGTCTTTTACCTGCTCACTCGTGAGTAGATTTTCTTTTTGACAGTAAGTGGGCGGACCCAGTCTCCATTGTATCTCGACATTTAATTGGTTACAATCCTTGTCTTTGTATAGAGGTGCTTTTCAATCCGCCACTAAACACTACTCCACTACATCTCAGATGTGCTACATTTGTCTGACAGGTTTTGTAAACTTTTCAGACTGTAGAGGCTGATGAAATACAAATTATGTTAATCGCATTTTGAAATACAATAATTCAAAATGTGTTTATCTTGTAAATGGGAGTCAAATTGCTCAGATTAGTCAAACCTCTTGTGACAAACAGCTCCAAGAAACTCTTTGATCTTAATTGAGTAAAACATGATGTGATCATATTGTTGTATTTACAGAAGAGATATAATATAGTTGTATATAATATGAGCAGCAATTTGGACCTGCTCAAAGATCTGGAGCCAAGATTAGGGACCACTGTTTGTATAATAACTGTTTGCCAAGTGAGTTCCCAAACTTAAATCACTGACAAGTGGATGAAAAAGTATTCCGATCCTTCACTGCAGTAAACATACCAGTGGCGGGCCGTGCATTTCATACCTGGGCCTTCACTGCTGTCCTGCAGCTGAAATACCACCTTATAACCACATTGTGGTGCCACAGCTATTATTCATTTTTAAGGCTGTAACTATGTACGTACGAGTCGTTTTAATATTTAATAACGCTCGAGCATTTAGAGAATGCAAAAGCCTAAATTCAGGAAAATATAATGTTCTCAGCTGGTCTGGCTGTGGGATCCACCGTCATTCCTTAATGACAAGCCGCGACCCAAAGAGATTATCAGGATTTTACTTTCACAACTTGAACGTTCTGCTCTGCAGTGTCTTTCCTCCTTTCAGCACTCTGTCATGGTGCAGCTCAACTCAGTCAGAATGCTCATATGTTATTGGCTGAGCTGCATCACGTGATGTGATTCACTACCCATCAGCCTCTGCTGGCTGTTAAGTTTCGTTACACGATAGTCACGTGCTCGCCCACTGACCAATCACAGCACACTCTGCACCTAGCGGGAACGCTACAGACGAACACTGAGTGGCATGTAATGCTGACGTCATTATAGGCCGTCTAGCAGCGCTGACACATCAAAGAATACGCCCAACATGTCAAACTAAAGATCTGATTGGTTGAACACTATGACAATCAACAATATCGTCCCCATGTACTTTAACCTGCACTGGCTGCAGGTGAGAGTCTGCAGGCCTCTGGCTCTGTTCTTACCTAGAGACACAGAGGTGAGATCTGATTGGATAAAAGCTCTACTTAAAACAAGCTGCACTGGAAGCAGAGCAACTGAGGAACACAGGAGCTGTGCAATGAGAAAATAAGATAATGGGGAAAATATTTTTATAAATTATAATACATGTAGTGCATTTAAGAAAAAATATTAAATTATAAAATAGATATAGCTTTGTGATTCTGTTTAGGCCAGCAGAGAAGACCTTGCAGGCCCTGACGGCCCACCACTGAAACATACCAATACCATACTGATGAAACAATAATCCACTAAAAGTAAAATACCTGCATTCAAAACCATAGTCAAGTATGTTATCAGCAAAATGTACTTTAAGTGCAAAAAGTACCCGTGCAGTAAAATGTACATTATTTGCCCCTGACATGTAGTGCAATCTGAAAATCGTCAGAGTGATATCCGGTTTATCCAAAGACGAGGATTGTAACCAATTAGATGTAGAGATACAATGGAGACCGGGTCCGCCCACTTACTGTCAAAAAGAAAAACTACTCGCGAACGAGCAGGTTAAAGTTTCGCTCGCGGAGTGATGTAAAAGCGCTCGTCAAAGTAAAATACGCGCGCGGCTGTTTGAGTTGAAGGATGATAACAATACCGTTCTTTCTTTTCTGTTTTTTTATGTAGAAAGTAATGATGACATTTTGGCAAATTTGTTAATATTTTTTACATAAACTGCACAATATTAAGTTTCCAATTAATTGAAAAGTATTATAAACACTAGCCCTATTCGTAGGTCTCGGCTCGAAAATAGCATACCCATACTAAGGAGACCACAGTTCTGTAACTACAAGGTCTATTTTAATAATTTTTGAGGCTATAATCAGTTCACAACACTGGTGAGATTGTTCAGTGGGTAATATTGTGTATATGTTGCTGGTTAATATAGTAAATGAAGACATTACACAGCTCAAATTGAAAATATTCAGGTTCGCCTGAAAAAAAAGCACTTTTATTGATATTGTGTTTTTGAAATAATGCAGCAGCTCCCTGAAAACTCTCCCAAATCATTGCACAACCGATCAGTAGTTGCTGAATAAAGGCTAAAGTGGGATAAAGTGAAGAATAAGAGGCTTTAGTACAGAGAGGTCACGCAAGGTCATCATTTTCGAACCAGCTGTTGCAGCTCTTACATTGTATTTTTATGTACTATATAATTCACTTTTTTATCACTCACATTATTCAATACATCCAAATACAGCTGTTGGGAATCATTTTGAGATTCCTAACATCATCAGAGCATGTTTCTGGCTGTCATCTATAGGATTTTCTCAGTCCATGTGTGTGTATTGGGCTCCAGCTCCTCCTATGATTGGTCGATCTCAGTCATTGAGCCTGCATTCGACGTGTCAGAGTCTCAGAAAGGCGGGTGTAGAATTTGGTGTTGATTGACAGAACTTTCAGCGAGTAACGTTGCAAGAAGTGCCGCTTATCCCCGAGCGTAAAATTATATTGGCCGAAAGTCTGACCCCTGGCCCGAGGTGAGTTGACCCCCCTTCCACAGGAAACAGCTCGGAAGTAAACAGGAAGCACTTGGTGTCCATGACGGTACCGCTAAAACAGATTATTTTCGTTGTTTTTGTACTAATATTTCATAAAACGTCACAAAAAACCAAGGATTTTTTCGGCTGAAGACCAGCGCCATGGTACCCTTGTCCATTCACAGCTTTATGAGCCCCCCTCCCCCCCCTCCCCCCCAAATTCGGGGGCGTCATGTTTAAGAGGGTTTGTGGAATTGATAACTTCATCAACGTGAAGGAGACACGTCTTGCTCATTTTCAGGTTCATACTTGTATTTTAGGTTTCTCGTAGAACATGTTTAATTCTTTTTTTATAAATAAAACGGTATGCATCATTCATATAGACATTCCGTTTTAGTGCCTGTCTCTTTCAGAGCCCCTCCCCAAAAGCCCAGTCTGCTCTGATTGGCTTGTGAGAAAAGTATGGCGCACCTTTGCAGAGGTAGCTCTCGACCTGTGGGCGGTGTAGTCTAATGAGGAAGGAGAGCCAAATCTGAATGGCTTGTTGAATGTTTTCTGATCTAGCGAGCCCACAACCAACTGACTGGGTTGTCTAGTGATACTGAGAAGAGCTCAAATGATATTAAAAGACTAAACCCACCCAGACACAACCTGTTCACCTGCTGCTGTCTGGAGAGAGATGCAGAAGTATCAGCTGATGAACAGCTTCTTTCCTCTGCCTGTGAGACTCCTTAACTCATCCTCCAACCTCCATATAGAATATAGGTTTATTTTCTTATGAAGCCAAAGGGGATGAATGTTGATGAACGTATCAAAGTTTCTATCAGCTGCTGCTTCTTCTTTTATAGGAAACCACACTGACGGCTTTGAGATGAAATCACTGTTTATTTTGTCAATGCATTAACAATCATGAGAATGCCTGAACTCACAGCAAAGTTAACTTTTCCTCAAACAGCAGCAAAAATGAACAATTCAAATGCAAACAACAAATATTCAGATTTCTTCTGTCCTCATTCAGGAAAAAAGTTGACAAAAGTGTTAAAATGAGTCAAACCAATAGTCTCCTGAGGCCCTGCAACATCATCAGAGCTTTAACACACACATGTTCTACTTCTCTCTCACTGGATAGTGGACACATGTCACGCTCAACACCAACATTACTAAAACCTGAAAGAACTGTAGTAGCTTCTGTCTTTCTCCATAGTGAACATGTTTCATCCCTTCTAATTCAGGTCAGACCTCTAATAACATCCAGACATTTTATTATGAACATATTATTTGATAAGAACATGAGTACCAGAATTAATAAAACCTGAATGAGAACTTATTAAATAAAACAGAAACAAGAGACAACAATGAATCCGTCCCGTCATTTCAACTTAACTGGTAGTGCAGTCCTTGTACTGTTCAAGGAAAAATAGAAGTAAAACATTTAATATCTACTAGATCTGATAGAAAAATACACATTTCTATCAATATACAATGTATGCATGTAGTTTGAGCCAGATGCTTGTAGTGTTCTGCTGCTACCTCTTATTGGTCTGGATTCCCAGAGTTTCTCTCCCACAGTAACAACAGCTGGCTGCCTGCTTGGGGCTCCAACTCCTGCATGAGACAAAAATAAAGATGGACAAAATGCAGCAATGATATTCCAAAAGCAAAGGCAGTGCATCATCCACTGGCAAAAACATAACAGTACCAACATGTGGTACTCTCTACTGACCAGCTGAATGGGACCTTTCCACTGACTATCATTGGCAAACCTTCTTTAAAGTGTTTGAGGAGGAACATGAAGCAGACTGTAGAAACATATACATTCGAGCTGAAATGAAATTAGCAACAATTTGATTGATCAATTCATTGTTTAGGTCAATTATCAAGCAAACACACCAAAAGTGAAATGTTTCCCTGTTTTAACTCATTTGGAATGAAATATCTCCGTCGGTTGGATGAAACATCACCTTCATCTTTGACGTCCCTATTTTCTGTTTAAGTCATTGAAAAGTGATCAATCGTAAAAAATAAAATAACTGATAGATTATTCATGAGTCAAAAGATCATTAGTCACAGCCCAAATATACAACAGCTCAACGAAACCAGGAAATCATGTGATTGTCTGGATGGAGCAGAGGGTCTTTCTCATGTCACGATTTATTTTGTGCCTCCTCGACTCCTCGCTCCTCCGGAAATCCATCTCGAGGAAGCTTGCCAAAGGAGCTGAGGAAACACCGGTGTATCCTCTCTGAGGAAGAGTCCCGGACACACAGCTGAATAATCTGGAACTAGGACAGGACTCTACACACATCTGTTCCTGTTGTTTTCATGAGTTCTACTTATTTAAGATGAGCCGACTTTATGCCGTTCAGTTTGTGCAGCACCTCGTAGGGCTCTGTTTTACCCACAGTCCTTCATATTACTTATGTTTTTATAATGCATGTAGGCTGCACCTACATCAACTGCTAGAACCCTGACATGATGTTTACAAGTGACATCAAATGATGTAAGAACTAAAAACATTTCTGTACTTTAGCTACAAATATGGAAATCTAAGACTCATTTTCCACAAAAATACCTACAACTGTCTTTGTGCTGCCTCATTTGAATGCACCTCCCACCTCTCTGTTCCTCTCTACCTGTGCACCAAAATACCTCACGGACCAGCAAAGATACTGTCACGGAGTTGGAGGCTTACTTAGAAAATACCAACCGTTGCTCCAACACAAGTACGGAGCCCTTTGACTGTATGTCACCAACACATGACATGTAGCAAAATGGATTTTGATAAGACCAGTCTAGTAAAGACAGTTGACAGTGAATGAAGTGTTTACAGTGTCGCACACATAAGAAAGCATTGCTGATACGTCCTTGATGAAGGTGACTTCCTGGTAGTGGCCAGGGACCCAGCATTGACCTCTTAAGAAGTACTGATCAATCAAATCAGTCGGGTGACTTCCAGCAACAGGCTGATATGAGGAAGCAGAGGGTAGCACCACGTAGCGTAGGAGTGAATCCTCCTAGGAATAGTGAGCATGCCATGCCATGCCATGTCGGGTCAACCAGACCCGACATGTGCACTCCAAGGGACAGTTGAGAAGATGGGACATTTCATCTATAAATGAGGCATGGAAATGTTTGTGCGAGTAGGAAGAAGGTAGTACGTCAAGACGGCAGCACCGATTCATAGCCTTGTCTGAGAATGAAGGAGGCAGTGCAGGAAGGCTACAGACAGCCAGGACGTGGGCACCAATGTGCTGCAGAAGGAGCTCTGATCCAGACTGGCAACTTCAAGGAAAGCAGAAGGTCTGAGAAAAACAAGATGAAAAAAGGACGAGCAAGGGCAGCATTTTATAAAGATCTGTGTAAATTTGCTGAAGGATTATTTAGTAAGTAGACAAGGGACACTGTAAAAGGACCCACTTTCTAATGAACACCGCCTCCAGACGACCGTCCCTACCACAGCACATGCTGCTGTGGACAACAGGTTAAGAAAGAAAGCACAGCAGCAACTTGTTGTCTTTGCGTCTCTATTAAAGGAGCGCTTGTGGCATTTGACAAAACACACTCCTCAACATTGGGGAAGGAAGCGTTGGGATTGGATTCATTTGTGGGGAGTGGACTTTGAGAGCATCTCTGCTCACGGCCGACCACCCAGCCAGACCTTCTGGAACAAACGCTAGTGAAGGCAGAGTCGAGAGAGAGGAGTCGAGATGGGAACTAAGCTAACCCAGCTAGGATCTGAGGCTAATTCACCACCCGATTGGCTCCTGTCTCGTGTTTGGTCGCAGGAAAACTCAGGCTAACCAGCAGGAGGAGGTCGGTGACTATTGAGCCCACATCTTCACAGAGACCTGGATCCATCGTTCATCCAGGATCAAGCTGCACTTGACAGGTGGACATCAGGACAGAGAGCAGGACTCTGGTGGACCAGAGGAGGAGGACTCTGTGTCTACATCATGATGCTTGGTGCTGAAACAGTCAGAGTTGATGGTTAGTTGAACACTAACGTAAAGAGGGCTAGGCCAGAGAAATCAAGGACTATTTCAATTGTTCGGGGTGTATCATAAAGACGAGGAGCCAATCCCTCCAGCAGCCGGCAGTGAGACGTTTAGGTAGGTGGTGAGATGCAGGAGCACATCGAGGGTTGAGACATGGCATCAAGGGTATGGAGATGTTCGGCCCTCCAGGACTGTGGTGCCTGCAGCTGGTCTGCTGCGTGTTGATGATGTACTTATTTCAAAGGAGAGAATGATTAGCTGCTTCATTAGGCTGTGGCTGCTATCTATTTCTATACCAGAGGCTGGTAAAGGAAAACAGCTCAAAGTTCCTCAGGAGTTAGGCTCCAGTAATCCCAGCCCAGATCCTGTGCTCAGAAACATTTTTAGGACCTGACATAACCATGAGAGGTGAGGTGTTAAACCCAGCCACATGCAACGCTCAAAAATAAGCTCATATTCCATTTTCCCTCTCATAGGAACAAAAAAAGAAGAAGAAAAAAAACAGGAATTGACTACAATAAATGAGGAGCAATTGTGAAAGAGATAATATATGGATGTGGCTGAGCAACCTGCTCCATCCACTATGGGATAAGGTATTAAAGTGTGTGGAGGATCCCCTTGTTCTCCTGTATTTCAGTTATGATTTGGTCTTCAGAATTATTTCTGTTGACTGTGTTCTCTGCTGGGAGCAGGATGCCACTGGGCGGCCTCACATGATTCACGTTGGCACAGTGTAACAGCTTGGATCATGTAGTGAAACAGCCTCTATGAAATAGCAGAACTAGGTTCAGCTCAAAGAGCAGTACACTCAGTGATCAAGCAGCTTTCAGCCCTCTCACCAGTCCTAACAGCTACTGCCACCAGGTCGACGCCAGTAAGACCTGTACAAATATCTACAAACAACCTGGAATTCCTTCTGTAATCATCACCCTGAACAAATGCAAATGGGCTCTGACCAGTTTATACTGTTCTTGTCAAGCGTACTTTTGACAGTTTCAGTCCTATTCTACATATGTGATGTTAAATGTGCATTGCTGGTTGGGTCTGTCGCTTTGTGATTTGTATCTAGACCAGCAGCACCGTCCTCTCACCTGTCCGTCCCTGCTGATCTGGACCTTCTTGTTGTCGGTCCACGGGTTGACAATGTGCTGGGAGCACTGGAGGGGAAGACTCTCCTTGTGGATCCACTCAACACTGAAAACCCCTCCGAGTCCCATGAAGCCCCAGTCCTGGCAGCTCTCCTGATTGATGACTGATGTCATGCGGGCGTAGCCCTGTGAAAAAGACAAAATGCAGCACTTCTGTTTTTCTTTTAAAGATCCATATTGATAGTGGGGTTAAGGTTCTGGCACACGTCTGAGCTCTATTAATAGAAACTGAAGTGCATGCAGCATTGGTCAGAGTGTTACCTGGAAGTGTCCAGAGCCCTGAACAGAGAAGATGAGGATGATAGTGTTCTTCTCCAGGAAGGCCTTGGTGAGTT
The DNA here is from genome assembly GCA_028022725.1 of Lycodopsis pacificus. Taxonomy (NCBI): domain Eukaryota; kingdom Metazoa; phylum Chordata; class Actinopteri; order Perciformes; family Zoarcidae; genus Lycodopsis; species Lycodopsis pacificus. The sequence continues at coordinate 20,535,938 of CM051707.1, forward strand.
TAGTCTCATTGCTTAGTGTGGTGGACCAGATACCTTTCTGCTGAGAAATGTCTATGTTCCTCACATTGCTGCTCTTCATGATGAAGTACCGCACTGAAGAGAAGACCAGCTGGGGAGACGGTGGCTGTGAGGTCTGCTAGAGGAAAACCACAGCATAGCTCACTCGACAAAGAACGATCTATTGATGAGCCAGTAACTAGTACAATCAAACATGTCCATCCAAACACTGAAGGCTCTCGGGGTGACATGAGATGATCTACAGAGGATTCGCCACAACATCGTCACAACATTTTGGCCGTGGTCTCGGAGACCTCCTCTGGCTGCTTCAGCTGTCCACAAACGGCTGACAAAGTGGTTCATGAAGTGGTGAGTTCAGGATGTTCCAGGATGATGCTCACTTTAAGGGGACAAGCAGTCGGGATTGTTTACTCAGCCCAAAACAAACTGCCGGATTTTTTCAGTTTAGGGAGACACTGATCATGTTGATAATGCTGCAATTAAGCAGATTCAAATAAAATGCACTAAAAGCCATCTTAAGCTGAGCTATTGAATAAATGGTGAAATGAAAGCTACAGAATTTGAAGTACAGGTTGAACTGTTATTCTGCTGGGGAGAACCTTGTAGCAGCAGACAAACCCTCACTAAAGGGGAACTCCACTGGTCTTATACCAGCATGTGTTTCCATTTGGTGGGGGGTATTGTTCTACTGAGGGGCGATAGAGCGGATCGTCAAGCAGAGGATCGGCAGTTCAATCCCCAGCTCCTCTAGTCCATGTCGATGTGTCCTTGGGCAAGACACTTAACCCAAATTGCTGCCGAGTGCTGTGCCATCATTGTGTGAATGGGTGAATGACAAAAGGCAAATATGGTACAGTCTGTATTGTCTCCAGAGGTAGCAGTGTGAAGTCTGATATTGACTCATGTAAATAGAGTCAGTGTTGGGTCTGAAGACTACAAGTTTGAAAATAAAAGTTAGACCTCTGTAGCCAGCTCCTCATCCCTGCTTGCTGCAAACTGTCCATCATGAGGCCGGCATTGTTACACAAGAGAATTGATAAATAAACTCTCTTTTAAAGCCCCCAGCAAATTCTAGTAGTAGTTTGAAAGAAGACTGTGTCTTCGCCCCCCATGAATTCCATCAACACTGTGAAGTAGAAGGTGCCCTCAGTACAGTAGAGTGCAGATCTCAGTCAGGTGTCTCTCCCTCTCCCCTCCCATACAGGAAGAGTCCAAACTCACTCAGGTGGCCCTCCCGGCTCCCTTACAGTCAAGATGGCAGGGAAGATAACAAAAAGAGGGATTTATTCTTCTCCTATTGTACCTAACGTCTTTAGTCTGCAGATGCTCCGCTTCTAAATGAAACCAAACGTTCTTATGGAGGTCAGTGAGCCCCGACGAAAGCCAAGATGTGGCCCGCAACAGACTAGGTAAGGCTCGTTTGTAGCCTGACCGATATCAAGAAATGCAAAACACTTGTGGCTCCTTGTGGCCGGTTAAGAGGAGTCAGCAGTCCAAAAAATAGTCCATCAAATATATGTGAATTACTACAACCATGAAAGGTCCTTGAGCATACTATCATAAATTAACTTTAGGGTGATGGGTCCAGTGGTATGCCATGGACGGACAGACAGACAGACAACCGGACAAGCAAAAAAACAGACAGACAACTGAATACATCATCTCCCCACAGGCTTATACCTAGTGGAAGTGGTGAAGGTCTAAAAACAACAGACTGCAACAGTTGTCACCTTTCACACAAAAACACATGCATCAAAACGATTTGTCAGATGTTATTAACACACAAAGATTATACACAGATGATTCAAAATGTCACAAAGGAGCAAAGGAAAATGGGGAGGATCAACAATGCTCAACAGACAGTGGATACCTTTCCTGAGGAGGAAGGACAGGGGCTGTAAGAGGGACTGTCCAGGGTCACAGAGCAGGAGGAGCTGCTGGAGGAGTGAGGCTCATCAGAGAGCTGCTTGATGGGCAGTGAGGCCTCCTCTGTGTGCTGGCCTTTCCCCTGTAGAAGGCTCCAGGTTGCTGGCATCCTACGAGACCTGATAGGAAGTGGTAATATAGAGCAGTAGTGTGAGCATGAAGTGAAACGTTAAAATATAACATGAATGATTATTATCAAACACCAGTGTGGGAGTTTATGAAGTTAAACCGCAGAGAGAACCAGGCCTTAAAATGAAACAGGCTTATATTAGTGAGCAGCCTTTAGTTCTGATTTCTACGGTTTTATATTGTAGATGTGTTCTCATATTGTAGTAAGATGTCTTCCCGTTTTCTGGTCTGATAAATTCCAATTGGCTTCTATGGTGTTTTTTCCGGGCAGCCTCCCTCAATGAAACTCCCACCCTCACATCTGAAAACATGGAGGTCCTGGGGCGGGTGTTCCTTGTTAAGTACCGAGTTAACCAGTGCGCATGTGTGTAACGCTTTCGTGGACGATTTCATCTGGGGTGGTTCAGAAACATTTTCTACAACAGTCATCCCTCACTTGAAAGGTGCTTTTCAAGTTGGACGTGAAGAGCACAACAGCTTCAGCTACAATGGAATGGAGGTTCACTCTTTAGAGGATGAGATACAAGTGCAACAAAGTATCTACATAAAGAATCTACAACCCATTCCTGTGGACCCCAACAGAGCCACACAGCGAGAGGCTGAAATGAGAATAATATTTGTTAAAATATAATTGATGTGTGCTTTCTTTATTTGATTTGGCAGTTGTTTACTACACAGAGATGTTACTACTACTAGACGTCTTGAATATAGCATTCTGGTGTACTCCGAGAAGAAAATTAAGTGATAAGACATTTACTTTGAAACAAATTTATTATTCAGTTATTAATCACTATTTCCAGCTCTATTATTATTAACCTTTATTTAGACACAATCCATTGAGACCGAGGTCTCACTTTCAAAAGTTTTGGTCAAATAAAAACAAAGATAGCAAGAGTAGCGAGAACCATCGCCTGTACAAATAGTGATTCGTTTTCATTGATAATATTAATATTAATTTCCACTGTTACTGTACAGCTGTTAGAATTGTGGCCTATCTTCTATTTGCAATTAATATGCATTCAATCCAGTTCAATTATTTAAATGAAAATGATAATCTACTCTGGCTAAGGTAGCTTATCAAGAGTAAAATAATAGCTGTGATCTATACACACCTCTGCATCAGCAACCTGCTGAAATTAAGGTACAGGCACCTTAACCCTCATTACTTCAGGGTTATTGAGAGCAACTTGGGACTGTTGGTACACTGGCTGTGGTCATTACAGTGAACGGTGTGTACAGTGTGATGAGAGGACATGTGAGCCCTTGTTGCTGTAGTTCATCTCCTTGGAGCAGAGGCTGCATTTAGCATACATTTAGCATTATCAATGTATTTAAAACACTGTGACAGCAGGAAGCTGTACTCGCGTCTGTTTAGACCGCCACCTTTATCCAGGCCCAGCTCCACCTTTATCCAGGCCCATCTCCACCTTTATCCAGGCCCAGCTCCACTCACAGCTCAGCCCTGCGTCAAACTGCGCTACACAACCAGCCTCCTCTCCCTGAAGCTCTCTGACCTCATCATCTCATCAGTATCTGGGCCTCATGTTTCGTGGTCATGAAAGTTATTCTGACCACGAAATCATCCTCATTCTACTTTGAGTTAAAACAAACAACCTGCAACCAGATGCGCCGGTGTTCCAGTTTAACGTTAACGAGTGACCGCATGAACTGAACCGGAACCCGGGGGGGGGGGGGGGCTGCACGTTTCATCACGTTACGTTTTTTCCTTATAAATCGCGATAATGACGAACGTTAACAGTCGACAAAGTTCCGCATGCAGTGGACGTTAACTTAACCCAGCAAGTCTGAACTGTAACGGAACATAACGGAACTTAAACGTTAACGGAGGGAAATGAAGACGCTGCACACATCTGAACGCTGATTGGCCAAGACTCGACACATCAAAGATGTTCTATTGCGAAGATCACGACATTACATTTTATCCTCGTATGACTCCAATCTAAGAAACGCTGGCTGGCCAGTTGACACCAAGTTTTCCTGCAATGCATCCTGGTACATGTAGGCACTGCTGGCACGGCTCCACGAGCAGAACTCTGCTTTCTGTGTCAATAGAGTGACACTGCAGAATTGCTTCAGAATGTGAGAGTATAACCAAATGCTGAATGAGGAAAGCAGAGAGGATTGCTTTTATCTGTCTTTTTACAGCCCTGCCAGGGAGGACAGTCTCATGTCAATATCTTTAAGCACCACAATACATCACACTGCAATCATCCATCCATCCATCCATCAATCATACTTGTCATTGCTGGTGTTGGTGGGTAGTTGGGGGCTGTTCTTGGAGCTCGTCAATGAAGCCTGGGGCCCATCCTCTGATGACATGGACCGGGGCCGCTGGCCAATCCCTGTGGGCTGCTGCAGGCCTGCCGCTTGTTCCTCTGCCGAGAGCACCTGAGGAACATCATGGTAAATGGACTGTACTTGTAGTCTTTTGATCACTCAAATCGCTTTTTACACTACATGTCATACACCCATTCATACACTGATGGCACAGCCTTCGGGAGCAAGTTGGGGTGAAGTGTCTTGACCAAGAACACATCGACATGGGGATCTAACCGCAGGTCTTCTGATTGAGGGACGACCCGCTCTATCTTCTGAGCTACAGTCGCCCCATCAGTTTGAGTTCCAGTCATTTACCTGCACTCTGGTGTCCATATTGCAAACTATACTGCCAAAGGCATTCTATCCACATATCAGTCATTTAACAAACAGATGGAGGTCCAGACATGAATGAATGTCTGGAACTCATGCCAGACCTCATGAATGAAGTGCACACATTAACATACATGTCAAGTCCGAACATGATCTATCCATCTTTACTCTTGTGGATGGTGAAAAGATACCATCAATCAACTGTCAATCGTCAAACAAGGTAATAATATGAGAGACTTGCAAAGGGCACAGAGATCAGAGTTGAGTCGGGGTCCAACAGTGTAGTTATGGAATGGAGGCACAGTTCACATGCATCCTCAGTCAGGAAAACACTGGAACTGCACCATTTTGGCAAGTGTAAATTCTGAATATTGACCAATATTTCAATCTGTCACTTCTATTATCCATATTACAAGAGTTACCCTTTGATCTCTTATTACATACAACTGACACATTGATTGTTGGGTTATTTTAACATGTATTACAACTAGGGGTGCAACGGATCACAAACCTCACGGTTCGGATCATTTTTCGGATCAATAAAGAAAAGGGGAGGAGTCGAATATAACTTTGCTTTCCATTTATTAATTAAAGAACTTCAAGAACACTTAAAGAAAAGAACTTTGGGCTATAGTCTTACATACAAACAAAGATATTGAAGATGTCCAATTTGAAACTAAATGAAATGAATAAATAAAACATTCAAATATACTCAATTCTGTTTTAAGTTTAAGTGCAACATGAGGTATGTTGATGCCCTCGTCCTTTGATCAATGTTGAAAGAAACAGCCAGTGAGCTAGCTTCCACTGTTTACACTGAACTGAACTGCTCGGCAACAACTTGGGTCTATGTTTACTTCCTGTCAGGTTATGCCATTCAAATGCACTTTAATAATGTTTACCATCACTGTGAAATGGTCTACAACTTAGAATATCTCTATTGTCTGGGGAGAGGGTAGACCTTTCTGTGGTGACTGGGATATTACTATTGGGCCTGTCTAGCTTCCACTCTGCTGCTTCTGTCAGCACCTGCCCCAGGTCTGTGTGACTCTCTCAGAGGGGGCGTGTCTAAAGCACCCATCTGTGTGACTCTCTCAGAGGGGGCGTGTCTACAGCACCTGTCTGTGTGACTGTCACAGAGGGGGCGTGTCTACAGCACCGGACTATGAATCTCCCACTCCGCCGTGATGAAAACAGTCTCTACAGTATTTTCTTTTTCATAGAGGCCTGGAACAAGCTTCACACTGAAGTGGGTGGCGTCGCTGACAGACGGGATGGTGGCTCTTCATATGTGTGGACATGCCGATGTATTGCCGTTGTCGTGCGTCTCTCTTTAAATAACGCCTACATACCGTAACGGTTTCGTCCGTCATAAGTTACAGGGAAGACAAAATGTTCCCAAACTTGCGACTTAAATGACGCCGGGGCTTCTCAAGTTCCTCCGCTCGCCATAA